>JAFEMH010002150.1:0-371827 GCA_022495995.1 Adenophora triphylla var. japonica | reverse complement strand
GGGCTTGTGCAATGTGCGATTACCGGAATTAATGTTGAAGCTCACTTAAAGCTGCGATTTTCTCGAGTCCTGGCAATCGGTAGGAAAGAGCGAGTGCTTCTTTTCGCAACCTAATCCTAGAGCTCCCTAATCGGTGGATCTCAAGTCCCACTACGACTTATAAGCCCCTCGTTTCCATTGTAAGATCATCTTTCTCGGGACGGACTATCCAGAAGCCCGAGGAATTCGATACAGACAAGCGAGTTCCACCGACAAAGGAGGAAAAAGTGAACTTAAGGCTAGTGATCACGCAAAGGCTTTTCATTAACGTATGTGACGCACGGGCCAGCGATCCCGAAGTCAACGTCCCCTTAAGTTAAGGCGCGGGATCGGTGCCAAGAATTTTGGCATAGACCTCTCACTGACTTCCCAGCTGTGTCTGCGAGAGACGCTTAGCTTTTAGCGTTGGCCAGAGTTGTGGTGGCTGGCACGAGTAATCATCACGACGAGGTTTGGTGTGGCACGGCGTCACATTGAACCTTCGGGCCTATATTTTTTCGGCGGAAGGCTCCGCATTTGTTAAAGTCAGAAGTGAAATTTGAGCGCGAGACTTCGGAGTCGGGAACGACCTTTGGTCTCAAACTCACGCAGGCTTGACTCGGAGGGCGGGCCGCCCCGTGCGTAAAAACTATACAGCTTAGAAGCTTTATGACACGAGCTAAGCGAAAACCCTTGTATGGCCAAGGGTCTTGGACAAAGTGTGACACAAAGAGTGCGCATGGCTTACACGGGCCTAGGATGGGATGTTTGGGACGACCCCGTGCGCCCCAGAAAGGTGTACAGCGGAGACCAATCGGGGTGCAAGCGATACCTAGGCCATCCGGGTTAGGGGTTGTAGTGTGCGAGTGTATGCCGAGGCGAAGCAAGTGCACGTGAAGTGCGGTGTTAGAGGCGGCGAGTGCGACGCGTAGTAGTGCGGTCACTATCAAATTCTTTTACGAGTACAAGAAAAACCGGGAGATTTTTCGGGAATGTGTCTTAAAGAATTTATGATGCACGAGTTCAAAAGACGGCATGAAAATCAAGACATGAATGGGGATGCACTGGCTTGTGGTAAGATTTTGAAAAGTTGACAATGTAATGCCTTTGAAACAAAAACCAGTTCGAGGGTTTTAAAGGAACACACAGCACGAAAACTTGAGGAAGGTGTAAACAAAAGTTTGACCACGGAATGCTTTTTTAGAAAACAACGGCGAGTTTTGAAAGAACGTACATCTTTTTCCCCATAGAAGGGTCGCCAAGTTGAAATTACCGGATTTCGCGCGCGCGAAAGGGCGGTTGTCTTTCGCGGAGGGTTGGTGTCTGAGACCTCGCTTCATGGGAAGGAAAATGAGGAGTCGCCACGCGGTTTTTGTATTTTGAGCTCAAACGTTGAGAAACGGCTATTGAAAATGGTGTCGTTTTTATTGGTAGCAAAAACTTAGGAAAAAGCTTTGAAAACGGGGGGTCATTTTTATTGGTAGCAAAAACGAGTAAAAAGCTTTTTTAGTACCATAGATTGTTAGGTTCGGAGGTCACGTTACGTTTCGGGTAGAGTATT
Source organism: Adenophora triphylla var. japonica (assembly GCA_022495995.1). NCBI lineage: Eukaryota > Viridiplantae > Streptophyta > Magnoliopsida > Asterales > Campanulaceae > Adenophora > Adenophora triphylla. The sequence goes on along the minus strand of JAFEMH010002150.1, from coordinate 370,248 downwards.
ACGAGATCGCCCGAAACGCCTCGCATGACGAGTCTTTCTGCCTTTCTCGAAAACGTGTGTGTGTGTGTGTGTGTGTGTGTGTTTTGAAGTGGGGGCTTGAATGACAAGCTTAATCTTGGTTTGAATGTCAAACGTTGATTAGGTGACTTTATTTGAAAAGACGAGCGTTTGAATGACAAACGTCGGTTTTGAGTTTGAAATGAGCGTTTGCGTGGCAAACGTCGATTTTGAGCTTTGAAATGAGCGTATGCGTGGCAAACGTCGATTTTGAGCTTTGAAAAGGAGTTCGAAGGTCGAACTCCGGTTTTTTGAACCGGGCGTGTCATTGTTAACGATTTTTACGGGAAAATGCGTATTAAATGATTTTAAGTGTCAAATGGCGACTTTTAGTTTGAAGATGAGCGTTTGGAGGCCAAACGTCATGTCGCGCGTTTTGAAAGAGAGTTCGAAGGACGAACTCCGGTTTTGAACCGGGCATTACATTGTTAACGATTTTTACGGGAAAAATGCGTATTAAATGATATGCGATCAACGAATCGGGTTGCGACTCGGACTTTGAAAAGTAAATACTATCACGATCCAAACGGGTCGGACTTTATAAATGACAGTATTTAAAGTGCGGTATCAACGGAATCAAACGATCTGGAATTGTAAATGACGATCGACGAGTCAAACGACTCGGAATTGTAAATGACGATCAACGAGGCCAATCGGCTCGGAATTGTAAATGACAGAAATTAAATGACGATCAACGGATCGATCGATCCGGAATTGTAAATGACGATAAAAGTAAACGGAACGGGGTCGAAACGCCGTTTTAACCCGTGATTACTTCTCTTACGGAGAGAGAAGAGGATCGAGGGGCTAAAACGTATCGGACCCCGTTAGACGGAGGCGTCTACATTTTGATAACGACGTTCGAAACGGTTGTAGCGGCGGCGCGTACGCAGATGAAATGAGAGATTTAGAGAGAGGGAGTTATACCTATGGCTAGGGTCAACTCCTTTGGCTCGGAAGGTGTGTACGGGACACGAAAAGTAGTTCAAAAGGGTGTTTCGAAGTGGTAAGGGGCGTATTTGATCGAAATACGAAGGTTTCACGCGAATCGAGACAAAACGGGAGCTCGGAAGGGGTGAAAACCAGTTTGGGCCGTGAGGAGAGTGATTTTTTGGGTAAAAAATGTTCTTCTTTTGGCTTTGACAGCCATTTCTATTTATAGGTGAAAATTGCAGTAGGAGTCCGGATGGACTTGGACTGAATTTCCAGGGTTTTGGGGTATTTTGGAATTCTGAGGGGCTTCTTTGGCAATTTCGGGAAATTTGCAGGAGTCGGGGACTTTGGCGAATTCCAGGGGTATTTTGGTCTTTTCAGCTTGATTTGTGATTGAAAGGTGACGAGAGGGTTGTGGCATGCAGGACACGTGTCCTGTGACTCACCCTTTGCATGGGAGTTCGTTCCCCGGTCCCGATTTTGTCCGTTTTTTAAAATAACGATCAGGAAAAATGTCCGAAATGCCCGGAAAGTGCCGAGAAAGTGCGTTTTTCGGGGAAAGCCATACTTTTACGTGAGATGACATGTGTTAAGTACGCCGACGTCGGGATGCACGGGCGATCCGGGGACGTCTCGTTGGCACGGCAACGGAGAGTTTAACGAGTTTCGGTTAACCTGGAGCGGGCCAGTTAACGGATTTCGGTTAACTTTCTGACGGATTTGGACGATCCGGATTTGGGTACTTACAGCTAGGCACCCAATTTCTCGATTGATACCTTAAAATCTCATTGTCTTTTATACGAAAATCTATTACCTTCCCTTTTACCATACTCCAAGGCATCCTCACGGTTCTTCATCTATTCCTTGTGCTTTCTTGATTCGATCTAATAGTGTTGGCTAAACCCCCAATTGAACCACTTACCTTATAACTTTGACTTCTATACTTGAACCCCAATTCTGTTCCACATACTTACCCCCTTAGAATTCAACGTAGCTAAGGTTCCTCGATTCTTCCTACTCAATGTATCATCCACTTTATTGACCTTCTCGGGTGATATAAATCATACAATCTCCTTAAGCAGTCCTAACCATCTCCTGTGCCTCATGTTCAATTCTTTATGGGGGAAAATATACTTAAGACTTTTATGATCTTTATAAATCTGACAATTTACCCCATACAAATAATGTCTCCATATCCTCAATGCAAAGACTACTGCTGCTAACTCCAAGTCATGGGTGGGATAATTCTTCTCATGGTTCTTCAGTCGTCTTGACGCATAAGCTATAACCTTATCATTCTTCACTTCAGCTCCTGAAAATTTTCTTACATTCTTCCGACCAAATAAACTTTGCTCCTTTCTGTGTTAACCTTGTTAACAATACTGATAACTTTGAGAATCCCTCGACAATTCTTCGTTAATATCCCGCTAATCCCAAGAAACTTCTTATCTCGCTAACGGTGGTTGGTCTCTCCCAATTCACTAATAGCTTCTATTTTTGTTGGATCTACTGCAATCCCATCCTTAGATACCACACGCCCTATGAATGCTACTTTCTTCAACCAAAATTCCCACTTCTTGAATTTTACCTACAACTTCTGTTCCCTCAAGATCTGCAGTACTAACCTTAAATGTTATTTATGCTCTTCCTTAGTCTTAGAATATATCAAGATATCATCTACAAATAAAATTACACATTTATCCAAAAATTCCTGAAATATCATATTCATCAATTCCATAAATATTGCTGGCGCGTTCGTCCGTCCAAACAGCATAACCAAAATCTCATAGTGACCGTACCTTGTCCTATAGGCCATCTTCGAAACATCCTCTTTTTTTTTCACTCTCAATTGATGATATCTTGATCTCAAATCTATCTTCGAGAAATAACATGCTACTCGAAGTTGGTCAAACAAATCGTCAATCCTCGGTAACTGATACTGATTTCTTACCGTCACTTTATTCGGTTCTCGATAATCGATACACATCCTCATCGATCCAACCTTCTTCTTCACAAATAATACCGGTGCCCCCCACGGTGAAACACTCGGCCTAATCAAACCTTTATCCAACAATTCTTGCAATTGTTCCTTCAATTCTTTAAGTTCAGCCGACACTATTATGTACAATGCCTTCAATATCGGTGCAGTTTCTGATACTATGTCTATGGAAAATTTCACCTCCCTTTTCGGTGGTATTCCCGGCAATTTCTCTGGAAACACATCCTTAAAATCTTTTATCACTGACAAAGAATCTATGCTCACTTCTTTCTCATCCGTCTCGCCTATGTAGGCCAAGAACCCTTCACACCCTTTCCTTAGCATCTTTCGAGCCTTCATTACCAAAATAAGGCCCGATCGAATTCTTGGCTTCGATCCTTGAAAGCTAAACTCCTCGCCATATGGTATTCGGAATTGCCCTCCTTCTTAAATCCGTCTACATTAGATTGGTAAGCAGCTAACCAATTCATCCCAAGGATAACGTCAACTTCTTTCATTTCTAATTCAATAAGATTAACCTCAAGTTCTCTATCTCTATTCTCAAAGGATACAACTTATAAACAAACAAAGTAACAATCGACTCTCTAGTCGAAGTAGTGATCACAAGAGGTATTTCTAACTGTCTCGGGTTTCAAGTTCACATTCTTAGCTAAACGAGTGCTAATATCAGAATGCGTAGCCCCAGAGTCTATCAATGCATACACACTATGATTATAAAATTGGAGCGTACCTGCCCCAAGATCTTTGGTGGCTCTCGCGTCGTTAGTATTCATGGTAAGCTCCCGCTCATGACCTCCGCCATTGTCTTTATCAGTCTTGTCTCCTTGAACAACTCTAGCATTCTTAGGCTCCGTGCACTTCCACTGCGGATGTCCTATCTTCTCACAATTAAAGCATTTCTGGTCTTTGTACCAGCATTCCTCTGTTTTGTGCTTCCCTTCGCACACCTGACACTTATCCTTTGATCCTCTACCTTGAGTATCACTTCGATTTCTGTCTCTGCGGTTAACGTAGTTTCTGTTCCGATACTTATTACTAGTAACTTCCTTTCCGCGGTTCTCGTCCTTGGCCTTCCTTTTGTTATTGGTTCTATCCCGGTTCCAGCTTTCGGCATACCCCTTGGTTCCACTTGTCTCTTCCTCCCCTATCCTTGCTCTGTCTAGCACTAGTTGCGCTTGTGGCTGCGGCTGGGCCGAGGTTGCTATTATCTGACAGAGACTTGCTACTGTCTGGTTCAACGTTTGTAGGAGGTTTGCCAGGTCTTAATTTGGCTACTCCTGGTTGTTTCGTCCATTGTTAGTACTGGCGTTACTTTGATTGTTCCTCGACATCTGAGGACGATAACATAATGCTTACATCGGTCTTATGAATACAAGGCGTCATCACTCATGCCCATACTAGCAACACTTAGCGCAAAATACTTTATACTAAAAACAGAATTCGTCTCAATAGACCAAAACATTTAATTAGGTCATAGGTCAATTTACTAGACCCTTGGTCTTTTCAGTAAACCTGCATTATTCTCATAAGTCATTTCAACAGACTTATTTGTCATTTCAGCAACCAAGAATATTAATACCCATACTTGAATTAGGGCGTCTCAATAGACTTCCATTACGCTATCAGTCCATTCACTAGACCATCGATCGTTCAGTAGACCGATCTCACATACATTGATCATTTCAATAGATCACAAACACATTCATAGGTCATTTCATTAGCCCATTGGTCATTTCAATAGACCAAAATTACTTCTACAGGTCGTTTCAATAGACCAACTCATATTCACACCTGGCCGTTTCAATAGGCCGATTTCTATTCTCATTGGTCGTTTCAATTGACCAATTTTTCTCTGTTCCAGTTAACATATCAATTTAACACTAGAGAATAAATTTCAATTCAAAACACCATGCCACAAAATATAAACTAAATTTATTCCATAAAAGAAGACTTCGATTTAAAACAATAACATCCTTATAATGCCAATAACTGAACTAAATTATCACTCATTCTCCTAGAAGCAACCAAAGAGATTCCCAACTTTATTCACGAAGCTGCACTCTTCCTAGGTCTTCCCCTAGGTCTTCCACTTGACATTTTCACTTTGTTCTTGGATCCCTTTGGTCTTCCTCTAGACCTTCTTACTGGCTCTAACTCTTGATCATCATCTTCAATTACAATTGGAGTAGCTTCACTACTCCCAATCTCTTCAGCTTGTACCTCAAGTATCTCCACCTTAGGAACATCATCCTTTATTACCTCGATAACTGCCTCATCTTCCTCTATAAGTACCTTTGACTCTTCTAGATCATAGTACCAGCCAAAACTCAAAGAATATCTCCTGATCATCTCCTATAATCAAGACAGATCATCATTAGTATATCTTCAATACATAATATTTATATACTTAAAGTAAATATGCTTTAATCTTCCAAAGTAACGAGTAAGTTATTCCTTTAACTTTTCTACTTAGCCTACCTCACTCACATAATAATCCTAGAGCAAGGCATGACTTAAATCTAAGTTCCGGGTTGCCTTCATTCAAGTAAATTCTTAGAACTAAGGTTTCCTAAAGCTAAAGGTATTCTTCCCATAAAACCTAAAGCCAAAGCTCTGATATCAACTGTAACGACCCGAGCCCGAAGCCCGAACCGCTACGTAAGCACCACACACTGACCCACTAAGCACCTCTTCAATTGGGTCAACCACAGCCCATCACAGGCCTCCAAAAGTCCAATGGATGATTTGATGCTTAGTAGTAGTGTATGGGCCTTCTATATATCACACTAAATTCCCACATATTTTCGATGTGGGATGGGGATATCACAATCTCCCCCACTTAAACCCTTGCCGTCCCTGACAAGGTCAATCAATACCCAGATCGTACCCCCGGGCTAGCTCGCAAGCTTTAAGGCCGGGGTTCTGCTTTGATACCATTTGTAACGACCCCAACTTTTCATTAATAAACATAATTCCATTCATAAATAAAATTCCCAAATCGAGATACTTTAACGGCTAGTACATCTAACCGTAATTCAAATGCGGAAAATAACTGTCTTTCAATCTTAACGGCTAGTACATCTAACCATAATTCAAATGCGGAAAATAACTGTCTTTCAACCTTAACGGCTAGTACAACCCACTAGCTCGCTAAGTACATAATGATTAATACCAAACCCTAACCCCGATTCAAGCCGCTATCCCTGCGACCGATCAACTTCTCCTACCGCTTACCTGGGAGGGAAAAATAAGAAAAAAGGGGTGAGCGAACAATGCTCAGTAAGTTCATACGGAATCTCTCCGGGTACTAAGGAAAGATGATCGAAAGAACGAAACCAATCGAATTATTCAACGATATGATAGCTATATCAATTAAAGTACATGTACGAGTACAATAATGAAAGATACTTTTCAAATAACAAGTTGTGGTACTATCACAAAATATATATAATGGAGACTGTATTCACATAAGTCTGTCAATTCCAAAGTAACGATACACTTTTTCTGGGTGACTTTGATACACCTTTTTCAGGGTGATCCTTGAATAAGAAACTCCACGTCTTTTCAGGGCGCTCCCTTATCCCTACATATCATGATAGTCAACTACTTCATCAAGTAGTGTATAAGCGTCTAAATCCTTTTCAGGGATTAGACTAATTCTCATAAAGTCCTTTTCAATCGGATCATTCTTGCTAAGTCCTTTTCAATAGGACAAAGCTAGCTACATCGAGTTCAAATAGATATAGCAATTATATATATATATATCATGTTCCTAGGTACAAGAACATATCACATTTAATATCACTACTTTTCAGGCAGTGTAAGATGAAAGTCAAATCTTTACTACTAAGATTAGACCAAGTTTATTTAAAAGTCCGTCCCACTTAGACTCATTAAACTACATCTAGTTACTTTAGACATAGCAATAAACATTTAAGTGTTCATATGGTACAAGAACACAATAATCAAATTCAACCATTAGATACACCTTGAACAACACATATCAAGGGTAAGATATTCCAAAAGACGTTCAATCGAAGGAATAGTTTCAAAATAACTACTGGCCACTTGGTAGCTTATACTTTCATAAAAGACTCGATAGAATTCTAGTTCAAGGATTGAAATTCAAATACTCTAAGGAACGTAATCCCTTACCTTTATCGCTTGCGTTTCCTTGCAACGGATCCTTGCACAAATCTACAATCATGCAAATAAATACTTCTTAGGGTAAAAGTAATTCCTATTTACTTTAATTACCCACTCTAAATCATCTTGTTAACCTATGAGTTATTCTTCTTTTAACTCCTTTTAAGGTTAACTAGAGTCCCCTTTTTGGTTTCCCAAATTACCCTTAGGGTTTCTAGGCTTACAAACCTTATTCAATTTCTTTTTGTGACTTTTCCCACACTAATTACACTATTCACAGCACACATAGTTACTGTTCACAGCACACACAAACACACATTACACACACACATATTACTATTCACAGCACACACACTACAGACGCAGATTACTATTCACAGCACACACTACACACACAGATTACTATTCATAGCACACACATTACACACACAGATTACTATTCACAGCACACACCACACACACTAAACACTAAAACACACACACACACTGCATACACACACACACACACATAAAAACCTAATCCTCTTTCTATCCTTCTAGCATGAAAACCCTATCTCATCTTTAAGATTTATCATGCCCAATCTAATTCAATGTTCATCAAAGATTAGATCTAATATCAATACTCATTCATTATAAATAATCATATTTGATCAAATCATAATCATAGATCTTGAATCTAGGGTTCTATGTTTTCTATAATCATCTATAGAGAAAACAATAACTAGGAAGTGTTGAATGATTTACCTTTTCGATTCAACCTAGAATCTTCTTCCTTCTTTCTTTTGTCTCTTCCTTGGTTTCTCCTTCTCTTCTTCCTTCTTCTTTCTTCTTTCTTCTGTCGCCCTCTCTCTCTAAGGTCTTTCTCTCTCTAAACCTCTTCTCAACTGACTGCCTCCCTCTTTTATCCTTGGCATGGAGTCGGTTATGAAGGCAAAGAGACTTTAGCCGTTACGAACTCCAAGAGCCTCAAGGTTTTATGACACCTAGTTGGCTTTCGGTTTTTCCCAAACTTAACCCACACTATTCAAGTCCATATAGGAATAGATCCATATTTAATCAAATAACACCCTTAACAAAATAACATTTAACAATTAAATAAAATAAAAGAAAAGATATTAGGGTTATTACAGCTACACCCATAAATCTGTCAGTAAAGACCGAGATCTCCTCTCCTTCATGTTGCTTGAGGCTATATAGCTCAGTCTTTTGCACGGGCTGTGCACCAGACCCGCTGAATCTCGCCAAAAACTTCACCTTAAGATCTTGATATCCGAGAACCGATTCCGCTGGCTGGGCCAAGAACCACTCTAAGGCATGATCCACAAGAATGCTCGCAAATGCCTTACATATCACAGCTTCATTCTCTGTCAATAGCGACAACGTAACCTCGAACCCTCCAATGTGAGTGTTAGCTCTAGAACTTCCTAAGTAGCTTGGCAAATTTGGCATACGAAATGACGGATCAGGGGCGGCAGTCTGAATATCCTTTACAAACGGGGCCAAGTAAGAACCTTTTACTTCAACGGGATTGGTTCCTGCCTCCAATTCTTTAATTTTCTTCGCCATTTCCGCCATCTCGGATTTCCACTTATCATCCTCATCTTTCTTAGCCTTCTCCAGTTCAGCGGCTTTAGCCATCTCGACGGCTCTCAAAGCCTCTGCAACCTTAATTGCTTTTGCAATCTTCTCAGCTTCTGCGGCTTTCTCAGCTTCCCTAGCTCTCTCTGCCTTTTCTCTTTCCTTTTCCCTATCCCTCCTCTCACGTTGCCTGCGATCTATATCGCACGGCGACACTTCATCCTGGCGAGCTCTATCTGAATGCCTTGACCTTTGCGACCTTTCTTCCCTGTAAGTCCCACCATTTGAATATCTTGAGCGACTAGGCACATAATCTATGTCCGCAGTCGACCCCTCATCACTTTCATATTCATAATAATAAGACTCGTCACGCGAGTTTCCCGACTTGTGATAAATCCTCATCCTCCTTCCCTCTTCGCGACCTTGATGCTTTCTTTTGCCCGCAGCACCCTCAGATCTCGCCTTGGTCACATCTCGATTCCTACAATCTCGAACTTTATCCTTGGGTGGTGGCATATCCCTTGCCCGCCTATCACCTCTTTGAGCCACACTCTGACTAGCATCTCGCTCTTCCCCCCGAGCTTGCCCTTCAATTTCTGTCGACATCTCAGGCGGATCTCGGTAGGTGCCTGACCCATCTCTCTTAGCGTCCGATTATTCTCAAGCACTTTCATCATTAACTCATTATCTCTCCTCAACTGGTCGGCCTTCGATCTTGCCTCCTCGGTCTTCGAAGGAGCGGGGTTCTGTTCACCAACCTTTCCCTTATTCCTTTCAACTCGCTCCCTATCTTCTCGCCTCCGAGCACTCCTGACTGCCGAATCAGTCTCGGAGGTATGCACCTCGCCTTCCCGCGTGGTCCCCGATCTGGCCCTGAGTGCATCCTTCTGGTTGGGGGTCTCCAGAACCGGATTCTGGGTAACCTTCACCTGAGTATTCTTTTCATGCACCATTCTGATCACTTTATGGGATCACAATCACCAAAATAACCAAAACGGCACCAATAAACACCAACAACAGGCCTGGGAACAACTTTCATGCACCATTCTGAGCTCCTACATACAGGAACACACGTAAACTAGGCCGGGGGTGGCTCCGGCGAAACCCCTCCGGCGTGAGAGTAAGGTTAACAGTTCACGGAAATGATAATAACAATGGAAACCTAGAGAGAGAGAGAGTTTAGAGGGTAGAGAGAGAACATACCCATGCAAATGAACTATTCATCTTTTTATACTCCCAAGCCCCCATGTGCCATGCACATGGGTGGACACATGTCAATCATCCACTTAGGGTCCCCAACCAACCTCAAGTTAGTGGGATTTCACTGTTACCTTGTCAAATCAATCTAAAGTTGATTGTTAAGCCATGGCGCGAGATCACCTTTTACTTATGTCGCAGTCGACAATCCGAAGACAAGCGGAAATGCTCATATTGCCGCCAACTTCAATTATGCCGACAACGTGCTCCCCGCCTTCGGCTATACAATCATTGTAAAGTCGTTTCTCCCGGGTACCTTATCTCGACTTGCTTACTTCCACATGCCGCCTGTGCAGGGTAGCCTTATCCCGCACGCCTCTTTTTGCTCTGGGGCCCTCCTAATGGCCCACACATACACATTTGGCCCATCTTTACGCGCACTATGCCTACTAAGGCGTGTTGGGCCCAATTTCTCATTTGGACCCAATTCTATTTTCCATTATCGCATCAGAAGTCCCCCAATTTCGAGACCTGAATTATTCATGATTCAGGCGAGAAATTTACCAAGTCGCTTAGGGTCTCCATCTCGCCACCTCCCTTTAAGGGGCAAGATTGGAGTCTTACTTGACACGTACACAGCCATGTGTCAAGCCAGGGCTGATAGGCCTAGACGGTTCGTCAGAGCCGTACATCGTCTGGTTTTTCGAGCCCCTTAATAAATTACCACAATAAAGGGGAGGGAATTTCAAAAATTCGGACGTCATTTAATTTTTTTAAAAATTCCCCAACGCCCCTTCGTCTCCACCATGCTAAGGTCAGTCCCTAGTCTCTCACTTTTCACTTTTCAGTTACTCAACCTCCATTTTCTCTCTATTTTTCCGGCGTGCCATTTCCTGAGAGAGCCCTTGTTCCTCCCTGATTTCACCATTTTCACCGTTTGTTTTTCCCCATTTCTTTGAGCTACGCATGCTTACGGTTACGAATCTTCAATTTGGGGTTCCCTAGGTGCATTTCTGGCAATTTTCTTTGCATCCTTGAAGCTTCCGGCCAATCTCCGGCCAAATTCGTCATCTCCGTCAGTTTCTTCAAACTTTTCCAGGTAAACGCTTGATTTCCCGCATTTTCCTTATTTTCCGCTTTTTACTTCTATTTTTGCTATCTCGCTTTATGGCGAGAACCAAGTGTTGTGCTAGAGCAATTAGGTTTGGGCAAAGTTTGAAAACTGGGGGATACTATAGGTTTGACATGAGGGTATGGGCTAGGATCCCGCATGAGGATCTCAATTCTATGCTCATGCGACATGACGCTGAGGCCGCCATTCTTGATGCCTTAGAGATTAGGGGTCCCCCCTTTTTACACAAATCTGCACCAATGCAAACCTTTCATAACACTTTTGAGTTATGCTCGCACATTTGCTCTTTCTATCATTCCCGCTTTGAATCTAATTTTTCTGACATTGACTATCCCGCAGCCCCCAATTTACGTAGTCGTCGCTTCTATAAACAGGTTCGTTCCAGCTCCAGCGAGAAGAGCGACATGTCTTCTACCAATTCTTCATCCAGCCATGATGTCTCGGACACTCTTGTCGCGGAGACATCCTCCCAACCCCAGGTTTCTTCTGAACAACCTCTTATAACCAATGTCGCCGAAACCAGTACCTCTTCAACTGACTTCCAAACCCATTTTCATGTCACATTTGGCATCAATCCTAACATTTATCACATTGAACCTTACTCTGGCGACATGAATCTTGCCACCATGCGGCAACGAACTGATGGGGTAATCGCGTACGTCTCTCAATTGGAAGTCGGGCTTCGGTTTCCCTTAGACCTGTTTATCTGCGCCTTTCTGCATAAAGCCCAAGCCGCAATAGTAGATCTCCATCCCAATGCTTTCCACATTCTAACCAGCTACATCGTCATCTGTAGGGCCCTGAAACATGAGCCATCCATCCCTCTTTTTGTTCATTTCTTCGAAGGTTATACTGCCGTTTCCCAGCGGGATGGTGTGATCGAGAAACGTTTGTCCATCAAGTATAGAAAGCCAAAGATCCTCACTCCCCTTCCCGGCAAAGTACACAACTGGCAATCCAAACCATTGTTCATTACTTCTCGCATTGGATGGACTCATTCAGGGGGCGACTTGAGGGAGATCATTCCAAAAATAGAGACCAAAAAGGCCCTAGTTTCTGGAGATACTCGCCTTATGGAGCGGATCTTAAAGGTTCTCGCTGACGCAGCTGACACCGGCCTAGATCTTTTCTCGTGGCGAGAAATTATCTCCATCCCTTCCCTCTTGAGAGAGTTTGGGTTCCCAGATTATTCTTTTTCAACTGATGAATCTCGCATAACCATAGTACACACTCCCTCCTATCCCGGATGGGATATCCACTCCAAAGATTGTTTTAAGTCAGAATGCGGACCTTGCCAGCGAGAAGGTCGCTGTTGCAATGCTATGTATGAAGTATACAGTACGAATTCTCGCCCCAAGCTCAATTTTGTTTACTTAACGCATCTAAATCACCTATTCCATGCATTAAAACAACTTTTCTTTTTTGATTTTCGCAGAATTCAGAACAATGTCGCTGGCCTAATGCCGAGATGCTCTTACCAACATGGATGGCTACCGCAAAAGGCTGGCTGATGCCCGGCAAGCTGCTCTCAGCCAAACTGCCGAGAAAGCCATTCCCATCTCCACCCACGGCGACGACTCCGATGCCATTGCAAGGGAAAAAGTTAACGCTGCTGTTGAAAAGGCCGCTGGGAAAGCCATTGTTGAGCCTTCCCGCAAACCAAGGAAGCCCAAGACCCCTTTACGCCGACGTTGGACCTTCCGAAGTCAAAGTCGCGAGCTGGTTGACGGCGGGTTTTAAGATGCCAACGGACCACGACAGCCTTCTGGAGCTAAGTCGCAAAATTAGCGACGTGCCTGACCTTCCTGACTTAGATGTTCGTTCTGCCAATTAGCACTACAACATGCTCGACGGCGGTATCATTCAGCGATCTTGTGTGCCACAAAGAGTTAGGGAATACGAGAATCTCAATGAAGATTATGCCGCGAATGATGCAGGCTTTCATCTCGCCAGCCTAAGTCATACTTTACCGCCTCATTTTCATTTCATTTCCGGCTTTCGCCTAATTGTATCTACGCTATTCTCAATAGATTTCAAGCGTTCTCTATGGCTTAAGGAACCGATGTATCAATGTCTCTATTGAATTGGAAAGCCGCGAGAAAGATCTCAAGCGGGTTCTATCCGAGAGGGAGAAAATCAAGAAAAAGTTTCAGGATCGGGAACAATACATTGCTGCTCTTCAGGAAGACAAAACCAAGCTCGAACAGACTGAAAAAGATCTCCGCCGCGAGATGGAGGCCCAAAGGCTCAAATTTGAAGAGCAAAACAAACTCTTGGCAGCAGACCTGGCGGCCACCGTGAAAAGCGATCTCAACAACAAAACTTTGATTGCCCAACTTCAAGCCACAATAAAAGAGAACAAAGAAAAGGCTGAGGTGGACGCCATGGACTTGTACGATAAAGCTCTCATCCACTGCATGCGTGCCGCCGCGGCAAGCTCCAGCGACATACCAGCTATTACCCATGACTTGATCGCTAAATGGGGATCTGAAACCATTTATAGTGATTTTTGTCGCTTGGGTCATAGCTTGGTACCATACGACAATGATGAGCTCGCAGAGCTAGCCGCAGAAGATCAACTTCTTGGGAAACCTGTTTGGAAGGTTCCTGCTTTGGCCAACCCAGATGCCCTTACTCTTTGGACCGATCTTATCAGCGAGAAAGCTCAAGCGCACAAGCAAGCTAAGGACAACGCCCAAGCCACGTTAACCGCTCAAGCCGCACCAGATACCCCAGCTACCTCCAGCGACAATATTGATGGTCCCGCTTCTTGAACAACTTGCTATTTAAAACAATATTTTATTTGAATTTGAATTCGGGTCTGTACTAAACAATTTTACATTTCTGCCTTTTAACTGCTTCTTTTTGCTTTTGGATGTCGCGGTTTGCGACTTGTCATTAACAATTCACTTTTTGGGGAACCGCAGTATGCGGTTTCTATGCTTGTTCCAGCAATCTTTTTGAATATCGCTGTTTGCGATTTTATCTCTATGCTTTATCTCGATTTGTCATTACTTTGCTATTTTTGCTTTGATAGTTTATCAAAGATTTACTTTGCCCAACTCATCTACCTACCTACAACTCCCCCGAAAAGAGTGAGGCTTGTCTTTAGGCAGCCTTACTCCTTTATTATGATTCCTGCTTTATCACGTTGCCATTTATCATACGTGTATGTAAAGTCTTGCGCGACTTTAAAAACCTGTTTTCCATAAAATATTTCTAATTTCAATGGGTCTTTTTGAAATTACTTTATCTACTTTTTTGGTCGTGCTTGTTTGTCGCCATTTGCTTACCTGAATGTCGCTGTATAGCGATTTCACTTTGATATTTTAACTTTTTCGCTTGTCCTTTCACTTTGCTTGCCATAATTTGCCTTTTAAAACTCAACTTTATCATGTCGCCATCGTTATTTTGCTTCGATAGTTTATCAAAGACTCCTTTACCATAACTTACCTATATACATACTGCTCCCTTCAAACGAGTGAGGCTTGTCTTTAGGCAGACTTACTCCATTGCTAGGGTTATATGCGACAACATTACGCGGCCCAACCTTATGGCCGAAAACATTCCTTGATTAACAACATGACCAAACCATTCATAGCCGACGACAACCGATTTTCATATAGCGAGAAACGAGGTCTTTTTTCGCCAAGATCTCCCTGGCCTTGTTCTCGCCGAAAATTGTTCGGACTGGCATTTCATCAATCTTGTCGCACAAGCAGTTCGGGATGCGAGCCCTTCGGACAGTTCGAGATGTAAGCCCTTCGAACAATTTGGGATGTAAGCCCTTCGGACAGTTCGGGATGTAAGCCCTTCGGACAGTTCGAGATATAATCCCTTCGGACAGTTCGAGATGTAAGCCCTTCTTTAGCGGCAACCCTTTTGGCCGCCATCTTCAAGCTTTAGCTGCAACCCTTCTGGTCGCCATCTTCAAGATTTAGCGGCAACCCTTCTGGTCGCCATCTTCAAGCTTTAGCGGCAACCCTTCTGGCCACCATACCCTTCTGGCTGCCATCTTCAAGCTTTAGCGGCAACCCTTCTGGCCGCCATCTTCAAGCTTTAGCGGCAACCCCTTCTGGCCGCCATCTTCAAGCTTTAGCGGCAACCCTTCTGGCCGCCATCTTCATGCTTTAGCGGTGGTCCTTGCCCATTTGTTCGCCAATCCATGAAACAGAAAATAACATCGTCAGCATTTCACAAGTATACAATCACGCTTCAACATAGGTTGATGGAACATCTCGCCACCATTTCTATCATATGCACAAATTACATGCCACCAGATCCCCAAATTTTACATAACTTTTTCTCCCCACGCGACAACCAAAATGGATAAATTACAAGAAAAAGTTATATAACTTTTGTAATCTAGGGAAACAATCAAAACAGAACCAAAAACCGTTGTGGCTTCAATGGTAGAACTGCTTAAGATGATCAACACTCCAAGCATTCCTTAATTCTTCCCCATCCGGCTTTCTCAACCGGTATGTCCCCTCTCGCACGACCTTAGAGACCTGGAACGGGCCTTCCCATTTCTCGTTCAGCTTGGTATATCCCGGCTTGGCTCCAGTTACCTCCACACTCCTCAGAACCCAATCTCCGACATTAAAAGATCTTTTGTTGACTCGCTTGTCGTGCTGGGCTTTCATCTTCTGTTTATAGTTGATCATCTTCATTCTCGCATACATCCTCTTTTCGTCAATCAAATCCATATCATTGCACCGCCTTTGCCCATTTCTCTCTTCATCATAGTTGGCCACCCTATAAGTCGGCAAGGCCATCTCGGCAGGCGACATAGCCTCCGATCCATAAGTAAGGGCAAAAGCGGTTTATCCAGTTGAGCCCTTGACTGTTGTTCTCAGATACCATAAAGCTATTGGCAACTCCTCCATCCAAGCTCCATCTCTTCCTTCTAAGTTTTTGCGCAAGGCGGCAAGAATTTGTTTGTTTGCTGCCTCAGCCTGCCCATTACACTGCGGCCTATAAACTGCCGACATCCAATGTTTGACATTCACCCTTGCGTACTCCGCTGAAAACTTCTTCCCGAACTGGGTACCATGATCTGAAATGATAACCCTAGGAACTCCATATCTGCACCATATATTCTCTTGTACGAACTTGATCACCTGGTCCTCACTGATTGTCGCCAAAGCTTTCGCCTCTGTCCATTTCGTAAAGTAATCCACGGCGACAACCACGTGCTGACAACCACCCTTGGCTTTCGGAAAAAGGGCCAATCAAGTCAATCTCCCACATATCGAAAGGCCACGTCGGTACTATAGGGGTCTGCTCTGTTGTCGGCTGGCGAGGAATATTACCAAACCTCTGACACTTCTCGCACTTCTTGACATACATTTCGGCGTCCCTTCTCAAACTCGGCCAATAATACCCGTGAAACAAAACTTTATCTGCAAGGGTTCTCGCTCCAGGATGGCCGCCACATACACCCTCGTGAATTTCGAATAACACACTCTGTACCATGCTCGGCTCAACACATCTCAACAACGGCTTCGAGAAAGATTTTTTGTACAACACGCCATCTTGGACAGTAAATCGCGGGGAAGTCACCTTTATCAATCTCGCTTTCTCTTCATCTGGCGGCAACTCTTCCTTTTCTAAAAAATCTTTCATCTCCACCACCCAATTCTTCTCGACCTCGACAATCTCCAAAACAAGCGGCCTGTCAATTGCCAGCATCTCAACAAATTCAATTAAAGGCTCATTAGCCGAGCTTTGCCCCTCGGATACCGCCGACCTACTCAACTCATCCGCCCGCAAATTCTCAGTTCGGTCAATCTGTACCAACTCCCAAAACTCGAACCCCTTCAACACACTTCTCGCCAAGTTACAATATTTCATCAAAACCGAGTTCAAAACACCATACTCGCCCTTTACTTGATTAACAATCAGCTGGGAATCAGAATGGATCACGATCTTAGTTAGCCCAATATCTCTCGCCAACTCAATCCCGGCAATCAACGCCTCATACTCAGCCTGGTTATTGGAAACATTAAACTTGAACCGCAATGCCTTCTCATATTTAATCTCCTCATCAGGCGCGATCACCATGAGTCAGGCGACCTTTTCTTCTCTTCAATCAAATTGGGCACAATTTTCTTTGCCTCTTTCCTCTTAACTGCATCTTCCATCAGCTCATCCTGAGATCTTGTAAAAGATGTCTCCACAATGAAATCCGCCAATGCCTGCGCCTTAATAACTCAGCGGGATTCATATCTCAGATCAAACTCAGTCAGCTCAAACGACCATTTCAGCAATCTTCCCGAGGCGTCTGGCTGTTGCAAAATTTTTCTCAAGGGGGCGTCACTCAATACAACAATGGTGTGCACAACAAAATAAGCTCTCAATTTCCGCGCGGTAACCACCAAAGCGTATGCCAGCTTCTCGGCGTTAAAGTATCTTGCTTCAATCTCGCTCAATGCCTTCGACACATAATATATCGGCCTTTGAGCACCCCCATCTTCTCTTACCAACACTGCGGCTACTGCAAAATCGGAGGCCGCCAAATACACGAACAACTCTTCTCCATCAATGGGACTGCACAACAGTGGCGGCTTTCCCAAATAAACTTTCATTTGCTCGAAAGCGGCATCACACTCGGCATCCTAAACAAAGCTCTTTACTCCTTTCAAAACTCTGAAAAACGGCAAACATTTTTCTGCTAACCTGGAAATGAATCTTCCCAAAGCAATGATCCTCCCATTCAGCCTCTGAATCTTGCGAATCGACTTAGGAGGTGACATATCAAACAATGCCTGGATCTTCTCTGAGTTAGCCTCGTTCCCGCGCAAATTCACCAAAAAACCCAATTACTTTCCCGCCGTCACACCAAACGTGCATTTACTGGGGTTCAACTTCATCGAATTCCTCCTTAAATTTTCAAATGTTTCTGCGAGATCCAAAATATGGTCATTCTCCCTGGTTTTTATTACCATATCATCAATATACGCCTCCAAATTCCGCCCAATCTGCGACTTGAAAACTTCATTCACCATTCTCTGATATGTCGCCCCAGCATTCTTCAGCCCAAACGACATCATCTTATAACAAAAATTACCCTTCGACGTCCGAAAAGATGTTTTCGCCTTATCCTCCTCGGCCATTTTAATTTGATGGTAACCAGAGTACGCATCAATGAAACTAAAAACTCGGTGGCCGGCAATTGAGTCGACCAGTTTATCAATCTTAGGGAGCGGGTAACAATCCTTAGGGCAGGCGATATTCAAATCCGTAAAGTCGATGAACATCCTCCATTTCTTATTTGATTTCAAAACCATGACTGGGCACTCCAACCACACAGGATACTGGATCTTCTTTATGATTCCCGCTTTCAATAATTTATCCACCTCCTCCAAAATCGCCTTCTCTTTCTCCGGCGACAAATGCCTAACTTTTTGCTTAAATGGCTCAACATTTGGGTCGGCATTTAAAAAATGCATGGCGACATTCTCGTCAATGCCCCTCATATCTTCTGGTCGCCACGCGAACACATCCAAATTCTCCTTAAAAAATTCAACTAAACGTTCTCGCTCATCCCGGAACAACTGCTTTCCAATCTTAACTCTTTGCTCCGAGAAATAACAATTGATTTCAACCTCTTCCAACTCTTTATCTGCCTGAATTCAGGCTCATCTCGCGTTTGTAGGAATTTGACCTCAATCCTTTTCCGCTTCTTGCTAATCGGGCCCTTGGCGGGAATCAGTTGCCTGGGGTCAGCGAACTCATTCCCCGTAGGTCGTCCATTGGGATTCTCTACTTCAATCATTTCACAATCCTCCTCAGACTCACTGTCAATAATCTCTTCGAATACGATCTCCTCTATTCTTGGTTCACCCATCTGAACAAACTGAACCACTCTAGCGTAGCTCAAATTTAGTGCCATATTCATGACCTCTACACCCAAATTAACCTCGACCGTGACTTCCTGCTCAACACCCATAAGCTCAGGTTCTCGCACCTTAATCACTTCACTTTCTCGCACATTCTCCGACCCAGTCGCTCCGGCTTCATGTAATTCATTAGTAACTTCAATGATCCCAACCTCTACCTTCTCTGGGTCCCTACTCGCCTCCGCGACAATCATAGCAGTGCCATTCTGCATACTCTCAGTCATGGTCCATTCAGTCTCGGGCTCCACAACTTCAATCACATTTATCCTCAGCTGGCGAGAATCAGATTTCGTTGTCAATGAACTAGTAGATGCCCCCTTGGCCTTCATCATCTCCTTTTTCTTTCTCGCCACTGTAATAGCCTCACTCTTCAAACATCCTATGCCCTGGGAAGTTGGAAATTTCACCCTCTGGTGCGGGATAGACAACACCATCTCAAAACTTTGCATGAAAGGAATCCCGACGATTGCATTGTACGCGGAAACCAAATCGATCACCATGAACTCTATATTCTCGCTTCTAATCATTTGGCCCTCGCCAATCTCAACCTCTAGCATGATGGTTCCCTTCACCTTGACTGAATGGTTTGTGAATCCCTCCAAATATCCCTTGTAGGGCACTAAATTTGCATCTATGTAATTCATTCTCTTGAAAGCATCATAATACAAGACACTCCGACTAGCCCCTGAATCCACCATCACCCTCTGGACCACGTTATTTCCCGAACAAATGGCTATAATTACTGGCTGGATCCTACGACTCTTTGTCGCTGCCAACTCACTTCTTGAAAAACTGATTACCCTGTCCTCGCTGGCGACAAACTAAGGGATATCAAAGCTGTGCGACAACATCATAATTTGATTATCCAACTGAGCCACGATGGACAGCGGATCCTGAATAACATTAACCACATTCCGCTCCTGATTTCTTTCCTGCCTGACCCCTTCATCTCGCCTCTCACCATGCTCGAGATACTGCTTAAACCCGCCTTTATTAATTATCCCCTGGATCACTCTTCTCAAGTTGTAACAATCCTCAGTCACATGCCCCTTGTCCTTGTGATACTCGCAATATTTGCTCCGATCCCTAGCCATATAAGTTCCCTCCTCAATTGCATACGGCTCAGGCAAATCCTCCCTTCTTATATCTCGCTCATGGTGGTATTCAGCCTGTCATACTTGAAAACCTTCCTCTGATTCTGGCCACCACCGCGACTGGCACCGCTTCCCCCAACTCTATTCCCGCTGCGACCTCCTTGTCCACCCCTATTCTCATCTTTCACCACCTCGATTCTCTCCTTCACCTTTCTTCTTTCCAGAGCAGGTTGCTGCGTGGGCGACCTCAACTCCTAACTCCTTACCACCACTATAAAATGCTCTTACCCTTTCATACAACTCGCCAGTCGTCTTCGGAAACCTCAAGCAAAATTCCTGCTTGAAATGCCCAGGTAGTAAACTCGCATTGAATAAGATAATAATCTCGCCTTGGCTGACATCGGCAATCCGATTCACTACACCCATAAATCTGTCAGTAAAGACCGAGATCTCCTCTCCTTCATGTTGCTTGAGGCTACATAGCTCAGTCTTTTGCACGGGCTGTGCTCCCGACCCGCTGAATCTCGCCAAAAACTTCACCTTAAGATCTTGATATCCGAGAACCGATTCCGCTGGCTGGGCCAAGAGCCACTCTAACGCATGATCCACAAGAGTGCTCGCAAATGCCTTATATATCACAGCTTCGCCTTAAGAACTTCCTGAGTAGCTTGGCAAATTTGGCATACGGAATGGCGGATCAGGGGCGACAGTCTGAATATCCTTTACAAACGGGGCCAAGTAAGAACCTTTTACTTCAACGGGCTTGGTTCCCACGTCCAATTCTTTAATTTTCTTCGCCATTTCCGCCATCTCAGATTTCCACTTATCATCCTCATCTTTCTTAGCCTTCTCCAGTTCAGCGGCTTTAGCCATATCGACGGCTCTCAAAGCCTCTGCAACCTTAATTGCTTCTGCAATCTTCTCAGCTTCTGCAGCTTTCTCAGCTTCCCTATCTCTCTCTGCCTTTTCTATTTCCTTTTCCCAATCCCTCCTCTCACGTCGCCTGCGATCTATATCGCGCGGCGACACTTCATCCTGGCGAGCTCTATCTGAATGCCTTGACCTTTGCGACCTTTCTTCCCTGTAAGTCCCATCATCCGAATATCTTGAGCGACTAGGCACATAATCTCTGTCCGCAGTCGACCCTTCATCACTTTCATATTCATAATAATAAGACTCATCACGTGAGTTTCCCGACTTGTGATAAATCCTCATCCTCCTTCCCTCTTCGCGACCTTGATGCTTTCTTTTGCCCGCAGTACCCTCAGATCTCGCCTTGGTCACATCTCGATTCCTATGATCTCGAACTTTATCCATGGGCGGCGGCATATCCCTTGCCCGCCTATCACCTCTCTGAGCCACACTCTGACTAGCATCTCGCTCTTCCCCCCGAGCTTGCCCTTCAATTTCTGCTGACATCTCAGACGGGATCTCTATAGGTGCCTGACCCATCTCTCTTAGCGTCCGATTATTCTCAAGCACTTTCAGAGGTATGCACCTCGCCTTCCCGCGTGGTCCCCGATCTGGCCCTGCGGGCATCCTTCTGGTTGGGGGTCTCCAGAACCGGATTCTGGGTAACCTTCGCCTGAGTATTCTTTTCTTGCACCATTCCGGTCACTTTCTGGGCTCACAATCACCAAAATAACCAAAACGGCACCAATAAACACCAACAGCAGGCCTGGGAACAACTTTCTGGGCCAAGAACACGAACTACACGAACAGAAAAACCCTAACACTCCCAACAACCGGAAACAGAACACAGAAACTGGACAAGCTTTTATCAAACAACCAAAGAAAGAAATTCAGGTCCCGGCAATGAAACCAACTGATGCTGCCATCCAAAAACAATGGTTGCACAGGAATTGATTCTTGAGGACACTCCGGCTGCTTCCTTCTTCGGCTGAGCTCCTACACACAGGAACACACGTAAACTAGGCCGGGGTTGGCTCCGGCGAAACCCCTCTCGTGTGAGAGTAAGGTTAACAGTTCACGGAAATGATAATAACAATGGAAACCTAGAGAGAGAGAGTTTAGAGGGTAGAGAGAGAACATACCCATGCAAATGAACTATTCATCTTTTTATACTCCCAAGCCCCCATATGCCATGCACATGGGTGGACACATGTCAATCATCCACTTAGGATCCCCAACCAACCTCAAGTTAGTGGGATTTCACTGTTCACCTTGTCAAATCAATCTACAGTTGACTGTTAAGCCATGGCGCGAGATCACCTTTTACTTATGTCGCAGTCGA
This sequence comes from Adenophora triphylla var. japonica, assembly GCA_022495995.1. NCBI lineage: Eukaryota > Viridiplantae > Streptophyta > Magnoliopsida > Asterales > Campanulaceae > Adenophora > Adenophora triphylla. The sequence goes on along the minus strand of JAFEMH010002150.1, from coordinate 347,954 downwards.
CAATCCGAAGACAAGCGGAAATGCTCATATTTCCGCCAACTTCAATTATGCCGACAACGTGCTCCCCGCCTTCGGCTATACAATCATTGTAAAGTCATTTCTCCCGGGTACCTTATCTCGACTTGCTTACTTCCACATGCCGCCTGTGCAGGGTAGCCTTATCCTGCACGCCTCTTTTCGCTCTAGGGCCCTCCTAATGGCCCACACATACACATTTGGCCCATCTTTACGCGCACTATGCCCACTAAGGCGTGTTAGGCCCAATTTCTCATTTGGGCCCAATTCTATTTTCCATTATCGCATCAAGAGTGCAACCTCTTTCATCTTCACCTAGGTAACCATGCGAGTGCCTTCTAATTCACCCACTTTCTCTTCATCTATATATATCTATATATATATAAAGGTTGAAGTGAATATAGCACTTCAACAAGCTCATTTTTCCTCCAAAACATGGATGATTCTAGAGTATTGTTTGCTTTAAATCAACTAATCAAGAAAATAATTAATTGTCTTTAAATTAACATATTATCCTATTCTCTCCCCTATTAATTAAATACAAATGAAACATTACTTTTTTACTCTTACTTTTAGCCACTATACCTAAATTCCTTTTTTCACAAATTCGTAAATATCATTGTTTTGCAAACTCTTAATTTTGCAAGTAAAAAATAAAATATGAAAAAAAAATATAAAAATACATTTAGAAACACATGGAATTTTTCATTTAATGAATTGATATTTTTGAAATATGGGTAATAGTAATAATTGTTTTTTTAAAAGACTTATGTATAACATTGATATTTGTATTTTTTTTTTCATTTTATTCTTAAATGAAGAGTGTTTTTAAAACGGAAATAGTTATTGATTATATTTAGAAATATGTAATATTATTAAATTAATGTGATGATATATTTTTGTTGAAAATTTTGTTTTCAAAATTATATTCTCTTAAATTCTTCTTTGTTTTTATTAAAACCTTTTTCCTTTTTCTTCTGACGAAGTGATTTTTTTAGCTAATAGTAAAAAATAGGCTTGAAATCTTATTTAGCCACTTTTTTATACAACTTTTGAGTTTATTGTTGATATTTATTTTGTTCATTAAAATTCCAAAAAATAATAAAATAAAAAACTGAGATTTTAGTGTTTTATTGAACCATCTTCTTAAAAAATTATATATAATTAAGTTTCAATGAGTGTTATTTAGATAAACTTTCATAAATTAAAAAAAAAAAGGTAAATACAAAGTATAAGAAAGGATTTTCAAATTTTGGGATAATTAATTTGCATTGAAATTTTAAATTCATTCTTTTTTTAGGTTATAAATTTTATATTTATTGCTAAAACAATAAATATGATGTCATAACTATTTCAAAATAGTTTTCGATAAAAATCTATTTTATATGGGTTTTTCTAAATAAAAACTACTAATTTAAAAAAAGAAAACTATTATATAATTTTGGTTAGAAAATACGAAGTATGACTTTATAAGATTATATCCAAAAAAATATTTTTTAAAAGAAGCAAATTAATGAAAAAAATAGAGTTCTTGATAATAATAATTGCTTAGAAATGAGATAATTATTTTTATTTATTGACAGTCATGCAAATCAAATGATATAGTTATATTAACTATATGATTTAGTTCATGCTATTTATCAAAAAAAAAAAAAAAATCTCGTGCGTTTAACGCACGAGTGTTACGCTGGTATATATATAAAGGCTCAAATGATCTAAATACATTTTCCCTCCAAAACTATATCAAAATTTGAAAAGTTATTTTCATTACTTTGCATACATTTAATAATTACACTATTTTTAACCATAATTATTACACTATTAAAAAGAGATATTTGCTAAATAAAAATTGTACAAGTTTTTCATAGCATTTTATACCTTTTATGAATTATCATAAGAAATCTTGTAAAAAAAAATTATTGCAATTTAAATTTTCTTTCGGTTAGTCATTAAAAATAACTTATAAAAGTGCACTTACTTCCTCTAAATATTATCCAATTTTAGTGCTCTTTCAAAAATAAAATATTATTAGATTTTTTATTCTTTAACCAATGGAAAAGGTTATTAAAAGACAAAATACTAAAATTATTGATTTAGCTCATTTACAAAATTCGAAACGATGTTGAGTCAGCTCTAATGAAGTTTTTTTTTTTTTTTTTAAGGAATGGAGTATATCTTTTAATTTCTAACTAAAACTAACATTATATGAAATTTGTGTTGGGTTTTGGGGTTACAAACGCAGCTAGAGATTTAACAAATAATATCAAAACCCTAGCCCTATGATCCGTCTAGCATGAAGAGATTAGAAATTTATATGAGATAGAATTTACATACCTTGAATGCTATGAAGTTTAGCTTGAATTCGAATCTGAAAATCGAATCTCAAAACGAATCTCAAAACCGTTGATTAAGGTTTTGATATTATCCTTGTTCTTTACCTTGTGATGAATCAACGAACGGAAGGCTTCAAGCTCTTGGTGATTAACTTATCACCCTCTATCGGTAATCCACACGCGAACGAATCCAAGAACACCTTCTTGTTGGATTGCTAGATGATCCTCTTGATTATTGAAACACTTTTCAATAATCTATGGCTTATTATGGAATTGAATCTAGGGTGTTTTGATCTTTGATTCTCAATCAAAATCAAGGAATTTGTGTTTCCAAAAGCCCTAAATTCGTATGTTATGGCTGAGACAAAAGGACTTATTTATACTTTATAAATATCCCTAACTGTTAGGGAGAAAAGTCCTAATTCGAAGCCAAAAACGGATTGCTGAAACGGGGGCTGGGCGGTTGCCCACCAAGGGTTGGGCGGTCGCCCAGTTGTACAGAGCTTTTGTCCTTGTTCGAAAATCCCACATGGGCGGTCGCCCACCTGGGGCTGGACGGTCGCCCACCTGTACAGTCTTTCATGCACTATTTTCGAAATACTTTTTGAACGGTCGCCCTTATTCACCTGAGCGGTCGCCCAAGTCAACAATTGACTTGTGGGCGGTCACCCATAGTGCACCTCAGCGGTCGCCCATGAGTCCAGATTCCATAATTTCAGCCCGAATCAAATTCGTTCTTTTGTGTGTGACCCTTTAGGAATTATATCTTATGTTGGTAGTGAGTTGAAACATCAACCTCACATGACATAAGTGACTTCTAGCAAATCATTATGTCCACCAAATTAAATATAACATCAAAGCTTGATTCCTTGATAGATCCAATGTCATAATCCCTTTGTCCACGATGTCCAATTGAACATGAGTCATGGTCTATGTCAACTCACTCCGTTCAATGCTTTCTCGATTCCGAATATGTTGATAATCCAAATGCATTTGATCTCTATCAAATCACTTGAGTGTGGCCACACATTTCATCAACATCATTCATCGAGGGGCCCAAGCAAACATCTCTCTTCATAAGAGGGACAAATCCCATCTTGACTTATCATTCTTCCCTACATGAATCCAATCATGCTAACATAGCCCTTATTGCTATCCGATTAGAGATAATGTTAGACTATATTAAAAACGATCTTCCTCATGTGAAAGACGATGATAATCTCAGGTACAAAAGATTCAATAACACGACTATTATGAGATTTAATCATGACAACAGACCATGTCATAAATCTCATAAGCAGGTCATATCCAATACTTGTTCTCTAGCAAGTATCCATAAGTGTAATGTGCATCTCCATGCATATATTCATCTCCATGATTATTCATTACCAACTTATACTAGTTGTTCATAACAACTAGGGACGCAGTTCAATATAATAAACATGTAAAACATATAATGAACCAAATAAACACGTTCTAGGGTACGTCCCGTTCCTTTACAAAAATTATCAGGGTACGTCCCACCTTTCTTTACAAAATTTATACGGGTACGTCCCACCTTTCTTTACAAAAAATTATTCGGGTACGTCCCAGTTTTCTTTACAAAAAATTATTCGGGTACGTCCCACTTTTCTTTACAAAAATTATCCGGGTACGTCCCACTTTTCTTCACAAAAATTATTAAGTCCTTCCTACTTTTTTACAAAATCCATTCTTTCTCGCGATCTCCGTTATTCCAAGATGAAGGAATAACATTTCGCTCTTTTTCGATCTCCGTTATTCCAAGGTGAAGGAATAACATTTCGACCCTTCTCGCGATCTCCGTTATTCCATGATGAAGGAATAACATTTCGCTCTTTTTCGATCTCCGTTATTACAAGGTGAAGGAATAACATTTCGACCTTTTTCGCGATCTCCGTTATTCCAAGGTGAAGGAATAACATTTCGCTCTCTTTCGATCTCCGTTATTCCAAGGTGAAGGAATAACATTTCGACCTTTTTCGCGATCTCCGTTATTCCAAGGTGAAGGAATAACATTTCGCTCTCTTTCGATCTCCGTTATTCCAAGGTGAAGGAATAACATTTCGACCTTTCTCTCGATCTCCGTTATTCCAAGATGAAGGAATAACATTTCGCTCTCTCTTTCGATCTCCGTTATTCCAAGGTGAAGGAATAACATTTCGATCTTTTTCGCGATCTCCGTTATTCCAAGGTGAAGGAATAACATTTCGCTTTCTTTCGATCTCCGTTATTTCAAGGTGAAGGAATAACATTTCGCTTTCTTTCGATCTCCGTTATTCCAAGGTGAAGGAATAACATTTCGACCTTTTTCGCGATCTCCGTTATTCCAAGGTGAAGGAATAACATTTCGCTCTCTCGCGATCTCCGATTATTCCAGATTGAAGGAATAACATTTCGACCTCTATCGCGATCTCCGTTATTCCAAGATGAAGGAATAACATTTCGCTCTCATTCGATCTCCGTTATTCCAAGGTGAAAGAATAACATTTCGACCTTTTTCGCGATCTCCGTTATTCTAAGGTGAAGGAATAACATTTCGCTCTCTCGCGATCTCCGATTATTCCAGATTGAAGGAATAACATTTCGCTATCTCGCGATCTCTGTTATTCCAGATTGAAGGAATAACATTTCGCTCTCTTTCGATCTCCGTTATTCCAAGGTGAAGGAATAACATTTCGACCTTTTTCGCGATCTCCGTTATTCCAAGATGAAGGAATAACATTTCGACCTCTCTCGCGATCTCCGTTATTCCATGATGAAGGAATAACATTTCGCTCTTTTTCGATCTCCGTTATTCCAAGATGAAGGAATAACATTTCGACCTCTATCGCGATCTCCGTTATTCCATGATGAAGGAATAACATTTCGCTCTCTCTTTCGATCTCCGTTATTCCAAGATAAAGGAATAACATTTCGACCTCTATCGCGATCTCCGTTATTCCATGATGAAGGAATAACATTTCGCTCTCTTTCGATCTCCGTTATTCCAAGATGAAGGAATAACATTTCGACCTCTATCGCGATCTCTTTTATTCCATGATGAAGGAATAACATTTCGCTCTCTCTTTCGATCTCCGTTATTCCAAGATAAAGGAATAACATTTCGACCTCTATCGCGATCTCCGTTATTCCATGATGAAGGAATAACATTTCGCTCTCTTTCGATCTCCGTTATTCCAAGATGAAGGAATAACATTTCGACCTCTATCGCGATCTCCGTTATTCCATGATGAAGGAATAACATTTCGCTCTCTCTTTCGATCTCCGTTATTCCATGATGAAGGAATAACATTTCGACTCAGTAAAAGCTCGAACTACGACCTGGCTTGATTCCTCCGGGATACGTAGGTAGCCTCCTGTAGGTTCAGCCAATTTGTCACATATGACGCCCCCCTTTCCCCGGTGGATTCCGAACTACGATTTTGGCTTGATTCCCACCCGGGATACGTAGGTAGCCTTTCATAAAAGGTCCAGCCACTCGACCAATTTGGTCACCCAATCGGTCTCGGCATTCGCCAGATCGGATCCTTTTCTATCGACAACCCCACTCGCCCTGCAAGTGACGTTGCCGAGGGGCTTCTGTAAGTACCCAAATCTGGCTCATGCCTTAGGTTAAATTTCCCGACAATTTCGGTAAGTTTTCGGTAATTTCCGGACCTTCCTAGTGTTAGGAAATATTCCGGAACTGTTCCAAAACAAATAAGGGCTGAAGGGGAAGCTTCCTAATTAAGAAACACGTTTTTCTTAATTAGGAAATGTTCTAGAATTTGCCACCTTGCATGGTTCTAGAAACATGCTGAGTCACAAGGGATAATGCCGCACGGCTCCATTAGCCAAGGGTCTCTGGCCGCACGGCTTCATTGGCCTTATCCAGACTGCCTATAAATAGAGCCCTTCTCTACCCATTTTAACAACAACAAGATCAACAACATCACACATAATACGTGAAATACACTCCCAAGAGCTGCTGGAAGTCCAAGAAGGTGAAGAAGAAGGCCAAGAAGCCACCTCCCTCCTCCTTGAAGATCCCAAGATCAACCTTTCCACCTAGCTCCATCCAAAGAAGAAGAGGAAGCCATTGGTAACCTCTCACGCCCTAAACTTGCATCCTAATTGCTCTATGTGATTCTAATTACTCATTGCATTTCATATATTGCTATTATCTTGTTTGAGACTTGGTAGATTAAAGATCATATCTTTATACCCCCCTTTCCCCCTTTTGCATGCATTAGGCATCCCTTGCCATTAAAGATGTAATCTTTTGAATCAAAGGTGCATCCTTTGCACCTAAAAACCCTATTTTTACATAAAAATATCATCTTTATGCATCATTTGCATATAAAAATCCAATCTTTATGATGAAAATGCATCATTTGCACATGAAACCCTTTTTCAAGCATTCTTTGCATTAAAGATCATATCTTTATCCTAAATTAGCATCCTATGCTTTTCAAAATATAATCTTCATGCATCCTTTGCATATTAAATCCCAATTTCTTCATAAAAATGCATCCTTTGCATAAAAATCATGTCTTTATGCATCCTTTGCAAATTAAAGATCATTTTCTTTAAATCAAATGCATCCTTTGCAACCCAAAAATGTCGTCTTTTCACTAAAAATGTCATTTTTACATGCATTCCCCCATATCCCCATTAGCAACCTTGGAACGGACCGGTGTAAAAGATCCTATCTTTACATCGTTCCTTCCATTAAAGGTTTCATAATTTCTTTAGAAAGGGACAACCTTGAACCCTATATCTCCGATTATCACTTAAGATGAGTATGAAGCATCTATATGAGCTCGACCGTCTTAAAGTGTAGGATTGATGGGCTAAGGACCCTCCTTTTCTAAAGAACCTCATCTTTGACTATAAAGGGAGTCATTCTCTCGATCATGCAAAGTCCCGAGGTTAAGAATGCAATGATCATAAGTCCAAGATGAGGACGGGATCATAATCCCGAATACATAAAATCCAAGAAATCCCGAGCGACAACCAATAAATGGTTTGTACGTCCGGAAGACAACTTGGGACATTCCCCCCTTTTATTTTCAAACACATGCACACAAGAAAGCACGCAAGCAAGCACGATTAATGAAATCTTGGGAGACTTGCTCCGGCAAGGCACCTTGGGTGAACGACGATCCGTTCTTCCCAAGGGGTAACTTAACCTCCGAACCCATAAAACCTTTTTTTCAAAGTTTTGAGGTAATCAAAATGGCGTGGCGACTCCGTTTTTCAAATTAAACCGGATGTCTTCAAACTCGCGTGAATTTCCAAATACACGAAATTTGGGGCGCACATTCACACATATTGATTTAGAGCATCACTTAGTGAATCCATAAACAATCTTAGGTTGTTGGCAGTGACCTCCCATAATTCATTCATCATTCAGGCCGCGGTGGAAAATTGTGAGTTTTATGCTTCAATGTGATTGTAATCCCATTACTGTGGTGGCACTTGTTGATTATGTGTGTTGGTGAGAATCTGAGACTTGTATGGCCAATGATTCATCTATGATAGAACATCCCAAAAAATATTATTTTGTTTTAGTGTTTCATTATTAGTATTTAAAGTAGTTTGATTTTATTTCTTTTAGTTTTGTTTTACTCGGGACGAGCAAAAGGTTAGTTTGTGGGTGTTTGATGGATGTGTATTTACCCATCCAAATGATGCACTTTTAGGCTTTCTTTGTGTTTGATTCCCGAGTTTTATGTATATTTGATGTGGTTTGTGAGTATTTTATGAGTACAGGGTATAGAGCTGATTAAAGATGTATTTTATGGCTAAAAAGTGCAAAAGGAATAAAGTGAAGCGGAGCAGAGCAGAGAAGGACAATAGTGAAATAAACGAGCTCCAAGGACTAAATGGGAAATATTGGAAAATTCAGGGACTGAACTGGAAATATGGAATTTTTGGACGAATTTAATTTATAAAAATTTGTGGGTTAAAATGAAAAATAAAATCTCAAAGAGCGAAGTGCAAAAGAATTTTTTATAGTGGCTAAAGTGCGAGTGCAAAATAGCGAGACGAAACGAATATTAATTGTCACAAAACAAGCCACGGCTGGAGAAAACTAGGCCAAGGTGGCCGGCCAAGTTCATGGTATGGCCGAGGGATGTGAGATAGTGGCCTAGGACAAATGGGGCCAAGGCAACATTCAGGCCAAGCAAATGGGGCCAAGCTCTCGAGGCAGCTTCTGTTCACAAGGGCGTCCGCTCCAACAGCACTGCGGCCGCGCTAAAATGATGACAATCTCGGCCAAACTTTCTGCCCACTTGCGCGGGCGCGCCAACAGACAAGGGCGGCCGCGCTTAACCGTCTCCAGCATTGTTCACGCCGTACAAGAGGGCAGTCTTGTCTTTTCCTGGCTTGGGTTTTATAATTTGTACCCTATTTTCTCTTTATAAAGCTCAGCAGCCACGGTAGTTTTGGGAGGATATAATAGATCATATTTTATAGTTTGATTTGTTCTTTAACAATTCCATTGAATTGAAGAGAAGAATTATTTCGAATTTCAGGTTTTATTATTTGTAAATTATGAGTAGCTAATTCTTTAGATTTGTAGATTGTTTTGATCTTCACCGGATTTCTATGCATTAATATTTTAATTCTTTCTATTTGATTCCTTCTAGTTCATTAATAGATTTTAATTTCTTATTCTTAGATTCGAGACGTATGTTAAGATACGAACTCGTCTTTGAATAATTGGGTATCGAATTCGCCATTAATTTGGGATTTTGATACATAGACCACTATTTGTCGAATAATTTGGTCTGTGCCGTAATAGAATCGGATCAACATTAGGTTCTTTAATTCTTGTGTTCTTAACGTATTCTTGGCATATTGTGGAACCGTAATAGAATCCACAATAGTAAGAAAATATTTAGGATTGTAATCCGGCCACCTAACCGTATCGATCCTAGCTGAAGTGAATGAACCCTAGAAGTTGAGTTGATATTTTATAACTAAAATTGTGCATAGAATGATGGTGAAGTGAAATCCAATCTACGAATCTCTGCTCATAATCTGCTTTCTTGTTTAGTTAGTTTTAGTTATTTATTTTATGCTCTTAGTTTTAAATCAAATTTATAAACTTTGGTTACAAAAATTCACTGCTTTTACTCTATTTGTTTACCAACGAGTCTCTGTAGATTCGACCCCTGCAATTGCATACTGCTACACCGGTAGTGAGCACACTTGCTCGGTTTTTATTACAAGAGAGAGTTTTCCTCCATCAAACACAGAAAGAAGTAAAGGGATTCATGGGCAGACTTCAATATATCAGTCGATTCATCAATCAACTGACTACAATGTGCGACCCCATCTTCAAGCTACTTAAGAAAAACGCACCTCAAGAGTGGACCGAAGAATGTCAAGAAGCATTCGAAGAAGTTAAGCACTACTTAACTTCCCCACCTATCCTGGTTCCACCACACAAAGAAAAGCCCTTAAAGCTATACCTCACGGTTACTGACAATGCGTTAGGGGCTATGCTCGCTCAAGAACAACCTGCCTCGCACACAGAGAATGCCATCTATTTCGTCAGCTGCAGATTCCAAGGCAGCGAAATCAACTACTCTCCACTCGACAAGTCCTGCGCCGCTCTCGTTTGGGTATCACAAAGGCTAAAGCACTATATGGAAGCCTTCCCAGTTCGTCTCATTGCAAAAATGGATCCACTGAAATACATCCTAGACAAATCAAATTTGTCTTCGAGACTGGCCAAATGGTACTTCATGCTCGCGGGGTATGATATCACTTACGTCACTCAGAAATCCGTCAGGGGGAGTGTATTCGCAGATCAGTTGGCCGAATTTCCTTGTGACGAAGTGAAGGGGGAAGACCCGCGATTCCCTGATGAGGACATCATGAGTATAGAAGAAGAAAATAAGTGGCAATTATTTTTCGATGGCGCAGCCAACAAGAGAGGGTTAGGCATCGGAATGTTGTTGGTAGACCCTAACGACATCTATACTCCACTGGCAGTACGTCTTGACTTTGACGCCACCAACAACACCGCAGAATATGAAGCTTGCATAGCGGGGCTTGAGGCAGCCCTAGAACGCAACGTGACCGAACTCGAGGTATTTGGGGACTCCCAGTTGATCATCAATCAGACATTGAAGAAGTGGAGGGTCCAAGATCCAACCCTTCAAAGATACAGTGCCCACCTCCAAGAGTTGGCACAACAATTTCAAGATGTCTCATTCCACTACCTCCCCAGAGATAAAAATCGGTTTGCGGACGCATTAGCCACACTCGCTTCTTTGGTCGAATTCCCTAAAGGAAAAACAGTCAAACCCTTCAAAATAACACGGCGTGCAACTCCTGCCTACTGCGCCGTTATAGATCTCCATGACTGCAAAGACAAATGGTTATCCGAATGTGCCATTGTTGGGAACTCCGAAGAGAAACCATGGGCATTTCATCCTAGATGGAACCATCCCACCTGAGACGGACCAAAAGACTCAGATCGCCCTTAAGAGGTTGGCCGCTAATTACGTCATCACTGCGGGCCGTCTATTCAAGAAACATTCCCAAGGAAACCTCCTTTGTGCCACCGAGGAAGAGGCCCAAGAAATAATGGACCATGTTCATCAAGGCATATGTGGAACCCACATGAGCGGAAACATGCTCGCCAAAAATATCATCAGACAAGGGTACTTTTGGCTAACCATGGAAGTCGACTGTACCAAAATGGTCAAGAAGTGCCACAAATGTCAGATACACGCCAATCTTCAGCACGCATCGCCTTCCTTGCTGTACCCTATGACTTCTCCTTGGCCGTTCTCTACATGGGGGATAGACGTGATTGGAAAGGTCACACCCGTAGGAGCTAACGGACACTGCTTCGTCCTAGTAGCCATCGACTATTTCACTAAATGGGTCGAGGCCGCCTCTTACAAAGTTTTGAACGCCAGAAGGGTCGCAGAATTCATCAAGCACAACATCATCTGCCGATATGGGGTTCCACAAGAGATGATATCCGATAATGGGTCGCACTTTGAGAAGGAAACCGATCGCCTCCTAACTGATTACAAAATCACAAGGCACAAGTCATCTCCTTACAGGCCTCAGACGAACGGAGCAGTTGAAGCCGCAAACAAGACAATCGAAACCATCATCAGAAAAATGGCGGTCACGGGGAAAGACTGGCCCGACAAGTTACCTTTCGCACTATGGGGATACCGCACTTCAGTCCGAACAGCTACAGGAGAGACTCCCTACGCCCTCACATTCAGAATGGAAGCTGTCTTACCAATAGAATTGGAAATACCATCACTTAGGGTTCTCCTAGAAAATCAAGTGAACGAGGTCGACTGGCTAGAAAGCAGATACGAAGAGTTGGCCCTGTTAGACGAAAGAAGGTTGAAAGCAGCCGAACACACTCAAGCTTTCCAAAGAAGAATGGCAAGAGCTTTCAACAAAAAGGTCAAGACAAGGAACATCAGAGTAGGTGACCTGGTTCTTCGTGAGCACCGTCCTGGACCTTTCAACCCGCTAGGCAAATGGGGACAAAGATGGATAGGACCCTACATTGTGAAGAAGATATTCTCTGGGGGAGCCCTTCAGCTGGTGGACTTAGACGGAGATCAACTACCGAAGCCGGTCAACATGGACAAGCTCAAGAAGCACTTCGCGTGACTTGGCCTAACAAAAAGAAAAATCGCTCGCTAGGTTGAAAATCCCGAAAAGGACGGCCTAGGCAAAAAATGGAGCTCGCACAAGAAAAGAAGCCCGCTAGATTGAAAACCCGAAGGGGCGGTCTAGGCAGAAGAAAGGGTGTGCATAAAAAAAAGGGGGGGGGCCTTATCTCGCGCGAGATTACCCTTCGACATGAAGCCCTATTTTGTCCTTTTTTCTCTCAAAAATGAACTACGTTAGACCTGAGCCTCTTATTTAATTCTTTGTAAAGAGGAACGTGGCGGCCTTCGGGTTCGGTCTAATCAAATAAATAAATCTACTTTTGTCCTTTTATTAATCGAATGCATTTTATTAATGACAAAAGGGAAATCCTAACCACAACGACTAATTTGCTAAGCTAGTAATCTTGAAAAAAAATACTAGTAAAGCAAAACAATTGATCTATCGAAGCAATCTCTTGGTACTCCTTAAGATCTAGCCTTTCATTGACTTGGTAGGCCGGCGGACATGGTCACCACCGTCTTCGCGATCCTTCCTGCGCTTTGAGCCCCTCAAAGCAGAGCATCCCTCGAGACGATCAAAGACAGACTCCGAAAGCCTTTTGAAGACATTGGGCCTATCTAAATCTTGCGTCTTTCCAGGCAACCCTTTGCCTCGCCTCTCATACCAATCCCCGTCAAGAAAATTCTGGGTCGGATCGGTTCGCACGTTAGCAGGATCAGACTGAGCCTTGCTCCTTCGCAAAATACTGCTAGCTACAAAAGAATCCCCCAGCAATGAAAGCCGCAGATCATCAATCTTCTCTACACTAGGGTGACCGGTATGAAGGAACCAATCCAAATACTTGTCAGACAAGAAGATGCTTGCATTAAAAGTTCGAAGGTTCGACCAGCGGTCCCGACTAGTTCCTTCACCCCATGCTTGAGCTAGCACCTGCGCAAACTCTACACCAATATAAGACACTTCACGAGAGGTCCCCTCGAAAAGATAAGTGTCCTGCTGCTGACCAAGCTGACGGAGCACCCGCTTGGGAAAATAAAAGGAGGAATCTCGCAAACCCGGAAGAACAACCCTGTCAAAACCCTTGGTATTGGCAACATACTTGTTCAACCTCCAATAAGGTGGACACCAAAGAATGTCAGCAGTTTCGGTCTTCGCAATCAACTCAGCCCATTCATCCGCTGAAAGATCCTTGGTCAATAACTTTCGCGTATGATATGTGAATGGGGAATATTCCAATAAGGGGCCTACCAACTTGAGATGCTCCCTAAGCCAAATGGTCAACAGAAGAGGACTCCCTTGAGTCATGGCACCGGTCCTATGCAGCTCATCAAGACCATACAGGGTTTCACCCAAGATTAGCGGGATAATGTTCCTAGAACGTTTTGTAGCCTGCAGAACAATTTCCACCAGTTGGGAGTCAACCAAGCCATCCCTGCACTTGAATAAAACATCTTCGAAAAGAGAAAGGGCCAGAAAGTTCCGTTTGTAGACATGAAAGGCATCATCATCTGAATCTCCGCTGAATCGCTCAGGAAAAGAAGAGCAATCTATCCACTTGCGGTGAACCAACTCGTAGCAAGTATCAAGGGGGATCCCTAACAACTCATTCAAAGCCTCTGAATGATTCCTATGGTACTTAGGAACAGCAATCTCACCGGTCAAAGGCATATCCAAGATAATGGCAAATTCCTCCACAGTAGGCACCATCTCATTCAAAGAAAAATTGAAAAGATGAATAGAGGGATCCCAAAATCTAGCAGCACCCTGCAACAGATTCCAATCCGGTTGGAGGTTCTTCAAGGTGAAAAGGATTCTGAATCCGAATTCTGCTATGAACCTATTGCGAGATCGGTTGCGAAACGACCTCACAAAATCTCTTGATGCTTGCTTGAAAGATTCAATCACTTCAGACGACAGAGAAAAATCATCGACAATCATGGACGTTGGGGCAATCTCCTTGGAAGCCATGGATCGTAGGGTTGAAGAAGAAGCCAAGAGTTTCGCCCTAACAGAATATCTCTAGAGTTTGAAAGGCTAGGATGTGTTATCTGGCCGGACTACAGGGTGATTTTATAGGGAAAACTGACAAAATCCTGTTCGAAAAAGGAAGAGAACTCTGTCTGGATAGCGTGTCTCGTGCGAGATACCTTGTCCCGCGCGAGATATCGCTACGGCAAAACAGCAATAGTTCTGCTCAAACAACAATCTAGCCCCGACTTGACGAAGCAAGTCTCGAAAAAACCTGCGCATACAGTTCATAATATGTAGTGCAACACCAAGATCAAGCTCAAAATTGTGGCCTTGATGGCCATTCCATTCCATTTCCAAAGACATGGAAAGTCGAGAAAGTTAATTAACTAACTAATTAGACCTAGGATTAGGGATTAAGAAAACATGTTTTTGTGCTACCTACTTGTTTCTAACAGGTACCAAAGAAAAAGAAAAATTGTCTGGGCCCACACGGCCAATATGTACAGATCATCAGAAATCAAATAGAGAGAAAAGGAGGGGATCATGCCATCAAGTCGCCCGAGCTGTCGGCACCTCCGCCATCACCACCACGGGGGCTACCATCCCTCCTCGACCTCTTGGCTCCGCAAGTAGGGGTCACCGCCGAGGCCACTGTCGAGGCCGCCAAAGATGCCTTATGGAACAGCCTCTCAGATAGATCCGACACCAGGGCCATCAGTCTTGCTATCTTGGTCGCTCCACGGTTGTAATTGATCGCGGACAGGGTGACCTGACAACAAAAGAAGAGAAATGCTCAGATGAAGTCGGACATATACACTTATATGGACGAATACGAGAGATGATATGAACAGAAACATACCGATGAGACATCCGGCAGCAGGCGGTAACCCTCAGGAATGTGATCCAGAGTCGGGATATGGCCCACCATTGGCATGCTCCTCATCATGTAAGTATAGCTCAGAGGACCGAAATTCGGGGCAAAAGGCAGAGAACCAGCAGACTGGGAAGAAGTGCTCGGGGCTGATGAACCTGAGGCAGAAGCAGAGGCGGAGCCACGAGCGTGCGATCGCCTATCACCCACCAGGAGGGGACCCATCAAGCGAGGTAGGAACTCCGCGTAAGAGGCCGGGGATAACCTGGCCGTCGCCACATCACCCACCAAAAGGCTTGCATAATCATCATACGGAATGGAGTAGGTGGGATACATCGCCCTCGGCGGATCCGCCGGCACACTATATGGCAATCTACCCCGCCGTGCGAGGAAGACCCGCTCACCAAGATACATAGTATCTCCCTCTAAAGATGCCGGCATTCTCTGCATCCGGTAGCATCCCAAGCACGATGCACATCCCGCTCCAACAAGGTCCGGGGATAAAGGCCCGGCCTCTCATACTCAAAAGTGTCCGCATGGTCCTCGCCTGCGCCGGCTGTCGAGGTCCACTCCACGATCCTCATCCTCATTAACACTCCGATTGGGGTGGCTCCACTTCACGATATCCAGGAAGCAAAGGGGTCCGGCTCTCCAGCTCAAACTTGTGCAGCCCAAGGACAGTATATCCCCATATCTCGCACAAGAAAACGCAGCGAATTCGGTATGAAACACGAGGCCAGGCATACGGGAACGCAGAACCAAGATCATACCTCCCAGGCATAAGAATACCCCGACAGGGAATCCTTGGTGTGCCTACACGCCTCGTCCATGGCGTGGTAGCAGAAGGCCAGCCCCGCTGAGCCCCAATCATATCCACTCACCTCATCCAGATTCACCAACAAACCCAACAGAGAAAGACGAGCCGTAGAAGAATGGTTCGCAAAGATGTTATCAGAAAGGATATACCAGAGGGCACCCCTCACCAATCGATCAGTGACTGCATTCGGCTTGAGCGCATAATTCTCAATCTGACGCCGGAGGGGTGTTAGCTCAGCAGCAAATCCCTTAACCTTGTTAGGGACGAAACCGATCAACTGTCTCCACACGGCTGGACCCGCAGGCTTATAACCCGAAGTCTTCGGCAGGGGATCGCCAATGAACTCTAATCCCGTGATCGCAAGGAAATCAGTCGGAGTCATAGTCGCTTCCCCGAAGCGCAAATGCACGGTGTGGGTAGTATCCCACCACCTCTCCCGGATCGCCTGAAGGACTTGGGGAGTCCGTCTTATCCCCCGAAGATTATCAACAAAGGTCAATAGCCCCGTTTGGGCCACCCTATCTCGAACTCCCTCAAGGTCCTTGATCTTGTCCCACACCGCTCTAGCCAGTTTCGGGCTCCCTCGACAATTCTTCGTTGGCCTATATGACTGTGAAACAGAGGAAAAACAAAAAGGGCAACATTAGAAATCATTCTATGTTAGAAAATCAATGAAATAGAAGAAAAATTTTCATTGAGGCATTTCATCGAACGCTTGGCATGCGTACAAGAAAAGCTTGCCCAAGGATGCTATTGATGATCCGAATCAACCTCTCCTACGATCCATGATGTGTAGGAGGCTCATACGCACACAATGCAACAACAATCATCCAACAAAATGCACAAAATCAGAGCATGCAAGAAGGAACCTAGTTCTAGACAAAAACAAGAAAAAAATAGCCATTGATGGAATTTGAATTCAAGGAAAGTGGGTTCAAGCTCAATGCAATACGAGAATCAAGAGTTGAGAAAGAAACTCTTACCAAACCCTCCCGAACAGCGGTGGAGATGTGCGCGTGCCTATCGAAGGTGAGATCATCGCGGGGATAATCCTTCCCTAGTAAATAACTCCCCAAAATTGGATTTCTTCCTTCTTGAGCCATTGATTATGGAGGGAGGAGAGGATTGAGAATGGATTAGGAGGAGAATCACCAAGCAATCCACGAAAAATTGCAGAGAAAAACGACCTTGGCTTGAGCTAGGGAGGGAATTTTGAAAAGGATGTTTTCAAATTAAAAGAGGAGCTGCTGTTATATTAGGGCCGACAGTACAAGTCTCGCACGATACATGATATCTCGCGCGAGATATACCTTCTGGAAATTGACAAAATTGTCCCCGACAATAAGCGTCTACGCAACGTCAAAATTCAAAATTTTGACACATTTACCCTTGGAAATGATAAACTAGCAAGGAAACGTGGAAAAATCGGCTCCGCAAGTCACGGAACGAGCCGAAGTGACATACGCACGATCGCCCGGTACGGCACCAGTCGCCCGAAAACCAACTGATCCGAAAATCAACTCAATCCACATGATTCAGAGCCCAGAAAGGTGAATCATCAAATTAAAAGCTCGGTCCAATGCCCAAACAGGTGGATCGTCATCAGAAAAGCCCGGTCCAACGCCCAAACAGGTGGATCGTCATCAGAAAAGCTCGGTCCAACGCCCAAACAGGTGGATCGTCATCAGAAAAGCTCGGTCCAACGCCCAAACAGGTGGATCGTCATCATCAAAAAGCTCGGTCCAACGCCCAAACAGGTGGATTGTCAAAACAAAAAGCCCGATTCGACGCCCAAACAGGTGAATCGTCATCCTAAAAACAAAAAGCCCGATTCGGAAGCCCGGACAGGCGAATCGTCACAAAAATCAACAGGACTCAAAGGACCGGACAGGTAAGCCTTTGTTTTTCTAACAAATTTCCCCGCAGGTTCGAAGCCCAGACAGGCGAATCTTCAGACAGGCAGGTATATTCAGAATTGGGTCTTGATTTGATTCCTCAGTATGAATTTACCTTTTAAAAAAAAAAACAAAATCTCTTCGATTTTCAAAATAATTTTCAAAATACCTAAAGCAGCCTTTTCGTGTTTTGGAGTCGAACTACGTCATGGTCTGATTCTCCGATAGAGATACGTAGGAAGCCGTGCGGCCCGACCATCCCGATGTTCAGAATGATGTCTTTTCTATCGACGACATGACTTCTTCCATAAGTCTTGTCGCCGAGGGGCTCTGTAGACACCCCATTCTGAACACATCGGATCATATTTATACCACTCTAAGTCTCGCTTTGAGTCAAGAAGTAGAAATCCACCATTTCGTCATGTTTCGTTAAGTTTTGACTAACCATCGTTAGTTCGGGACTAAACTGCATACGAGATAACGAGAAAGGACAATTGTCCAACAAGCAATATCTCGCCGCGAGATGGCGTGTCTCGCGCGAGATATCGTCCTCTGCGGTATGCGAAGGCATTTCCTCGTCGATTTCAACCTCTTTTCGGGATAAAAGTTTATCCATCCGGCCAACCAATAGAGTTTGGAGTCTGGAACCATCTTGAAGTGTTTGATCTCATCTTCAACACTTCCCCAACCCCTATAAATACTTGGTGATTTCCAAGGTTCAAGAGGGCCCAGAATTTTCACAACACACACATTTTGTTGGTTTCTCTCCCTGAAAGAATCCTACAAAATCACCCTAAAAAATCACCTCAAAGTTTGTTTGTCAACCTTGTTGATAAACAAACTTCAAGATCCAAGTCAAGGACTGAGGCGAAGCTCTGTCCGTATCAAGATTCGATTCTAAACTTGAGTCGAAACTCTGCCCAAATTACCTCACGCAAGGTAACCCCCTAAATCCCTTTCTAATTGATTGTTAGAGTGGTATAAGTCCATAGAATCTAGGATCGGCCTAGAGCCTCTCCAAGACATGGAGACGGTCTCGAAGCAATCGATCCTACATTCCGTTTAACCCCGTTAAATGGATCTTTTATTTGTATTATTTAAAATCTTCTTCTTCTTTTTGAAAACCTCTCTTTTCTTTAGCAAGACCGATCTCCGGATTGGGTGGAATGGATGCTCCTTGACCTACCCATTCCATAACCTAAGCCCCGAACCCAAATCTCTTTCAAAATGGTTTTTCTATGTTTTCCAAATGAATAATATAGGTGGCGACACAAAAGATAAAATTCACGCAGCATAGCTACAGGTCCATGTCAACTTGTACCTTGTTCAATGCTTTCTCGATCTTGAGTATAATGATAATCCAAACGCATTGGGGTATGGCCATACACTTTCATCATTATCACTCATCGATGGACCCAAGCAAAACATCTCTCTTCCGAGGGACAAAATCCATCTTGACTTATCATCCTTCCCATCATGAATCCGATCATGCCAAAGATAGCCTTTATAGATATCGTGTTAAGATATCGTTTGACTAAAATCAAACATGACTTTCATCATATGTAAGGCCATGATAATCTCAGGTCTAGGGACTAAATGAAGTGACCATATGAGATTTAATTATGACATTGACATCTGACCATGACATAAATCTCATACGGGTCAAGTCCAGTCACTTGTTCTCTAACAAGTACCCATAAATTTAATGTGCATATCTATGCATATAATCATCATATGATTATCCATTAACATTTATACTAATTATTCACATAATAATTAGGGACGGAGATTATTATAAACAAACATGCAAAACATATAATAATCAAATGATAAACATTTCATATAATAATAAATAATGTCAACACATAAGTCTATCAACCATAGGCCTAGGGCATAACACCAACACCTCCGACCCAATTTCCTCCATTGGCACCATCCCAGCGTTATCCTTGGACAACAAAGCATTCCGTCTCTCAGCCTCCCTCTCTCTGTTGGCTCGAGCATTAGCAGCACCGTGAGCTTTCTTGGCTTTCTTCTTGTCAGACACTCCAACTATGCGACCCATATTTGCTTCTTATTCAGGGGTCAGAACTGCACCAGATCAAGACAACAAGGGGTTAGATCGACAAACAAAAAGTTCTACATACGAGCAGTGTGTTCTATGTACGAGCAAGTTATGTACGAGCTAACAGTCCTACATACAAGTAAATAAGTGACGAGTTAACAATTGGCGAGTTAAGAGTTACACTTGCAAGTCACATTATTTCTATGCACAAGCTACCAGTTCAACATACAAGCAAATAATGGGCGAGTAAAGAACTACAAATGAGTAAAATCTTACCACCAATATGCTCCCCATTATCCTTGCAATAGTTGGTCGTCCTTTGGCAAAATTGGCACTTATCCTCAAACCTCCCCAAGGCATGGGTGACCCAATCTGGATATATTGTGCCCCTACCAACAGGGACCAGAGGTTGCACTTCTCCCTCACCAGCCATCATCCTAGCTTGGATGTAATTGTATTTGGTGGTCCCCAGGCATTCCCAACTAATGGGTCCCCTATTAGCCAATTGGCATAGTCTCTTATACAGCTTAAAGTGCCAATGTGGCTCCCAATAGTTCTCCTCTTCTATAACATCTGTTTCAGAGTTCGGTAAAGGGAATTTCCATCCTAGTCTACTCTCCACTA
Organism: Adenophora triphylla var. japonica; assembly: GCA_022495995.1. NCBI lineage: Eukaryota > Viridiplantae > Streptophyta > Magnoliopsida > Asterales > Campanulaceae > Adenophora > Adenophora triphylla. The sequence goes on along the minus strand of JAFEMH010002150.1, from coordinate 327,691 downwards.
CTACAATATGGGAGTTCCACCCACTTGCCTTGCTAAGAAGGTTCATGAACAGTTTGGGGGAGTTGGGTTTAGAAGGAGTGCTAATTCCCAAATCAGTTTTACCAGTTTTAATACTGAAGAATTCTTTGAAAACCCTCATACAAGGCTCATATCCAAGAAACCTACAGACCATGGCAAAGCACACTAGGACCCTACAAGTGTTAGCTCCCAGTTGGAGGGGCAAAGCATCAGCACACTCCAAGAACTCATTGATAAAGGGGTCAAGTGGCAACCTCAAGCCAGCTTCGAATTGGCCGTAGAAGAAGGCTACCTTAGTGGCATCTTTAGTATATGTCTTCCTAAATTGAGCCATGAAATCCTTCTTACTGTGGATGGTCACCCTAAAATCCTCCTTACTCACCTCACAGAAGTCATATATCATGGAATATCGAGACGCTAAGTTCTTCTTCCCTCTCATTGGTCTCTGAGGGACATAGCCCCTTTCATTCCTCCCCGATACAGTTGACGAGTTGAATGCATCCACAATACGGGGACTTGAGAAAGTAGATGCTGTAGCTCCTTCACGAGTTGCCATATCTGTACAAGAAGAAGAGGAGACAGGGGAGTCAGACCTATGATCACATTCAGGAGACCTACCTATGGACGACCTACCTAAGGGCGACTTAGACTCTACTAGGAAGCCTTTCCTATTCCTAAGGAAGGAAGGCTTATTGACATCCCTAACAAAAAATAGGGATATGTGGTCAAGCAATTCATGGAAGAGATGAAAGGAGACAACGTTTGAGTCGTCAATTATCAATTCACCTACATCTTCCCTTATGGGCAGTCCTATTTCATTATAGTTCATTATAGTTCAGCCCCCACCTTGTCAAGATGGAGGCACACTCATCGAAGGACATCTCTCTCCACTCTTCGTTTATATGTTTGTACACTCAGTGGTTAACAGTGCAATACCCATACCAAGCTCCTGGCTCACTACTGAAGGTTCTAGCCATGGCGAAATCAAAAATAAAACAGAAATTGAAACCCTAAAGCAAGAAAACGAGAGGAATACCTTAATCGGTTTCGAAAGAGGAAGCTGTTGCAGAAGACGAAAGCCCAATTTAAATCAGTTGCCTTTTTGCTATCTTCGCCGGAGTTGCACCAGAGTTTGGAGAAGGTAAAAGTTCGAAATGGAAAAGGATTCTGGTATTTATATTTTTCGAAGTTGAGAAGGAAAAAGAAAATTCAAAAATTATTCTCCAAATTAAATGAGGAAGACAGTTCCCAAGGCGATTTTCCAAACGTCAGAATAGTAATGATTGCGGAATACGGCGCTCCTCCAAATTTGACCGTTTGTCGCTAATGTCCAGGATTGAGCCACGTCACCTTTGGTAGACTAAACATCAGAGCGAGTAGCGACCTGCGAGTCACAACAATCTTCATCAAAATTTCCTTAACTTTCTAGTTGACAAAGTCAACTCAGAAAGTTGGGGGCCACTGAACATACCAAAAGTGTCGAGCTGGGCCAAGTGAGTAAAGCCCAGTCCTCAAGCAATTATTGCCACCACATTCTCAGTGGGCTAGGCCCAATTATTACATGGCTCAAGGCCCATCTTATTGATCAGTCGACTTAAGTTCATTGTCCGACCTATCAGGTCCCGACCTAACTTAGTCCGACCTTATGATCCAGGTTTTTTTTCGGGTACGGTCCAGCCCTACCCGTCAGTCAGGTCGACCCAACCCCAAATGGCTACCTCGACCTGTCAAGCAAGCGTCGACCTAACGACTATAGGCGCACGTGCTTTTGTTCTTTCCATAACTGGTTCCCTACAAATCAGGAGCCATTCAGGACACGTTCTCATGACATGTAACCGTCCCTCAAATCATGGAGCTCATGTAGTCCTACCAAATATACCACCCTCATCAACTATAAATACATGACAACCACAACGGTTCTAAGGTAACTGCAATTTTGTCATTTGAATATCATTGTTCAATTACATTATTTGCTCTCCTACATACATACATACTCTCACGCCCGAGGGTCTAAGCTGGAGACAAATCCGGCTAGTCGTGGGTTCTGATTTCAGGTCAAGAAGTCAAGTGATTGGTCCTGCCACGTGGACGAAGATTGATAAGCACATTTCCTGCGGCATCGGTGAATATTTCACTAATAATTTTGTATTTTAATAAATATTTCAATATGTACAATTCAATTTGTTAGTTATATGTGTAATATTATTGGATTAATACAATGACATATTTTTGTTGAAATAAATATCTTTAAAATTATATTTTCTTAAATTAATATTATTTTTATATTTTTTTAGTTAAGTTTTCAAATTTATTTATCCGTGCATTTAACGCACGAGTATAAAACTAGTTATGAAATACTGATTCAATTTACTTGGAGTCGTTTTTTACATTCATGTTCTTTTTTGTTTTGATGGTCAGAACCATGGAAAGTTGATGAGGCAAGAAGCAGGGGCGGAGCTATGCAGGGGCAGTAAGCCCCCCTTAAATTTTGAATTTTTTTTTTAATTTGTATCCAAACGACGTCGTTTAAATACCTTATAATTATAACCCAGTTCTCCTCTTAATTCGCCCGCAATTCGACCCTCACTCCCTCCTAAAATCGCCCGCAATTCGCTGCTGCAGAGACGACGACGAGGCGATGGCGATGGCGATCATCTAAAAATCACACGGCGAAGCACGAACCGGCGACGGCGACGACAGCAGCTCCTGCTAAATTCTCAGGTTAGTACCGATTGTATTCGATTTCTTGAATCTTTTAAGCAATTCAGCGATGAAGTTATGCTGAATCTCATTCTTCAAACTAGGGCACAAATTTGTTTATTTGTTGAATCTTTTAATAAAACCCTAAGAATGCATCATGTTTATTTGTTATTTTGTTGAATGTTTTTTTTTTTTCAGGTTACAAACATGGATAAATATTTAAAAAAAAAAGAACTTTGTCCGAATTCTATATATATATATATATATATATATATATATATATATATATATATATATATATATATATATATATATATAAATGGCTCCTTTTGATTTTATGTTATATATACAGAGTATTTCAAATGTTCTGCTTCAGAGAAGTTTTACTAATTTCAGAATGCATTCATTGAAAATACTTGGTGTTTGAACTGTAATTTGGGTGTAGGGATTTGTTGTAAGATACCCTGTGCATTCATCTGTTTACACTCTGGCTGATGGAAGCCTTGGAGACTGGTTTGGAGGCCTCCTATATTCTGCTGGCCAGCAGGATATTAAGGTAAATATACTTCACCCTTGTTATTGATTTATCAAGTTGTTATTGATTCTGTTCAGATAGGGCCCTAATTTTGTTGCACCTCTAATACTTCTTCATCCCACAAAAAAGTTCCTCCCTCTGTCCCAAAATGAATGTTTAATTATGTCTAAAATTGTATTGTATAGGAAAAAAATAGGCAAAAAAAAAAAACCGGGGGCGCTGCCCCCGAACCCCCGTTCATCTTTCATTTGCTCCCAATTTTTTGCCCCCCCCATCCTAACATTTCTGGCTCCGCCACTGGCAAGAAGCATACTTCCCTTGCTTTGAGGACAATGTTGAACATGGATGATCTCACATTTGACTTAACAGTTTGTTCCTTTGAGAGCTGAGAATGGATTGGTTGGCAGTCTACCTTGAAATTCTTAAAAGACATCTTGACAGGAAAACATTTATCACTGCCCAATTCAAAGATTCAAATATCAATGAGCCGGCCCAATCACTCAAAATCACAGGGCATCAAAAATACTATATTTTACGTCATTCTTCCAAGTGACAGTTGACATAGTAAATTCCCAAATAAACTATAGTGGACATCATGAGACTAAGGCAAATTCTTCAAAGGCTACAAATTGTTTTCATTTACTAGAATAATGAATTGGGTGGGTATGATGAGATGTTGGAATCCATATTTTGGGTATGTTTTGTTAATTTAGATGTTGGAATCCATATTTTGGGTATGTTTTGTTAATTTAGGTGGGTAATTATTTAGAGGTTTTAAAGGGTAAAATAAGAATAAAGGTGGCGTATCTAGTAATGAATGTTTAATATTTTGGGAAAACTTAGTAATGCGGGGATATTCATTAATTTTGCGGGGTAAATAACAACTATAGGGTGCGCTCCCGAGTTTTAAAAATGAGAGAAAGAAAAGAAAATGGGAGGAAATCTAATATATTTTCCTCCCTAAAGTTGCTCCCGAGTTTTTTTAGGAAAGAAGGGGAAGGAAAAGGAAGGAAAATTTTTAAAATTTTCTCTCCCACACAATCCTCCCAAAAGTGGGAGAAATTGGAAGGAAAGAAAATCTTATAAAACAAATTATTTTGTTAAACCTATTTTACCCCAAGTATAAATCTCTCTTTTTCTTTCATTAAGGGTACAAGTATAATTCAATTTTTTCCTTCATTTTCATTCCCAAACTCGAGAGCACTTCAATAAGTTATTGGATTTCCTCCCCTCTTCTTCTTTTCCTTCCCTTTCTCTCCCCTCAAAACTCGGGAGCGGACCCATAATTGTTGTGGATATGGCCCTCCACTACCCAAGCAAACCCACAAGAACAATAAGAGCACACAAAACAAGCACAAGAAATCAAAGCACAGAAAGAACACAGAAATTGTTAACCCAGTTCACCAATATGTTTGGCTACGTCTGGGGGCACTACCAAGCCAGGATCTTGCACTATAATATGTTTGTATGATGTTACAATAAGTTTAGGGGCGGCACTTTGCTTAAATATATGCCAAGGAACAAAACCTAAACCTAGATGGACAAAGGAACCCGAAAATTGGCCTAAAACCGGGCCCAGAACTTTTCCTCCCCGACACGAGCGGGGTCGCCCTCCATAGCTGCGCGGCCGCCAAACTCTAGAGAATTCCCGCACTCGTTACGTCCTCTCCGCGCGCGCCGCCCTTGCGTCTGCGCGGCCGCTGCGAACGGCGGTAGCTCCGACGATTTTCTTCCACTTTTTGCTCAGAAATCTAACCGGTTGGTCCTCTATCCCAACAATCTCCCACCTAGAGATTAACCGCATATATAAGCCCCGTATTCGTTCTTCAACTCATCCTTGGTGTCTCCTACCAGTGCTCACCTCGATCACGTGGTAGTGCCATCCTCCTCTCCTATTCTCCAAGCCCAATTGAAGCTTTGCACAGCTTCAATTTCTCAAGGTTTACAACCTTTGTCAACATGTCAGCCGGGTTCTCCGATCCCAATATCTTCTCCAGCCTTAAGATCTTCCTTTCCAAGAGATGCCTGATGTAGTGAAACCTCAGTTCAATGTGCTTCGTCCTAGAATGAAACGCCGGATTCTTAGCCAAATGTATTGCGCTCTGACTATCACTGTAGAGAGCGTTACCACTTTGCGTCTTCCCAAGTTCACCCAAGAAGTTCTGCAACCATACCATCTCTTTACTCGCCTCTGTCACTGCCACATATTCCCGCTTCGCAGCCGATCGAGCCACGATCTTCTGCAATTTAGAAGCCCAGGAGATTGTCGTACCACCCAATGTGAAAACATAACCCGTAGTACTTCTCCTCTTGTCCAGATCGCTTGATGCCAAATCCGTATCAACATAACCCGCTAACACGACCTCCTTGCTTGAGAAACATAGAGTCTTACCAGCAGTACCCTTTAAGTAACGTAGGATCCATTTAACCGCTTCCCAATGTTGCTTTCCTGGATTGCCCATGAACCGGCTGACTACTCCCACCGCATGTGCAATGTTCGACCTTGTACACACCATTGCATACATTAGACTCCCCATTGCCGAAGCATATGGAGTCCTCTCCATCTTGTCACGCTCTTCCTTGCCCATAGGTGAGTCCTTCTCGGATAGCTTGAAGTGCATACCCAATGGCGTCCCTGTTGGCTTCGCCTCTTCCATGCAAAACCTTGCCAAGACTTTCTCAACGTATTCTGCTTGTGAAAGAACCAACTTACCCGACTCCCTATCCCGGTCAATCCGCATGCCCAAGATTTTTCTGGCCTCCCCCAAATCCTTCATCTCGAACCGTTCTGACAACTGAGCCTTCAATCTATTTACCTCTCTACTGCTAGAACCCGCTATTAGCATATCATCCACATATAACAGCAAGGTTATGTACCCATTGTCCGTGTTCTTGAAGTAGCAACAATGATCCGCCTCACATCTGATAAAATCAATATCGTGCATGAATCCATCGAAGTTTCTGTACCACTGCCTAGGAGCTTGTTTAAGGCCATACAAGCTCTTAGTCGATATGCAAACCAGGTTCTCACTACCCTTAGACAAGTAACCCTCTCGGTTGTGCCATGTAAATTTCTTCCTCCAAATCCCACTGAAGAAAAGCCGTCTTTACATCCATCTCGTTCCAAAGAACAAGTTATCCGCCACTACTATCTCCAGAACAATTTTGATAGTGGTCATCTTCACAACAGGAGTGAAGACCTCGGTGTAGTCAATACCATACTTTTGCTGAAACCCTTTTACAACCAACCTTGCCTTGTAACGCTTACCGCCGTTTGCTTCCTCCTTAATCCACGTAAACCCACTTGTTATGCAATGCCTTCTTCCCCTTGGCAGCCTAATCAACTCCCAAGTTTTGTTGGCTTTCAATGATTTCATCTCATCGTCCATCGCAGCTTTCCACTTATTACAGAGCGCACTACGGATGCCTCAGGATAACATTCCGGTTCCCATTATCTGTCAACAACAAATAGTAATTGGAAGGAGTATACTGTCGGGCGATCCGCATGACTGCTTGGATCTACGCAGTGAGAATATCCGGTTCGGAGTATGTGGTTCATCTTCGCGACCTCGACTACGGTCATCATGAACCGTTTGCTCCCACCCGAGTCCGGAATGTCCACCTCACCACCTCGGCTTCGAACTAATATCATCGATGCCCCTTTCCGTCCTTGTACAATACCTGCTCATCAATACCACATCTCGACTACGAATAATTTTATGGTTTTGGTCATCCCAAAACTTATACCCCACGTCATCCCCGCCATACCCAATAAACGTACATTTCATGATTTTGCATCTAACTTAGTTCTATCCAGAATCAATATGAACATATGAAACGCATGCCAAATATGCGAAGAAATGACAGATTTACTGCTTGCCACTCCACGCTTCCTCTGAATTCCATTCCCCAATGGTACCGATGGTCCCCTATTGATCAAGAAAGTCGCCGTGTCAACCGCATATGCCCGAACGTCTTCTAAGTCCACACTTCAATCTCATACTTCTTGCCGCTCGTTCAATGTCCCGTTCATCCTCTCTCGCAACCCCTATTGAGTTGTGGTGTGCGCTTTGGAGTCTTCTCCATGCGAATACCATTCGCTGCACAATATTCCCTAAACTCACCGAGCTCATACTCTCCACCATTATCCGATCTTAAGCACTTAAGCTTAAGTCCCGTCTCGATTCTCCACCAAGCCTCCACTTCTTGAATACCTCGAAAGCTTCATCTTTCCCCTTCAAGAAATAGACCTGACCTTCCTTGTTGAATCATCAATAAAGGTCATGTAATACGACGCACCACCCGGAGAAGTTCTGGGAGATGGTCCCCACAAGTCCGTGTGGACCAGTTCTAACTTTGTTTCCCTCAAAGCCCTACCCGTCCTCGAGAAATTACTTCTCCCCTGTTTTCCAAACACACAATCTTCGCAGATCCCCACGTTGACTGTCTTCAAACCCGGTAGTAGTCCCTTTGAACAAAGTACTTTCATCCCCGTCTCACTCATGCGACCCAATCGACAGTGCCACAAATCAGTATCACCCTTGGCTGACGCCACCGCGATACTATCCTTGGTGTTATTCGCCAAATACAATGTCCCCTCCTTATTACCCCGAGCGATCTCACAATCCTCCCTGGTAATAACCCAGTTCCTGCAGCCGAATGTTACCTTGTAACCTTCTTCGGCCAACTGCCTAACTGATAATTGGTTCTTTTTCAAACCCGGAATGTGCCTGACCCCGTTCAGATGTAAGACCTTCCCGTCCGATGCTCCTATTCTGACATCCCCCTTCCTCTTGATTTCCAAAGGCTCGCCATCCGCCGGGTAGACCTTACCGAAATTACCAGAAGTATAATTCTCCATCTCTTCTGCATGCCCGCAAGAGTGGAATGATGCCCCCGAATCCAGCACCCATGATTCTAGTGCACTACTAACACTCAGAACCAGTACATCATCACCTTCGACTGCCACATTCACCGAATTGCCCCCACAATTGGGACAATCATTCTTGTAGTGTCCCAACTCCTTACAGTGGTAGCACTGAACTGATCCCTTTGCAACCCTTGGTTTGTCTCTGATCTCCACGGTCTTGCCCTTACCACCCACCACGTTCTCCCTAGATTCAGTTCTTCCTTGTTTGCTAGTACCCGGCCTTCCCCTGCTAGTAGTAGCTATGGCCGATCCCGAAGCAGTCGATGTCCCCAACTTCTTCATGCAATTTTCCTCGCCCAAGAGAAAGTCTTTAACATCATCATACTTCAATTTGTTCTTACCTGCTGAAGCATTGATCGCTGTCACCGTCCCGCTCCAACTTCCTGGTAAAGACGCTAGCAACAAGCACGCATGAACCTCATCATCAAACGTAATCTCCAACGCAATCAATGAGTCTATAACATCCATAAACTCATCGATGTGTTTAGCTAAGGATCCTCCCTCTTGTATCTTGAGACTACCCATCTTGCGTATCAAATCAACCTTGTTTGCAGCAGATGGAGTTTCAAATCTCTCAGTAAGATAATCCAATAGCTCCTTTGTGGTTTTTGCCTTCTTGGTAGTCTTCGAAATCCACTTTGACAAAGTAGATCTGACCACCCCTACCCTAGGGCCTTCCGATCCATGAGTTCCCAATCTTCCCGCGTTTCTCCTTCCGGTTTGACACCCTTTAGAGGCTTCTAGAGTTCTTTGTTATACAGGAGATCCTCTATCTGTATCCTCCAAAATCCGTAGTCAGATCCATCGAATTTCTCAACCGCCTGTTTGTCCTTGCCCATTCTTGATTGCTTGACAACACCCAATCGCTCGATAAACCAATCTTATGATTAAACCCTGATCTCGAACCAAGGCTTTGATACCAGTTGTTGTGGATATGACCCTCCACTACCCAAGCAAACCCACAAGAACAATAAGAGCACACAAAATAAAGCACAAGAAATCAAAGCACAGAAAGAACACATAAATTGTTAACCCAGTTCACCAATATATTTGGCTATGTCTGGGGGCACTACCAAGCCAGGATCTTGCACTATAATATGTTTGTATGATGTTACAATGAGTTTAGGGGCGGCACTTTGCTTAAATATATGCCAAGGAACAAAACCTAACCCTAGATGGACAAAGGAACCCGAAAATTGACCTAAAACCGGGCCCAGAACTTTTCCTCCCCGACACGAGCGCGATCGCCCTCCATAGCTGCGCGGCCGCCCTCAACTCTAGAGAATTCTGCACCCTCGTTCTGTCCTCCAGCGCGCCCGCCCTTGCATCCTGCGCGGCCGCTCTAAACGACAGTAACTCCGACGATTTTCTTCCCTTTTTGCTCCGAAATCTAACCCGATTGATCCTCTATCCCAACAATAATAACATAAAAATATCACTAGATCTCATGACATGGTTTACACTAATTGACACCACCAACAAACATAAAAAAATAAAAAAGAGCCAATTTTGCTTCCCTTTACTCACATTTAGGGTCCGCTCTCGAGTTTTTTTAGGGAGAGAAAGGGAAGGGAAGGGAGGGGAGGGGGAGAAAATGATTGAACATTTTTTTCCTCCCATTTAGGAGCCTTTTGATTTTATGTTATATATACAGAGTATTTCAAATGTTCTGCTTCAGAGAAGTTTTACTAATTTCAGAATGCATTCATTGAAAATACTTGGTGTTTGAACTGTAATTTGGGTGTAGGGATTTGTTGTAAGATAACCTGTGCATTCATCTGTTTACACTCTGGCTGATGGAAGCCTTGGAGACTGGTTTGGAGGCCTCCTATATTCTGCTGGCCAGCAAGATATTAAGGTAAATATACTTCACTCTTGTTATTGATTTATCAAGTTGTTATTGATTCTGTTCAGATAGGGCCCTAATTTTGTTGCACCTCTAATACTTCTTCATCCCACAAAAAAGTTCCTCCCTCCGTCCCAAAATGAATGTTTAATTATGTCTAAAATTGTATTGTATAGGAAAAAAATAGCCAAAATAAAAATCGGGGGCAGCTTTGCTCCCAATTTTTTGCCCCCCCCCTTCCTAACATTTCTGGCTCCGCCACTGTGGGGTTTGGTAAACAAATTCATTCCCATGTACTAATTTGTATGCAAATTTGAAGTCTGTTGAGGATGCAGCAGTAGTGTTTGAGGAAATCCCATGTATAAATAGGTCACTCCAGCCACGTTTTGGGACATCTTTAGACTTCATTATTCTCTTTTTCAAGTTGTAAATAAGAAGACAAGGATTCAATCAAGGTTTTATTTTTATTTATTTATTTTTTTTTTTTTTGGCAAACCCCGGTGCGCCAAGCGCTCCCCGCCAAGCGGGGGTTGGGAGAGGGAACCATTTGCTAGAGCCTTCCCCTGACAATTGTCAAGAGGCTGTTCGCTAAGGTTCGAATAAGGTCACGGGTTCGAACCTTGGCGAACAGCCTCTTGACAATTGTCATGGGAAGGCTCTAGCAAATGGTTCCCTCTCCCAACCCCCGCTTGGCGGGGAGCGCTTGGCGCACCGGGGTTTGCCAAAAAAAATAAATAAAAAAAAAATGGCTATTCATAACTAAATTCTTGATTTGTGGATTGGGTGATTAACAAATGGATCTTTATACTAAAGTTTTAATTCTATCTCATTCTTGTTCTTCTTAACATTCTTCATTATTATTGTTCTTAGGCTTCAATTGTATGTTAAGATAATTTTGACCTTTGAATTTATTTGAGTATAAATCGTTGCACTCACGTGGTTGATTTATACATTGACCACTGTTGAGAAGATTAGATTTAATTGAAGACGGACCAAGGAGTCAAACGAATATAAGTTCTTATGTTCTTATATTTTAAATTGAATCTCTTGAATGTTTGTATCAACAGACCAAGAAGGTATAAACAAGATAGATATATTAGGGTTGCAATCCACATACCAAACGTCCCAACCCTATATTTATGTGAACGAACCCTTGAATGAGATTGAATTCTTGTATATGATTTAAATAGCATAAAGAGACAATTGTTATGATCCTCAATCAATAAATCCTTTGCTTCCTTGATTTCTTTACTTATTTTGTTTTTGCTTTCTTAGGATAATAATTGCTCAATCAAACCCCCCTTTTTGGTTACTTTTCTACACTAATAAAATATACTTTTTCCACTTTAATTCATGTGGAATTGACCCTTGCATTACGCATATTACTACATTGATAAACTAGTGCAATTGCTAGGTAATTTTAAATTCAGAGAAATTTCCTTCATCAAATTTTTGGCGCTGTTGCCTTCAAAAGTATCTTAACATACAATTGAAGCAACAATAATGAAGAATGTTAAGAAGAACAATAATGAGAAAGAGATAGAAAGAATTAAAACCTTAGCATAAAGATCCAATTGTTAATCACTCAATCCACGAATCAAGAATTTAGCTATAAATAGCCATAAAAGATAATAAATAAAACCTTGATTGAATTCTTGTCTTCTTATTTAAAACTTGGAAAAGAGAATAATAAAGTATAAAGATGTCCCAAAATGTGGCTGAAATGTCCTATTTATACATAGGAGAAGAGGGGCGAAGTAGGGAAACAACCGAGGAAACCTACTCCAAAAAGGAGAGAATATTGGTTCTGGCGGAGGGGGCGACCGCACCCTTTATGGTGATGCAAAACACGAGTTTCTGGAATTGGGGAGCGGGCGCTCCCCCTCCTCGGATGCGTGCGCTACCCGACAAACTTTCGGAGGTTATAACTTATTCGTACGGACTCCGATTGGGACGTGTCATATATCGTTGAAAAGCTTTCGACGAGTACTATCCAATGATAATGAATAATCGGGGGAATCTCCACTTTGTCGTTATGTAATTTCCATTTTTTTCTCATTCGCCGCTCCGTTCTTGATCGTTCCTTTTGTACTTATTAAGATCAATATTCGTGGCTTTCTCCTTCTGCCAAAAAGGCATAAAGAGCATCAAATAGGTATAAAGACATATCATTTGGATGGGTGAAAACACATCCATCATGTGCTAATGTTCTTTTCTCGGGATATGCGGATGCCAAATTGTGGCTTAATGGTATTGAATTGTTTCGTGATATGCCCAGGCTTAATTTGGATTATGATAACTGTACTTTGTCGGATGGATTGCTATTATGTGCTGGATTATATGCATTGGAACTGGGTAAGCAAGTTCATGCCACTGTGATTAGGATGGTTCCTAATGCAGGAATTGATGGGTTTCTGCAGAGTTATTTGATTGATATGTATGGTAAGTGTGGACTTGTTGGGAAAGCGAGGCAGGTGTTTTATACGGCTGGATTTGAGTCAACGTGCAAGAGGAAGCATGATGTTGTTTTGTGGACGTCAATGCTCACTGTTTATGGAAGAAATGGATATTACAAGGAAGTGACTTTATTATATAAAGAGATGCTCACGGAGGGTATCAGACCTGATGGGGTGGCATTTGTTACAGCAATTTCATCCTGTGGCCATACTGGCCAGGTTGATTTAGGGTTGGTGAAGTGAGTTAGACAAGGCATGGAAGATAGTTGATGAGATGCCGAGTAAAGGGAGTGACTTTGTTTAAGTTGGAGGGGGGGGGGGGCATTGCTTAGTGCCTGCATTAAAAGCACATGAATGTTGATTTGGATGAATTGGCAGCTCAATGGGCGCTTGAATTGGATCCTGAGAATGTTGGAATTTGCGTTCTGCTGTCGAATATGTGTGCCTTTTCATCATTTCCGATGGAGCAAAAGACTCACTATTTCTTGGCTTGGGAATATGATGGAATAAAGCAAAATGTCTCACTAAACTATCTGTGCTTCTAGGTTATGAAGCAGCAGTCTGTTAATCTGTTCATGGGTCATCCGGAAACAGTCTCTTTGTGCTTTAATATAGGGGTAAGACTGCGTACATCCGACCCCCCTTACCCCACTGTAAGTGGGAGCCTTTGTGGCACTGGGGTAATGTTGTTGTTGTCGAATATGTATGCTAGGCATGGTTTGTGGAATGAGATTGAAGAGCTGAGGGAGCCAATGAAAGAAAGATGGTTTAAGAAAGATGTTAGATTCTTTGACCCCAGTTGTAAATTGTAATCTCTTTTTCTAACGTGGTAGACCGAAGTTCCGGTCCAATTAAGGCTTACTACATGTGTGGTACAGGGATACAATTTGACAGAGTTTAGTATGCAACTGACACTTTCGAAACCCCTATCGTCAAGATGAAATGGAGTCGATTGTTAGTTTATACAGTACATATTCTTATCAAATCCCCTAAGTTTTAACTATAGCTAGAGTGGATGCTAACTTAGAGATGGCAGCAAAATTGTAAGCATTCTCTTTGACAGAGTTCAACCTCTTTCATTGTCATCTAGATGATTATCCAAGTGCCTTTTAATTCACCCATATTTCCTGCTCTTTATGGATAAAGTTTCAATTTTGTTGCGAGTCTTAATATCATCTTCCTTTTGTCTATGTCTATGTTCATGTTTTTTTTTTTTTTTTTCAGGTCAGAACCAGGGTAAGTTGATCAAGGGAAGCAGCACACTTCCCTTACTTTGAAGAAGATTTTGAGCTTGGAGGATATTTTCTCCTTGAACATCAGTACGATGTTTGCACTATTACAGTTAAAATTTCCTGCCTATGCTGTAGATCCACAGGGCCATGATGCTTCATGTCTACCAAACAGTTTGTTCGATTTAGAGCTGAGAATGGATTGGTAGGCAGTCTGCTTTGAAATTCTTGAAGACATTTTGACAGGTACTATCTTCACTAAATTAGCTTTATCTTAGGGGGTTTTTGTTTTTTTAAGTGATAAGTGCTGAAATCTGATTTCAGTTCTGAAAATGGCTGAATGATTAAGAGGCAGCAACTGAAAACTGAATTCTGAATTGGATAAGTTGTTTGATTTTCTATCTGAATTCATTATCTGAAACAGTTAAAAAAAAATTAAAAATAAATAAAAAATAAAAAAACGTAAATGCAGTATGAAACAGTAAACAATTTAAAAAAAAAATTAACCAAAATCAAATATGAAACAGTGGCTTTCAGAGGCAATTCAGCAACATTTTAACCACTTAAAATTAAGAGGACTTTAAGAGCCTAACAAGCCTTATTTCAAAAAAAAAAAAAACAAACACACTTATTTCTCTAATCCTCTTAATGAATAAGTGTTAAGAGGCAAACAAGGCTTAAAAGAGAAAAACAAACGCCCCCTTACATGTTATCATATTATATGTATAGACAGGTCCAAACATGTTTTTAAGCAAAGGCGTTAACTAGAGGCTCAAATTATTGGGACACCATTGTCTTGAATTGTATGGTTGAGCTATCAAAATATCATTTATTTCTTGATGATTAGTTGAAAGACGAAACCATGTTATATTTCACATGTTATTGTCTCTCTTAGTCCTTTATCCAGGTGCCTCTTCACCACTCAATCCTGATTTTTGAATCGTAGCCTTGTCGGTGGCATCTATAAGTACCCATGAAACTACTCTCATTAACAACACAAATCCTCACAAACTCTAAAAAACAGCTCTCACTCAAACTCCTTTGACATAAGCTTGTTGAACATTTAGAAGTTATTCTTCCAAAATCATGGCTATTCGCATGCCTCGGATCTTGTCTGCTAAGAAGATTCTTAGAATGCCATCATTTAACGCAAACCACACAACACCCACAGCCACAGACATCCCAAAAGGATATTTTGCAGTATCTGTGGGGGAACAGGAAAAGAAAAGATTTGTTATTCCAGTATCATTCTTGAGTCAGCCTTTATTCCAGGAATTGCTAAGTCAGGCCGAGGAAGAATTTGGTTATGATCAGCCAATGGGTGGTTTGACAATTCCTTGCAGAGAGGATATATTCATTGATGTCACATCTTGCTTGAGCAGATTATGAGTCAAAGTTTAGGATGTCTTAGCAACACAATTTTGTAAACCAATTTGAAAGGAAAGCTGTAAATAGTATTTTTTGGAGCTTTTTCTGACTTTCGCTTGTAAGTTTTGAAGCAAATGGAAAATAGTTCCTTCTTTTAGTTGAAATCTTTGTCCTCACAAGATCGTTTTTATATGTATCGACTACTTTTCATATACTTCTGTTACTGCAGAAGACATTCAGGATTGGTGCCTTCTTGATTTGTTTTCATATTTGCTTACAAATGAGCAACAACAACAACAACAACAACAACAACAACAACAACAAAGCCTTAGTCCCAAAATAATTTGGGATCGGCTAACATGAATCCTCATATGTCATCGTGAGAAAAGGTTGTTGGAAAAAAATAAAAAATAAATAAATAAAATAAAAAATAAATAAATAAATAAATAAAAAATAATAATAAAATAATAATAATAATAATAAAAATAAATAAAAATAAATAAATAAATCAGCCCCCCACATGGATTTTTGCCCTCCACTCCGGCCTCTTCAACACCATACTTTCATCCACTCCAAGTAAACTCATATCATTCTCAATCACTCTAATCCAAGTTTGTTTGGGTCTTCCCCTACCCCTCGCCATTTTATCATTTCTTCACTATTTCGGCTTCCTAACCGGTGCATCACTCGGTCTCCTTCTCACATGTCCAAACCACCTCAGACGATTTTCCCTCATTTTATCCTCAATGGGCGCAACTCCTACTTTACCTCTGATCACCTCATTCCCCAATTGATCCTTTCTTGTATGACCGCACATCCATCGAAGCATACGCATCTCCGCCACATTCATCTTATGCACGTGACACTGTTTCACGGCCCAACATTCGGTGCCGTAAAGCAATGCCGACCTAATTGCCGTACGGTAGAATTTTCCCTTTAATCTATTGGGCATGCCGCGATCACATAGAAACCCTGTGGCACTCTTCCACTTCAACCAACCTGCTTTAATCCTATGAGCCACATCACCATCTAATTCTCCATCCTTTTGGATAATGGATCCAAGATAGCGAAAAAACTCAGAAGCTTGGACAATATTTTCATCAAATGTGACCGCTCCTACCTTCCTACTTTCAACTCTGCTAAACTTACACTCCAAATATTCAGTCTTGCTTCTGCTTAGTCGAAAACCTCGAGATTCCAAAGTGTCTTCACAACTCCAATTTACTTTCAACACCCTCTCTTGTCTCATCAATCAACACAATATCATCTGCGAACAACATACACCTCGGTATATCATCTTGGACTGACCTCGTCAATTCGTCCATTATCAAAGCAAAAAAAAAGGGGCTAAGTGCGGAACCTTGATGCACTCCAATCTTTATAGGGAACTCTTCAGTCTTCCCAACACTAGTCTGTACACAAGTACTAACTCCATTGTACATGTCCTTGATAATATCAATATACTAGTAAAAGCCCATGTCCGAGGACACGTTTTCTTTTTTTTTTTTTTTTTTTTTAATTTAAAAAAAATTTTTTTTTTTAAGGGCAAAATGGGAAAGGGACAAAATAGTAAGGGCAAAATAGGAAATTCCGCCATTGAAACTATTCATTCCACTGTTCACACCCTTCCCTCATTTATACTATAGATTTCTTTGAAACACCCTTCTTTGTTAATGCCCACCAAAGTACCTCTCTTGGCACTTTATCATACGCCTTCTCCGAATCAATGAAAATTATATGCAAATCTTTCTTTTGATCCCGATATTTCTTCATGGTTTGTCTCATAAGATATATTGCCTCCATAGTCGATCTTCCCGGCATAAACCCAAATTGGTTATTCGAAATATCCACAATTTTTCTCAGCCTTTGTGCAATCACTCTTTCCCAAAGTTTCATAGTATGGCTCATTAGTTTGATCCCCCGATAGTTGGCACAATCTTGGACATCACCTTTGTTCTTATACAAAGGGATCAGAGTACTCTTCCGCCACTCTAATGGCATTGTGTTAATTCTCCATATCTTGTTAAATAGGGTTGTTAACCAATCTATTCCCCTCTCCCCGAAACATCTCCAAACCTCAATTGGTATACCATCCAGTCCTACAGCTTTCTTCAATCTCATCTTTTTCATTGCCATTTTCACTTCACTCTTTTGAATTCTCCGCATAAAATCTTGATTAACCATACTCGAAGAGATATTTAAATCTCCAATATCCTGCTCTTGACCGCCATTAAACACAACAAAATAATTTTCCCTTTGTCCCTAAATGAATGTCAAATTTTCAAAAAAAAAAAAATTGTCCCAAGATGAATGTCCAAAATTTGGAGAAGTTACTAAACCTTCCCTCATGGATCAACAAGTTATATTTCACACTTATACTCATGATGCAATATGTTGAGATTATGAAGGATTTTTATGTTACTAAAACTGCTTGAATTACAACTCTTCTCAAATGTACCTAAAAGTGAAAAATGGACATTCATTTAGGGACGGAGGGAGTACATCTTTTTCTAATGAGTTTAGCATTACGAGTTTTTTTTTTATTATTATTTTTGTCTTAAACAAGTACACTACGGCTAACTTGATTTTTGAGGCCAATTTTGACTTAAACAAAGATCTGTGTTTTCACTAAAAGGGAGTAAGCCAAACTTGTGTTATCGAAAAATCAAGAACTCATGTGCCTCACATTATTACCCCTAACCATGTTTCCTGACAGGCTTTATCTGCAGATGTCCCAAAAGCTTGTGTTGCAGTCATTTCAAGATTTTTTTGAATAAAGCAGAGGAAGAATTCGGTCATTATCCCGATTCCTTGTGGTGAAGACATATTTATCGATCTGACTCTCGCTTATAGATTGTTAAGGTAATGTTCATTTACAGATTTGTTTTGGATTGGCCTACTGCCATACCTTCAGTACACAATTTTGGGCATGTTGGGAAAATACTTTCCTCTTTCTTGCTATGATTTTATGATATTAGGCATGATATCTATAGTCATTAATGTTCATTGACATTTTTGAACAAGCGGCTTTTTATTCACCCACCTTTCCTTTTTCTTATGAATTAAAGATTCAATTTATTTTGAGTCTTAATATCATCTGCCCATTGTTTACGTTCCATGTTTTTTGTTTTGCAGGTCAGAACCATGGAAAGTTGATGCAGCACACTTCCCTTACTTCGAAAAAGATGTTGAGTTTGGAGCATCTCTTTTCTTTGAACATCAGTACGATCTTTGCGCTATTACAGTTAAAATTTCCTGCCTACCAAACCAGATGATCTCGCATTTGAGTAACAGTTTGTTCCTTTGATATCTAGTCATTAATGGTCATTGACATTTTCAAACGAGCAGGTGACGTACCAAAATTCTTTGTGACAGCCCTTTTGACTGTTGACCAGAACTACGGGAGTCAATTCTGAGGACTGAGCTGCGCTTCCTCATCTTAACCAAGAATTTATTGCTCGTTTGGTATGCAAGATTGATCATTTCATTGCAAATTATTTTTTTAGACTTTCAAGTGCTAATATTCAACCAAAACGATCTTGAAGTTAGTAGGGCACGATGTCCTTTTCAATCCTCATTGCATTATTTAGCCTATCACTTCAAATTATTCATATTAAGCTTGAAAACAAAAGCATGTGCTCTATTATGTGCTATTATCTCTTAGTAGCCACCACCCAACTTGACCACTTGTTTTGGAGGAAAATCCACAACTATACTTATACCCTTTATATCTATATATAAGCACACAAATGTTTGGCTCAAAACCCATCAACCCTTCTTCACAACTCTCATCTTTTACTTAAATTTCACCCTTATTCCTCTTTGTGAATTGCAAGGAATAATGGCTATTCGCATGTCCCACATTCTTAGCACGAAGAAAATTCTTCAACGGTCTTTAAACAATTTGTCTTCCTCAACAGTTGTGGAGGTTCCGAAAGGTTGTGTTGCAGTTTATGTTGGAGAAGAGGAAAAGAAGAGATTTGTAATTCCAATATCGTTCTTGAACCAACCTTCATTTCAAGATTTGTTAAATCGGGCCGAGGAAGAATTTGGTTTTGATCATCCAATGGGCGGTCTCACAATCCCTTGCAGAGAAGACATATTTATCAACTTGACTTGCCGCTTGAGCGAAATTGAGAGATAAGTAGATGTAGTTTATTGTAGTAAAACATTTTTTCTTTTTTTTTTTTACACAGATTGAAACATTTACTCATTCTTTCCTCCTCCTTACTCCAAAACAACAATTTTAGAGGAAAAGCAATGTATTAGAGTATGAACAAATTGGTAATCCTGAAGTACGAAATTCTTGTTGGGTAATGCTATATCCGTCGCCGAACATATTGACCACAAAAGTCAATGAGACTATATTTTTGAGACGGATTAAATACTAGTATAAAAATTTGCTCCAATTCCTAATCTTAAGTATAGGAACAGCTTTCATTGCTTCCATTATATATGTTAGCAATCAACCATGACCTTGTTTTATGTAAACACATATTTAGATGTAGTTGAAGTCATTCTAAGATGAATGATAACTTGATCAGATGCTCATTATTGACTACCGTAGTTTTGGTCAACGGTCAAATGAGCCGCCCCCAAGATTATTGATACAAAGTCGGTCGCTTGTTCAAAAATGTCAATGAACATTAATGACTATAGATATCAAATTCAAAAGGAAAAGGAAAAGTTACGAGGAGAACATGTACATTGATTCATGTCACGATAATGTGATAAAGTCTTACGCCAAAATGAGTTAGCAGCAAAACATAAAGAACCATACCAAACGACTCTGCTGGGGATCGAACCCAGAATCTCTGGTTTCGTAGACCAGCGCCTTATCCATTGGGCCACAGAGTCCCTTTTTGATGATGATCTATCATATCTATACATAATGATCACTCAACTAGAGATACCAAAAAAATTAACTAGAAATATCAAGGAATTTAAGTGCTTTTTTGGTACACACACAAGATTGTCAATTCCATTCCTTGCCATCCTTAAATTATGTCAACTATCTTATAGTCTTCTCAATACGAATAAAAATGATCTTAAGTTGACAAAGTAACACAGATATCATGCCTAATAAATCATAAAATCATAGCAAGAAAGAGGGAAGTTTTGCCCAAAATTGGGTACTGAAGTTATGGGAGTTGGAAAATCAAAACATATCTGTAAATGAATATTACCTTAACAATCTAAGCAAGAGGTCAGATCGATAAATGTCTTCACCACAAGGAATCGGGATGATAACCGAATTCTTCCTCTGGTTGATTCAACATATCTTGAAATGAGTGCAACACAACCTTTTGGGACATCTACAGCTGCCCAAGAGGCTTGAGTTCTTGCAGATAAAGCCTGCCAGGAAACATGGTTAGGGGTAATAATGTGAGGCACATGAGTTCTTGATCTTTGGATAACACTTGCAAAAAGAAGAGTTAGCAGAAGAACACGTAATCACCGTGTTATAATCCCTCATACAACAACAAAGCATTAATCGCAACTCGTCAATAAGAGGTGAAAAAGAAAGTGAAGAAAACAACTCCGCTGGGGATCAAACCCAGAATCTCTGGTTTTCGTAGACCAATGCCTTATCCATTGGGCCACGGAGTCCATCTTTGAATATAATCTCTCATATCTATACATAATAATCACTCAAGTAGAAATATCAAAGAATTTAACTAGAAATATCGAAGAAATATCAATCAATTTAAGTGCTTTTTTTATTATCAAGATGGCCATTTCCGTTCCTTGACATCCTAAATTATGTCAACTATCTTATAGTATTGTCAATTACTCCCTCTGTCCCTGAATGAATGTCGCAAAATGTTTTAAATTTGCTCTTGATCAAGAGCGAATTTGAAACTTTTTTCGACATTCACTAAGGGACGGAGGGAGTAAGAAGTTATGAGATCAATGAATAGGTCTCCTCTTGATAGCATGACCATCATAGCCAAATTGTTCTAGCTTGATTTAAAAAACCTAAGTTTAAGATCAGTCTATAATCAAGAATACACCTGACATGTTCACTAATACCAAAAACATGTGTGGCTTACTCCCTTTTGGTGAAATCACACATGTTTGTTTAAGTCAAAAATTAAGCCTCAAAAATCAAGTTGCTATTACAGACAAAGTAACTCAGAATATGTGATATAATGATTTCGTCTAAGAGAAGGAACTCTGATAGAAAGTACTGAAGGTTATATGAGAATGAGAGGAATGACTGAACGGAATTTAAGAAAACAAGACGGGATTTAAACCCTCAATAATAGTTGCTCACAGCAAAACTATATTTCATAAATCAAATATCAAAGTCTGATTTTCGGATTACAACTTTGAGGCTATTTTATAGCACTCATAAAACTTAGAAAACAAGAAATATCCTCCTAAAATAAAGCCTAACCTATAAGGTAACCTAATAGAAGTCTAAAACTACTAAATCAATGCTAAATCTACTCTAAAACCTCTTATAATCATCCTACTACATTTAATTCCGAAAATACTAATAAAATAACAATTAATTAAAATAAAACTCATATTTATCCCATCATACTGCATCATTCTCCTCTTCTTAGAAAAATTCGACCTCGAATTTGAGTCGTTGCTCTTCGGAAATATCTCCGAAAACTTAAGCTTCAAACGTCTTGAACCGTATACTTAGTAGCACTTCTCATCACATCCATCCAATCTGTCCATCCGTTTACTAAAAAACTCTCAATGAATAAACCTTTGAAGAACCCAGATTGCGAAATAAACGGAACTTCAACACAAAAGGGATCCTCATAACAATAAGAACCAAAAATACCTCCTTTCAGTAAAATAGATGAACCCGAGAAAATCACAACTGCTCCCAGGTTAGAACACAATGGCTTCGCCGGGTCAAAACCCTCAATATCATCTTCATAATTATCGTCATCAAAGATTGGTGGTTTTGACCAATCAATGACAACGTCGGAACCCGTCGAATCAACAAAGCAATCCACGGGAACGAGGCTTGTCAATCGTCACAAAACTCGTCAAGAGTCAGAGGATCGGCCTCTCTCTTGCACTCAAGTTCTTGATCACGATCGAAAGGATAGATATCCTCATCATCATCAGACCACAGATCTGACTCCAAGCCCTCTTCATCAGACGATACGTCTGAATCCGAGTCCTCCAACTGCGCTAGTTGTCGTTGGATTCGTCGACCCTCCACCCGATCAAAGTATCTTTGGAGTTCTCGAATCTCGGAACGCAACAGACGGAGTTTGAGATCTTGAATCTTTCTTCGCAGTTCGTCCTTCTTGATTTCATATAGGTCACGTTCGTGATGGGGATCGTATGCCTGGGGCTTCGCTTCACGAACCCTTCTACGAACACCATGAACACCATGACCACGCCTTCGTTCAGCCATCAATTCGACCAGGAAACTGATACCAAATGATAGAAAGTACTGAAGGTTATATGAGAATGAGAGGAATGACTGAACGGAATTTAAGAAAACAAGACGGGATTTAAACCCTCAATAATAGTTGCTCACAGCAAAACTATATTTCATAAATCAAATATCAAAGTCTCATTTTCGGATTACAACTTTGAGGCTATTTTATAGCACTCATAAAACTTAGAAAACAAGAAATATCCTCCTAAAATAAAGCCTAACCTATAAGGTAACCTAATAGAAGTCTAAAACTACTAAATCAATGCTAAATCTACTCTAAAACCTCTTATAATCATCCTACTACATTTAATTCCGAAAATACTAATAAAATAACAATTAATTAAAATAAAACTCATATTTATCCCATCATACTGCATCAAACTCTTTTACATTTGATTCAAAATTTACAAGCGAAAGTCAGAAAAAGCTCCAAAAAATTACTATTTACAGCTTTCCTTTCTAATTGGTTTACAAAATTGTGTTGCTAAACTTTTGATTTATAACCTGCTCAAGCAAGAAGTGACATCAATGAATATATCCTCACTGCAAGGAATTGTCAAGCCACCCATTGGGTGATCAAATCTGAACAGTATAAACCGAGATACGAATATGGTTTTGCTCAAGCTGGGCCTAATTGAATTGGGCCATGAATTATCTAAGTAACCAAGTATCAGGGCCGAGTGGAGTCTTCCTCATAAGACAAGGAGCATTTACCTCGGCATTCTCCCAACATGCCGAGGAAACTAAATCATTTACCTTGGCATATCTCCGTACCAGTCAATCTCCAAATGACGAGGAAGCAGGATCATTTACCTCGGCCTATTTGCCAAAGGCCGAGGAAAAACATTTGCCTTCCTCGGCGTTCCGGCTAGCAGTTTACAATCCTTATTCAACAAGGATTATACAGCCATGATCCAATCAGGATTATACTTATCAACATCAATTCAAGTCAAACAATGACTCCTTAACAGATATAATTCTAGTAAAATTATATCTTATCTCTTGACAAGTTCATTCCAACATGGATTCTACCTATCCATTCTTATAAATACAAGCCCCATGGCTCATTATTCGGTACGTTACTTTTTACATTGGGAAAACTCTGTCCATTTGTTTTCTCATATACAAACCGTGAACTTACTCTCACGCCGGAGGGCCTTTAGCCGGATCCGCCCCGGCTTAGTTTACGTGTTTTCTCTTATTTTCAGGCCTTGCAATCACCGGAGCAATCATCGCTTGGATTTGGGCTGATTTGACGATTTTGGCATCATCAATTGGTTCCATTGCCGGGAAATCGATTCAAACACCCATTGTTTGGCCTGGAAGACGCTCGCCTTAAGCCAATTTCCTTGCCGGAATTGATCTTTCTTGGAACGGAATTTTTGGATCGGTAAAGCTCTGTTCTTGAAGCCACCGGAGTTCGCAAGTTGTGACCTGAGTTTACCCAGATTCCGGTGAAAGGCTCTTTTAGCGTTCAAATTCCGCCCCAATTTGGCTTGAATTCGTTTTGTTTCGAAAGAATTACAATCGGCAATTTGTTGGTGGTCAAAATTTGCCCTAATTTTGACCTCAAAATTGGTTCTATTGAAATTGTGAATTTTGAGATATTTGCTGTTAATAATCTGCTGTTGATTCATAATGGACGGACAATTCACAAGTGTTACAGCTGAGGATCCCACCCAAGTGAATGGGGAAACACGGAGCCGAGGAGCCACTGCCTCCTCCTCCTCCTCTACCTCAAGCCGATGCCATTCCTCCCCTTGCCATGACTCTTCGTTCCAGGGGTCAGGCAAATGCCGAGGGAGAGGGCAATGACCTTCCTCGTCCTACTCGTACTCGTGGGAAGCAAGCAGGAAGGAAGAAAACAAAGAATGCCGACGCCGGTCAAGCGGGAGGATCTCGGCCCGTTGGCCAGACGCTCTTTGTTACACAAACAAAATGGAGACTTTGCAAAGGATGTATGAGAACCTGAAGTTGCTCTGTTGCAAATGGACCCGAGACCATTCCATGGCTCCCTTCATTGTACCATCAATGGGCCCACCTTTGAGAAAGGAACGGGGAGAGCATCAGGCTCCTCCCACGAAGGCTGGCGAGCTACGGCTGCCAACTCCCGGGGATTCTCCTCGTCCTCGGCATAACGGTAAGCATAAGGAGCTGTGGTCGACACGAGAAGCCAAATAACTCTAGGGAAGAGGAAGTGAACTCCAAGGACCTAAGAACAAGACTCGGCTTGAATAGACGCCTATCACTGCTCGCCTCATCATGACACCTAGGCGTCCGCGTCTCCTCGAGCTCGTCGGCGGATTCTCCTCGTCCTCGTCATTCGAGATTCTCCTCGTCCTCGTCATTCGATTCTCATCGTCCTCGTCGGCCAGGACTCTCCTCGTCCTCGGCATCGGGAATTTGCTAGGCCAAGAACCCCAGAGCCTACGAGGATGATACTTGGCGCCAGACACGGAACGAAGACGTGATAGGGCCCCCTCCCGAAGCGTGATGGTCACCGACATGAAGAAAAGCATAGTAGGGTGAATGATCGCCCCAAAGAAAAGTCGGTTAGAAGCTCCCAACGAAGCACTCGCTCAAGCGGTGAGAAGGAAATAGAAACAAAGCAATGGGAGGCTGGAAGCAAAGGCTGGATGATATGGAGAGGGGAAAGAAATATAATGACGATGATTATGATTGGGCCGCTCGTCCGTTTTCTTTGAGGATAGCTGCGGCACCTCCCCATCCTAACCTCGAAGCTCCCAAATTTCGAGAAATATAACGGAACCATCGACGCCGAGGACCACGTGCAAAGTTTTGAACAAACCATGAATCTCCTCACCACTGGCGATGACTTGCTGCAAAGCTTTCGCGAGCACCTTCTCAGGAACAGCTTTGACCTGGTTAGTGAGCTCAAGAAAGGTTGCATCGATTCTTTGGAGGGGCATGAGGAGAATGTTCTTAGATCACTTTGCCACGGTGGGAAGAGGAAGATGAGATTAACCGACTTGGCCAACATTGAACAAGGGAAGGGGAGACCACCCTTAGCTACTACAATAGGTTAGAAAAATGGCGGATCAAGTCGAAGAAAGCCTTGCGATAGGGAGGTCATAGTTTGCTTCAACTACGGATTAAAGTACGGCCCCCTCATTTATGAACTCTCGACGGGAACCCGGCTCCAAGGCCGAATTGTACAAAGTGGCTTATGCCATTTCCATGGTGAAGATAAAACGAAAAGAAAAGGGGAGTGACAAGACGGAACTGAAGCAACTAACTCAGACGGAATGACGATAGGAACGGCAAGAAAGGAAAAAATAAAACCGAAGGAAGCCTTCGAGAAGGCTGGAGTTCACCCCGCTACAGAAGCCCCATCTCCGAAATCATGCGAGATGGTGAACCTTCCTCCCACCTCGTCCCAGATAACCCAAGTATCCCATGACAAGAACAAATCTGTGATTTTCACGAGACAGCGGGCACACACTTTGATGGTTCTTTGGGCCCTTAAGAAGATAATCCAACAATGGGTTGACGAGGAAAATTAGACCGTTATGTCATGAAGAAAGATGGCAAGCGAAAGCGGAAGCAAGAGGAGAGTGAAGATGATTCCAAGAGTGAGGATGAAGATCGAAGGCCTCCTAGGGCTAAACTACATGTGATCCGCGAAGAGGTGACCTCCACCCGAAAGCTAAGGGATCAGATTCACGAGCTAAGCAAAGTATACCATGTCCCTGCTTGGATCCATAAAGCAGAAGAAGTCATTAGTTTTTCGCCGAATGAGTTGGCAGGAAGTCGAGCAGCTCGTGAACGGCCGTTGGTCATCAAGGGCCGAATTGACAATGTTGAATCGAAAGACTTCTTGTTGATACGGGGGCCTCCCGTGACATCCTATATTATTCAGCCTTCAACCAGATGGGGTTGAAAGACACGGCCGCTAGAGCCATATCATGGAAGGCTTGAAGGATTCACCAACCATAAGGTTGGAGCAAAGGGAACAGTAGAGCTAGAACTCGAAGTCGGCGATCGTCCCTTCCGAGCAAGCTCTTGTCACTTTCGTAGTCATGGATTTGACTAGTGACTATCATGCGATTATTGGCATTCCAAGTCAAGCCAAACTTGGGATGGTAGCCTCCCTTCCTCACCAACGAGTTAAATTTCCCACTCGTGCGGCATTGGATGCGTGAGGGCAACCCCAAAGATTTCTTGGAACATGTTGTCAAGAGCCGGAAAAAGTCAAAAAGCGTGGAGATAGATACGCCGAGGAGAACATCAAGATCACCAAATCTCGGAAGACCACGGAAACTAGCTCTAGAATGAACTATATCCAAGTGAAGTATGGGAAAGTGAGGAAGAGGAACCTATGGTCCTAGAAATTGTGGATGACCAAGGCATAACTCTAACCACCTTTGGAAGAAGAGCCTATGGTCCTAGAAAGCTGCGGATGACCAAGGCATAGTTCTACCCATCTCAGGAAGACCCCATTCTCGTCAATGACCGAGAACTCGGGGGCCAACCATGACTCGGGGAAGAACGATCTTCCAGACATTGATAAACTTATGGAGGAAGAAGGCCTCAATGTAAACGACAATGAAGGGAGAAGAATCGAGAGAGATCATCATCGAATCCACGGAATTTCGAGACGGACCAGAAATGAAGCTTGTAGATGAGCTAGAAGAGGTAGTCATTAATCGACTATCCCGAACAAAAAATCAAGCTAGGAGGCCGGCTATCACGGGAAGAGAAAGAAAGAATCATATCCCTCTTGAAAAAGCAGTCTCGACGTCTTTGCTTGGAGAGTCGAAGGCATGAGGGGAATCAATGAAGAAGTAGCCCTCCACCGCTTAGAAGTTGATCCTCTAGCGAAGACCATCTCCCAGGACGAGGAGAAATTTTGCAAGAGACAAGGAGGAAGCTATAAAAGAAGAGGTGCGAGAAATTACTGTTATTTGGAATAATTCGCGAAGTTAAATACCCCGTTTGGTTGGCTAATGTCGTTATGGTGAAGAAGCAAAATGGGAAATGGCGTATGTGCATAGAGCTTCAACGATCTAAACAAAGCACGCCCCAAGGACGGCTATCCTCTCCCCGGAATCGACAAGTTAGTGGACTCCATTTACGGACACCAAACTCTCGGCTTCTTAGATGCCTACTCGAGGCTATCATCGAGATAAAAATGGCGAAAGAAGACATCGAGAAGGCGCCTTTCAAACACACGTGGGGAATTTACGCTACATCATGATGCCTTTTGGGCTCAAGAATGCTGGTGCCACTTACCAACGGATGGTAAATCAAGTTTTTGCAAGTCGAGATAGGTAGAAACATGGAGGCTTATATTGATGACATGGTCATAAAGACCAAGGAAGGCGGCCGCGTTCGACCTAGAAGAAACCATTCATAACCTCCGAACCCGACAACGTGAAGAGTTTGAATCCAGCAAGTGCGTGTTCGGAGTTGCTGCGAGGAAATTTAAGGCTTCATGGTTTCCCGAAAGGGGATTGAAGCAAACCCGAGAAAAGATCAAGGCTCTCATTGACATGAAGGAACCTACCACCATCGAGGAGGTCCAAAGACTTAATGGAAGAATTGCGACCCTTGGAAGATTCATCGCCAAGTCCGCGAAAAGTCATTTGCCTTTCTTCAAGGTATTGAAGGGTACCAAGAGCTTCTCCTGGACTCTGAATGCTCGGAAGCGTTCCTCCGGTTGAAGGAGTACTTGGGTTCCCCTCCCTTGCTTAGCGATCAGGCTACCGGTGAGATGCTTTATACGTCTTCTGGCCGCCACCGATCACGCTGTCGCATTGTCCTAGTTCGAAAGGATGAAGGAATTCGAAGCCCGTCTACTATGTCTCAAAAGCTCGTCCAGATGTGGAAACGAGATATTTCAATGTGGAGAAGATCGCATACGCCCTAGTCATTGCTTGAGGAAGGCTGCGTGCATATTTTACGCACACCCTATCACCGTCTACACCAGCGAACCATTGAAGAAAATCCTTCATAAGTTGGACGGCTCGGGGCGTCTCCTTAATTGGTCAATCGCTCTAACGGAGTTTGATATCACTTACCAACCAAGGAAGACCCTCCTAGCACGGCCTCTGGTTGACTTCATGGTCGAGGCGCCTTTATGGGTGAGCATCTCCCCACCTCCGGAAGCAAAGCGCGGAGGAAAAGACTCTCCCATTGAACTCCCATCAGCTGTTGGATCCTGTATACGGACGGATCGGCTACCAAGGAAAGAAGCGGAGGCTGGAGTAGTACTAGCAAGTCCGGAAGGAGAATATACTATACAAGATGCCATCCGCTTCGGGTTTCCTGCCTCTAACAACCAAGTGAATACGAAGCTCTCATATTTGGCATTGAGTTGGCCTCCTTCTATGGAGCAACTAAGGTGGTGCTTTTACTGTGACTCCCAACTTGTTGTCAAACAAGTGAAAGGAGAATATAACACTCAAGATGTCACCCTTGCCAAATATAGAGACACGATCCTAGATATGACGAAGAAAATGGAATTTTTCGAGCTCAAGCGGAATAGGAAGGGAAGACAACCAAGTCGCAGACGTTCTCTCCAAACTAGCCACCATGGATGTGTCTCCTTCGGAGATCAACCCATATGTAGTTTATCTTGAGGAACTGCGTATGAAAGATTACAAGTCATGCTTACGGACGAGGAAGAGAGATCTTTGGATCGATGACTACGTCGAATACATTGAAAAGGAGAAACTCCCGAGAAGATGATGCTCGAGCCAAGCTTATCAAGAAGAGGTCTCCAAGATTCGTGGTGATGAACGGAGTCCTCTACCGAAGATCTTTCACGAAGCCCCTGCTAAGGTGTGTCTATCCCGAGAGCGAGAACCTCTGGCGAGAAGTACATGAAGGTGTTTGCGGCGGACACCGGGGGCGAACCTTAGGCGACAAAATCATATCGCTAGGTTACTGCGCGAAACCTAAGGGAAGACGCGCATGCCTATGTTCGAAAATGTGACAAATGCCAAAGGTTCTCGACATTCCAAGACTACTGCGGTCGAGCAAACACTTGTAATACCTACGTGGCCATTTGATATGTGGGGGATCGACCTCATTGGACCCTTCCCACCCGCCCGTGGTAATTGCAGAGTACGTGATAGTAGGCTGTTGATTACTTCTCGAAGTGGATAGAAGCGAAGGCATTGGCCAAGATAACGGAAGAGAACGCGATCAACTTTGTTCATGACAATATACGGGTGCAGATTTGGCCTTCCACATACAATTGTTTCGACCATGGCCTCCAATTCTCCACGGCATTTACAACCGGGTGGGAAGAGTCAAAGTACGCCATGCAAAGTCTTCGGTTAGCGAGACCCCAGGCAACGGTCAGCGAAGAGCGCCAACAAGCGGGTCCTAACCGCCCTCACGAAGAATCTTGAAGGACGCGAGGGTAGATGGTTGGACGAACTTCCCTAGCTTTATGGGGCATTGTTCGCACAACCACCGTGGGGCCAACCGGGGAAACCCCATTCGCACTAACTTTCGGTTCTGAGGCTATGGCACCGGCAGAGATGGCCATCCCTACAGTAAGGAACTCCCATTATGATGAGCAAGTCAACAAGGTCAATAGGCTCCTAGACTGGACACGATAGATGAAAAACGACTAGGCTAGCGAGATGAGGATGGTGAATTACAAGCAAAGGACCAAGGCATATCACGACAAGAGGGTCATCAAAAGAGTATTCCAAGTGGGCGATTGGGTACTTAGAAAGATCGAAGCCACTGGTCGGAAAGCAGAACAAAACAAGCTCTCCCCAAATTGGGAAGGTCCCTATATCATCACTCAAGTCATCCGAGAAGGGACCTACAGATTAAGGACCAGGAGGGGAAGGATCTCAAGCATCCATGGCATTCCGACAACCTTAGAAAATATTATCACTAGTCTAGTTTATTTTTGTAATAGATTAGCTCTTCATTTTCGGTCTTTTATTTTCGGTCTTTTGTTTTCTTTTTGTCTCTTTAGTTGATAGGATTGCAGTTTGATGTAATCACATTTCGGTTCTACGAAAGCAGTTTCTTCCAACATGCAAAGCAACTATCAGCTCTTCACCCCAGCACAGGAAAATGAGGGCATTACCTCAGATTCTCCGATACACAATAGCCAAGACCAAGGATCTTCCTTGGCACGATGCTACAGCCGACGATGCTTGCACGATGGCTTACGCGGCCAAGACCAAGGGTCCTCCTTGGCCTGATGGCTTAACAATTGCCAAGACCAAGGGTCCTCCTTGGCCTGATGGCTTAACAATTGCCAAGACCAAGGGTCCTCCTTGGCCTGATGGCTTACCAACAGCCAAGACCAAGGATCTACCTTGGCCTGATGGCTTACAACTCTTCTAGTCAAGGGCCCATCTTGACTTAGGAGTGCGGCAAGACCGAGGACTTTCCTCGGCCTAATGGCTTGATAAACCTCCTACCATGAATGCGCTGCGATTCGGGATTACAACATTCAAAGCCGAGGAAAACTTCCTCGGCCCAAATGAAGTACGAGTATAATTACGGTAGGGAATCTGCCTCGGCCCAACCACTTGCTCCACAAGGAACAAGGGACCTTCCTCGGATCCCACCTTCCTAAGGCTAGTGCATAGCATACCAAAATATAACCAAGTCAGTAAAGCGACAAGAATAATGACAAAAGGATTTTCATTGATATTCAAATGAAATTACAGGTCCTATTGTCTATTACAAAAAACAAAAAAGGAAAAGAAGCTATCCTAAGATTGTTGTACATCATCAAATGGCTTGTCCAGCCAGTCTTCAGTGATAGTGCCGGGGGGAGGAAGGACTGTTTGATTAGTGGAAGCATTACTTTCCCCGGTCCCTCCTTCCACCTCGGCCTCTAGGTCCTCAGGCTCATCGGCGTCTTGGATCGCCTCCACCAGGTCTTTAATATTGCCGGGGACAACAGAAGCCGGCGTCCACACTTCCCTGCAAGCATGGGCATCCTTGGCAGCCATCAGCTCCATGTTGCTCTCAGAATACGGGACCAAGTGATGGAGTGCCCTGACCTCCTCGGCATATTGATCCCGGCAGATTAGCTGGGCAATCTTGTTGATGTCCAGACCAGTGGAGGGATCAGCTAAAATGCTCCTGGCCAAGTGGAGGTAGCCATCCTCGAACATGGTGGCTGTTTGCTCGTCAACGGCCTCTGAAGGCCGAGCTGGCCATCATCAGCTCTTTGAAAGCCGAGCTCTCCTTAAACCGAGCTACGGCCTCTTCCTCCCGAGCTGGAAGGGTAGCTTCTAGTCCACGGCACTTGGCCTCAGCTTCCTCAGCCTTGGTGAAGCTCGGCCTTATACGCCTTGGCACAGGGCAAGCTCTTCATTTTTGAGCCGGAGATGTTCCTCGGCTTTTGACCTTTCTTCCTCGGCCCTTTTTACCTCGGCCTCAACCTTGGCCTTGGCCGCTGCAAGCTCAGCATCCTTGGCTTCTAAAAGTTTAGCCAAGGAAGACTTTTCTTTTTCGCTCTTTGCTTGAGCTGCCTTGGCCTCATTCAGGCGCCTTGTCTTCTTCTTGGCAGCGTACGTTCTCGTACGCCAGTGGCCCGAAGCCAAGCGAAAGATAAAATCATTGTTAGGAAGACAAATCCAATATCGAAGATAATAACCCAGAAAGGGATCAACATTTACCTCAGCAAGCAGGAGTCCCTTGTGGCAAAGCACAGTATCCTCGTTAGGACCCTCTTTGCAAAGGGTTTCATAAGCATCCTCATCCATGGCCCTTTGGATGGGAGCTCGGCCCAACCTCACCAAGGGTCCCTCCCTTGCCAACAGGGGGAGTCCCTTAAGACGAGGAATGCCAAGGGACATACTTTTGGCCAGCTCGTCGGCCTCTTCCACAGTCTTGATCGATCGAACGGCCAGTCGAGGAGGGGAGCATCAACCTCAGGGGCCGCACTGACGCTTGCCCGTTTGGCAGCCGGCTCCTCGGCGCTGGCACTAGGAGTTCTTTTGGAGCCGGACCTCCTTTGGACGAGGTTAGCTTCCTCGGTTGTTTCTTCCTCGGCATCAACATGGAGGCTATGCCCCTCTGCAGTTGATGGGTTGTTTTGGTTATCAGCAGCCGGTTCCTCGGCATTCACTTCCCCGTGCAACTTAAGGGGAAGGGGTTGGTCAGTCTGCACGTTAAGGATGAGGTTACGCGCATTAGCATCCTCCTTCCTTTCTGTCAAGGCGGCTCTCTTGCTCAACCTCCTCTTCCTCCTCACAAGCTCTTGGGGACTAAGTCTCTCCATGGCTAAAGTTTCTTCTTCCTCACTGTTAAATCTGCAAGGACGAGGAAAGAGTTAAATACGGGCAGGGGAAACAAGCATTTGAAAGACACCAAGTAAAAAGAAAGAAATATTTACATCCAACTATGTCTACATCATCCAGACACTGATGACGAGGACGTTCAGTGTTGCACCTAATGCAATCCTCGTGGAATACTAAGCCGGGATGGACAGTCCAGTCATTGAAGCGTCTCCCCCTCTTTATGGCAACAAGGGGAGATACCCCATCCTTTTTCCCCGGCATTAAACCCGCCTGAATGTAGTAATGGTCCGAGGACTCAATCACCGACCAATCAAGAACACCCACTTCGGCAAATTCTTCCAGGCGTTTGATCAAGTCCTTGGTCCATTCATATTGCTGGACGGGGAACGAAGAGGTTGGACCTTTGCAAGGAGACTGGAACTCCCATCCTTGGCGGCTCTCCACTCTAATGACGTGGTTATCCCAACCAGCAACTTTGCTAGACATCGGGAGGAGCAATTTTGGTTTCTTTGAAGCACTCTTGATGACGAGGAGCCAGCTCTCCTTGACAAATTGTACATGATAAAAATGCCTAAAAGCTCCCATGGTCGGCTCATATCCTAAGCTTCGGCATAGGATGATGAAGCTGACAAGGACCCGGGTACCATTGGCTCCAAGCATGGCCGGCACCGCCCTCACGTCGTCCAGAAATTCGCATATGAAAGGATCCAGTGGAAGACGAAGTCCTTGTTGGAATTGTTTGAAGTAGAAGTGGACAAAATCTTGGTTGTAATAGAAGTCATTCTCTTCCTTCTCAGTCCTCAGCTCCATTTTGCCCATATAAGTTAGCCTGTACTCGGCTTTGTCTACCCCGTACTTGGAGTATAGCTTTTCCAGCATGGGATCCCCGGCTCTAGGGGTCCTCTCTTGCCTTTGTCCTAACCCTTGGCCTCCTCGTCCTCGGCCTCCTCTTCTTCGGGCCAAACGGCCATCAGTTTGTGCTTCCTCCACGAAAGCATCAACTATCTGAGTAGACGAGGAGGGTTCTCCTCTTCCCGTCATATCTGCATAAAGACGAGGAGACAAAATTAGTGACCTCGTCCATGACTGATTTAGGACGGGGAAGGGAGATTCCCCTCCTCGTCATTTAATAAGGCCGAGGAGAGGGAGCCGTCTCCCAAGGCGCTCACGCATTTCGCGATCGTAGGCGGGTAGAACGGATCGATGTGCTCCATCATCTCGGCTCTATCCTCAAAAACTATAATGTTGGGAGAACCAGACTCAATCCTATCTATTACGGTGGAGTCGGGGTATTGGAGGAATAGACGAAGTTCGACCATAACCTCTTAACTGCTTGCTTACATCATCCAGAGTGAGCATCAACCATGGAACTCTCTCTCTACGATAGACCCTCAAATTTCCGGTATGATATCCATAACGGAATCGGGAGAATGGTCCCAAGATCGAGCCATTTCTAAGGGAATCAAAGAGTAAAGGGGAGTTCATTCAATATTCGAAGAAGTTTAGCAAAATGCAAAGAAAATCACAAACATGAAATCGGGATAATTGGGAACAAAAATTCATGAAGAAAAGCTTGAATCTTCAACAATGGCAGTTCATGATTCTTGATTCACGTATGAGTTTTTCTAACAACCCTAGAAGACGCTAAAACAGGAGCAGAATTGGTGAAAAAGAGAAAATCCATACCTGAGTTCGTGAAAAGTGCGTTGAAACGCGAAAGAAAGCAACGTCGCCGGAAAGAGTTCGCCGGAATCTGGAAAGGATGATTGCTGTGTTCGCCTGAATGTTCTTCGCTTAAACCTTGCCCTTAGTTCAACTGATTTGAGTTCGTAAAGGTTTAAAATGGAAGGGGTTTTGCTTTTTATACCCCTCAATCGGGTTAAACCCATGGGTAAAGTAAACATTTCGGGTCGGGCGCCCCAAGAATTAAATGTGAATTGACGGTTTCAAGGCATGACAAGACTGGGGGGCCCCAGAATGGCAACCGTCAGTTATACGAAGCGACGCCGAGGACACGTGTCAAAACCGTTCGTATTCCATCCATATGACGAGGACGAGATGACTTTCTACTCGTCCTAATCCGAGCTAGAAAGTCGGGGGCCACTGAACAGTATAAACCGAGATACGAATATGGTTTTGCTCAAGCTGGGCCTAATTGAATTGGGCCATGAATTATCTAAGTAACCAAGTATCAGGGCCGAGTGGAGTCTTCCTCATAAGACAAGGAGCATTTACCTCGGCATTCTCCCAACATGCCGAGGAAACTAAATCATTTACCTTGGCATATCTCCGTACCAGCCAATCTCCAAATGACGAGGAAGCAGGATCATTTACCTCGGCCTATTTGCCAAAGGCCGAGGAAAAACATTTGCCTTCCTCGGCGTTCCAGTTTACAATCCTTATTCAACAAGGATTATACAGCCATGATCCAATCAGGATTATACTTATCAACATCAATTCAAGTCAAACAATGACTCCTTAACAGATATAATTCTAGTAAAATTATATCTTATCTCTTGACAAGTTCATTCCAACATGGATTCTACCTATCCATTCTTATAAATACAAGCCCCATGGCTCATTATTCGGTACGTTACTTTTTACATTGGGAAAACTCTGTCCATTTGTTTTCTCATATACAAACCGTGAACTTACTCTCACGCCGGAGGGCCTTTAGCCGGATCCGCCCCGGCTTAGTTTACGTGTTTTCTCTTATTTTCAGGCCTTGCAATCACCGGAGCAATCATCGCTTGGATTTGGGCTGATTTGACGATTTTGGCATCATCAAAATCCATATTCTTCCTCAGCTTGACTTAACAATTCTTGGAATAAAGGATGACTCAAGAAAGATACTGGAATCACAAATCGTTTCTTTTCTTGCTCCCCCACGTAAACTGCAAAATACCCTTTAGGGACATCTATGGCTGTGGGTGTTGTGTGGTATTCGTTAACTGAGGACCTTCTAAGAATCTTCTTAGCAAGAAGACTTCGAGGCATGCGAATACCCATGATTTTTTAGTGATAAATTCCAAGGATTCAACAATAAAGAAAAGAATATGTAAAAGGAATTTGAGTTGGAACTGTTCTTTAGATTATTTTGTAAGAATTTGTGTTTTTAATGAGATCAATCTTTGTGGGTACTTATAGATGTTTCTAACACATGCAATTCTTTCAATTTGGAATGACTGATGCATGATGGGGCATTAGGACAAAGGAAAGTGAGACAATAACATGTGAAAAATCACATGGTTTTGTTTTCCAACTAATCATCCAGAGTTCATTATAGCCACCAGTTCTACGACCCCTCTCATTATGGTTAATCCCTTGGCTCAAAAACATGTTTCCAACGTGTCTCGACATATAGAATGATAGCATGTAAGATAAGCTAATTTGTTGAAGTTTCGTACCTGTTTATATCTTTAAGCATTTCTAAGCAGACTGCCAAACATATCCATTCTTAGCACTTAAACCAGCTGTTGGTATTTAACTCCCACCTACTCCATCTGTTTCAAAGTGATTGTTTTTGTTTGTTGATCAGCCTGAAGAGAGAAAAAAAAATCATTTTGAGACAGAGGTAGTAATACCAATTGATTCATATCCAGGAAGATGCTAATAATAATCCAGATTTCAAGACATTTCACTGTGCAAAATTCAGTACAAAAAGCACAAAGTTTAAGGAGATGCACATAGAGTTTTCATGGAAGTATTTTGTAACGACTCGAGCCTGAGGCCCGACCTGCCATGCAAGCACCACACACTGGCCCCACTAAAGCACTTCCTCATTTGGGTTAACCACATGCCTTCATAAGTCCAATGGATGATTTAGCCCGTCCCACTACGCAGGCACCACATGATGTAAACGGAGGCTAGGAGATTAGAACGGCTGAACGATATTGACAAGAAACAATTTTCAAAGCCAAAGCTTTTCTTTTCTTTATTCAATCAACAAAAACTGCCTCAATACAAAAGCCCTAACATTGTTTAAATACTAATCCTAAGAATATTCTAGAAACCCTAATTAATAAATGACGAATTACACAAATAGCCCTACTTAATATTAAAATAAAACCCTAAACACTTAAGCACTTAAAACCCAGCAATATTGAAAAAGCCCAAAGTCTGCCGCAAGCCTCTGATGTAGCGCCAATCTGTTTCACCGACTGGTGGCGAGGCGCCCGCCTGGAGCTACATGAGGCGCCCGCCTCAAGCCCAGAGTACCTCCTCGTTTGTTGCTGCTTGCTGCTGCTTGCTACTTGTCCTCATACTCATACTGTATCATCCTCCCCTCCTTAGAAAAGACTCGTCCTCGAGTCAACATCTTCGATATGAATACCACTATACCCCGAAAAATCTGCACTCCGTCCGCAAAAGGAATTTGATGCCCTTGACGAGCTCTAAACTTTATTGCTCTTGTGATATTATCCATCCAATCAGCCCAGTGCGTTGATACAAAGAACTCAATAATTAATTTCTGAATGAGGTATCGAGCAAAAGAGCGGGGAACATATGTG
The DNA here is from genome assembly GCA_022495995.1 of Adenophora triphylla var. japonica. Taxonomy (NCBI): domain Eukaryota; kingdom Viridiplantae; phylum Streptophyta; class Magnoliopsida; order Asterales; family Campanulaceae; genus Adenophora; species Adenophora triphylla. The sequence continues at coordinate 290,428 of JAFEMH010002150.1, read as the reverse complement.
TCAAACGGATCCGTGTACTCAAGATCAGCGGTAATCGTTTCAAACGTCCACACCAAGTTTGCCCCATGCTTAGCAACTACTTCCTCGGCCTCTTTCTCTGTCCTAACAACGGAATCAACGTCATCAACAAGATCAAACGTCATCGTTGGAGGAACACCACCACGACACCCATCAAACATAGGTTGTTTAGACCAATCAACAAGGTCTTCTTGACTTGAAGAATCGATCCCAAAACCCTCTTTAACATTAATAGTATCCACCCAAGACTCAATCGAATCTTCAGGATTTGCATCAAACAGAGGGGGGTTTGACCAATCAACAAGGTTTTCCTCACTTGAAGATTCGACAAACAGACCCTCTTGACACCCAACAGTATCCATCCAAAAATCATAGGAATCATTAGGAATAGCCTTATCTTCGACATCCGGAGTTTCGATCTTCCTATCGACTTCCCTCGAATGGTGAGTTGCATACCTATCATGAAGTCCATGATTTTGGCCGAGGGAATCCATCCCCTCTTGATAGTACTCCTTTTCCCCGGCTGGAACAACCGGATCTGAACCCCTCATCGCGAGAAGTCTTTCTCTGCGATCCAAGCGGATCTGGAGTATTTGAATCCGTCTTCGTACCTCCTCTATCTCGATATTGCGACGACGTCGTCTGTACTGATGGATATCTTCTTGGGGCTCCGCTGCACGGCTACTCCATCGACAACCATGTCCACCACGAGCCACGCTTCCTCGTTCAGCCATTGATAACCAGGAAACTGATACCAAATGATGCAAACGGAAGCTAGGAGATTAGAACGGCTGAACGATATTGACAAGAAACAATTTTCAAAGCCAAAGCTTTTCTTTTCTTTATTCAATCAACAAAAACTGCCTCAATACAAAAGCCCTAACATTGTTTAAATACTAATCCTAAGAATATTCTAGAAACCCTAATTAATAAATGACGAATTACACAAATAGCCCTACTTAATATTAAAATAAAACCCTAAACACTTAAGCACTTAAAACCCAGCAATATTGAAAAAGCCCAAAGTCTGCCGCAAGCCTCTGATGTAGCGCCAATCTGTTTCACCGACTGGTGGCGAGGCGCCCGCCTGGAGCTACATGAGGCGCCCGCCTCAAGCCCAGAGTACCTCCTCGTTTGTTGCTGCTTGCTGCTGCTTGCTGCTTGTCCTCATACTCATACTGTATCACCACACATTAACCCCACTAATCACCTCTTCATTTAGGTTAACCACAGCATATCACAGGCCTTCAAAAGTCAAATGGATGATTTGATGCTTATTAGTAGTGTATGAGCCTCTTATATAGAAAACTAAATTCTCACATATTTCTAATGTGGGATTATGGTACATCACATACTCCTTCCGTCCCACTTCACTTGATACCAAAAATTTTGGCACAAGATTTAAGGAAAAATAGGTGATATAATTAGTGGAAGGAGTTGTTGTGAGTATGAAAAGTAAAGTAGGAGATAGAATGAGTGGAAATAATAGTAATTTGATTGGTGTCATGAGTTTAAAAAACTCGTCATTTTGGGTAGTATCAAGTGAAGTGGGGTGGACCAAAATGGAAATTAGTATTAAGTGAAGTGGGACGGAGGGATTATTAAGTGATATACCGAAACTCGGTGTATGATGCTTAGCAGCTCGTCCAAAGTTAAGTCATATAAAATTACGAAATAAGGTGTAACCAAATTTTGATGTATTCAAGCCGTGAAAGCTAAGCGACTTAAGCTTAATGGCCGATAACGCTAGAAAGCTACAAAAGGAATTCAACCAAGAATAGGAATTCGTGCAAACATTTATAACATTTGTTACAACTAAGTGTAGGAATATAAGGAATGAATAGCATATGGATTTCATTTATTTGGATAAGACGCATGACAAAGTACCAAGAGAGGTACTTTGGAGGGTTTAGAAAAGAAAGGCGTTTCAAAGAAATTATCAATGGGGAAATTGCATATTGGGCCCCAAAGTTTAGGGGGTGTTTCTAAGTTAGGTCTTATTCTATCACTATTTACAATTTAGGCTCTAAAGTTGTAATTTAGTTATCATTTTAGGGTTTTTAACTAGTTTTGTTAGAAAAATCCATTAAATGATCATGTGCAAGTCACGTATCATTTAACGGATGATGTTTTTGTACAAGAACTCTTTAATTGTTGTATTAATGCAAATTGAATGAAAATTAATAGCCAAAATAGAAAATATTAATATCCCTAAATATAAAAATAAATGATATTTTATTATAATAACCGTAAAGCGGATAAAGTAATAAATTTAAAATGAGAAATTTCTAAACCAAAAAAATACTAATTAAGATGCTAAAAAACGTAAATACTTTATAAAATACAATTAAAAATATTTTAGTATTTACTTTTCATTTTTAAGCAAGCATTTACTTTTCACGTGAAGAAAATATTTTAAACTATTTAAGAAAAGTATCCTTTTATGTTATGATTTTTTTTTAATATTATCCTTCTTCAAAAGAAATAAAAATTTATTCACCACAATACCATCCCCGCATCATCTTGACTGCCGCAACCAGCTCACCGCCGCCACCAGGCCCGTCTCAATAATTAAGGGGCTCTGTGCTAAAATTAAATATTGGGCCGCAATATTTAATAAAATAAGCACAAAATCTATACTCTCTTTGTCTCATAATAATGGTTATTTAAATTGAATGCGCGAGAAATAAAGAAAATGTAGGGTTCTGGGAGTATGTTAGTAAGTAGTGGAGAGAAAGTAGTTAGAAAGATTTTTGTTGTGAGTGTGACAAGTGTATCTCATTCACATTTTGGGACAGTATCATTTGTCATGGGACACCCAAAGAAAATAAGTAACAATATTATGGAACGAATAATATATAATAACAATTAAATCTATACAAATTTATGCATTTAGAATTTTAGAAATTTAGGATTTTAGAAATAATTTTACAAATTTTCAAGGGCTAAAAAATAAAAATGCAAAATTTGAGACCCTTCAAAAAAATTGGTCCCTGTACAAAAGATCCTCTTGCACATGCTGAGAGCCGGCCTTGGCCGCCACCATCATCACCACCATCCCACCACTAGTCCAACTTCATCACCATAAACTACTATCACCATAACCACGACCATCCCAAAAATCAAAAGAAAACCTAGATTCAAAATTCAAATTTCAAACAAAACCCATATTCAAAAATCAAAATCTAAAATAAAATCAATCCCCAATTCCAAACTTTAATCAATACCCAGTTTCAAATCTGTTTTTTAAATCCAGATTAAAATTGAAATTTTTCAAACGCAGAATTAAGTCAGATTTCAAACATAGATTCAAATCTGATTTTCATAACCATATTCAAATCTGATTTCAAAACCAGATTTGAAGAGAGAGACAGAGGCATGGGCGGACTTACATAGGGGCAAGGAGGGGCAGTTGCCCCTCCTTGACTTTTTTTTTTTTAACCGTGTTTCATGACGTTTCATACTTTCTCCGTTTCATCTATAATTACATTACACTTTAATTTTGGACTAGAGGATTAAAACAATTCAATTTAGAAGTTATTGAATAAAGAAGTATTAAAACAATTCAATTTAGAAAGTGTAATTTTCATTTTAAAAAGTGTAATTTTTAACGAGATATCAATGAGGTAAAGAGTGTAACTTCTAGTGAGACGGAGTTAAATATATGTGGAAGTAAAATATTTTATATTTATGATTTTCTTTTACTCCCTCTGTCCCGCTCGAAGTGTCTCAACTTTCCTTTTTTGGGCGTCCCATTTAAAGTGTCTAAATCCCAAAATGGAAAGTTTTTATTATTTTTATACTCTTCCTACCTCACTCATTCTCTCTCCTACTTTACTTTTACACTCACAACATTCTCTCTCTTAACTATTCCTCCCACTCATTCTCTCTCCTATTTAATTTTCCATACTCACAACACTTAATCTTTTTCTCTTTCTTACCTCACTTTCCTTAATTCCCGCGCCGATCTCATTTTGAGACACTTCGGGCGGGACAGAGGGAGTAGTAGGTAAGATTGGTATATGTTGAACCTTTTGGTACTATGCTGAATTGTATGAGAGACCAATTAATTTATTATTGTCGCCATTAAAGTAGGTACTTAACTATGTCTAAAGTTGTATTGTATAGGAGAAAAATAGCAAAAAAAAAAAAAAATTCGGGGGCGCTGCCTCCAAACCCCGATTCATCTTTCCTCCAAATTTTTTTGCCCCCCCTTCCTCAAATTTCTGGCTCCGCCACTGGATAGAGAGGAGAGATTAGTCGTTGGAGTGCAGTCGCCAGAGTAAGGAAGGAAGAGAAAGAGAAGACGACGCTAGATTCAACGGCGTTGTGCATTCACCGTAGCATTGAGGTGAAGAGGCATATACTAAAATAAGAGGCAGAAGGTGTGGAAGAGGAGAGATGGTGTAGGACGGTGGGGGGTGGGGAACGATGGTGGAGGGAGGGGTGTGGGGGCGACGGTCATGGTTGGGAAAATTGGGAGAAACGCTGAAGTTGAAACATAAAAATGGGATATACGGTTAGAGAAGGGTTTTTAATTTAGATTTTCTATTTTGGCTATTTATTTTCATTCAATTTGCATTAAAACAACATTGAAAGAATTTTTGTTCAAAAACATCCTCCTTTAAATGACACGTGACTTGCACGTGATCATTTAACGGATTTTTCTAACAAAACTAGTTAAAAACCCTAAAATGTTAACAGAATGACAACTTTGGGGCCTAAATTGTAAATAGTGGTAGAATAGAACCTAACTTAGGAATACCACCCCTAAACTTTTGGGCCCAAAATGCAATTTCTCCATTATCAATTGACTATCGTAGTTTCAGCCAACAATCAGAGAAGTGGCCACAAAAGGTTCTGGTATGACTAAAGTCAGTGGCTCAAACCCTAATTCTTCTTACACTAAAAAAAAAAAAAAAACTGAAATTAAGATGAAGTAAATTGGGATATAAGGTCCTGGAAATGGAATGACTTGTAAATTCAGACAGTAGGGCCTAGAATCAAGACACACTTAGCATATGCACTAATTTAAAATTGCAGATTATTCTGTTTTGTTTACTCAGTTGTACATGAATATGAAACGCTAAGCAAGAAGACCACGGAACTTGAATGTCTTCTTCAGAAAAAATAAACTAAAAGTAATCCAAACAAATAAAAATGGTGATAAAGTTGCAACAAGTAGCACAGAATCTGTGAGGAAAATGATTTCAACGAAGGAGCTCTTTTCCATTTGCTTCAATTACAAACGGAGGCCAGAGAAAGCTGCCAGAAAGTACTACTTACAGCTTCATTTCTAACTTAGTTACAAAATTGGGCGGCTAAAGGATTATGAGAGACAATAACATGTGAAATAGAACATGGTTTTGTCTTCCAACTAATCATCAAGAAATCATAATATTTGATAGCTCAACCATACAAGTCACAACAATGGTGTCCCACCAATTTAAGCCTCCAGCTAAATGTGCCCTTTGATTAAAAACATGTTTAAGATTTGTCCATACATATAATATGATAATTGATAACATGTAAGATAAAGCTAATTTAGTGAAGAAGGTACCTGTCAAAATGTCTTTAAGAATTTCAAAGCAGACTGCCTACCAATCCATTCTCAGCTCTTAAAGTAACAAACTGTTGAGTCATATGCAAGCTCATCTGGTTTGGTAGAGATGTGCTGCTTCTTTCATCATAGCTCAGTGGATCTACAGTGGTAGGCAGGAAAGTTAAACTGTAATAGTGAAAAAAATCTAAGCAGAAGAGATCCTCCAAGCTCAACATCTTTATAAAAGTAGGGGAAATGTGCTGCTTCCTTCGTCAACTTTCCACGGTTCTGACCTGCAAAACAAAAAAACATGAGCATTAACATGGGAAATTATACTCCGTATTAAGACTCATAACAAACTGAATCATTAATTCATAAAGAGAAGAAAATTTTAGGTGAATTAAACGGCACTAGCATAGTCACCTAGGTGAAGGTGACGATGAAATGTCAATTAGAATGCTTAGAGAATCTGCTGCCATCTCAGAGTTGACTTTTCTCTGGCTATAGTTAAAAGTTAGGGGATTTAATAACAATATACTCCCTCCGTCCCACGTGAATGGACACTTATTTCTTTTGGTGACGTCCCCACGCGAATTCGACACTGCCCAAAATCTAAAGTTAATATTCACTATTCTCTCCACTCATTCTCTCTCCTACTTCACTTTTACACTCACAACATTCTCTCTCCTAACTATTCCTCCACTCATTCTCTCTCCTATTTAATTCTTCATACTCACAACATTTTCTTTCACTTTTTCTCTCTCTTACTTTTCCTTAATTCCCACACCCATAAAGTTGGTGTCCATTGACATGGGACGGAGGGAGTATAAAGTATAAAATAACAATCGACTCCATTACATCACGACAATAGGGTTTTGAAAGTGTTAATTGCATACTGAAGTCTGTCACACTATCACAAGATGTAAGCAAGCCTTAATTGGACCGAAATTTCAGTCTACCCTCCAATCAAGTTATCTTTCATCTTGGAATGACTTCAACCACATCTAATTATGTGTTACATTGGTTCAAAACCAACTATCTACAAATTTTCCTTGGGAAGTCCTCGTGTTCCCCCCCCCCCCCAACCTTTTACTTATCAAAAAAAAATGTGTTAGAGAAAGGTCATGCTTAATTACTGATGTCTCTAAATGCAAACAATGGAAGTCGATCATAAACTTAAGATTAGGAATTGGTGCAAATGTTTGTAGTATTTAGTATGTCTCAAAAAATAGTCTCCTTGACTTTTGTGGTCAATATGTTCCGGGATGGAAATAGTGTTACCCAACAAGAATTTCATATTGCAAGATTACCAATTCGATGCAAATTAGGTGAGAACAGAAGCTTTACATAAAATCAATGCAAAGAATTCAAATGACATGACATTAACATAAAAGTTGTTTAAAATAATATTATATATTTGTTCATACTCTAATACATTGCTTTTCCTCTAAGAATTGTTGATTTGGAGAAAGAACGAGTGAATGTTTCGATCTAACAAAAAATGTGTTCGCTACAATGAACTATATCTAATTATCTCTCGAATTCGCTCAAGCGATAAGTCAAACTGATAAATGTGTTTTCTCTGCAGGGGATTGTGAGACCACCCATTGGATGATCAAAACCAAATTCTTCCTCAGCCCGGTTTAACAAATATTGAAACGAAGGTTGGTTCAAGAACGATATTGGAATGATAAACCGCTTCTTTTCCTGCTCTCCAACATAAACTGCAACACAGCCTTTTGGGACCTCCATATTGTTTGAAGACCGTTGAAGAATATTCTTAGCGCTAAGAATATTGGACATGCGAATAGCCATAATTCCACACAATAAAAACAAAAAAAAAAACAAGGGCGAAAGTAGAGCAAAATCTGAGAGTTATGAAGAAGGGTTGATGGGTTTTGAGCTAAATATTTGTGTGCTTATATATAGATGTAACGTGTAAGTATCGTCGTGGGTTGTCATCCCAAACAAGTGGTCAAGTTGGGTAGCGTTGCTAAGGGATAATAGCACACAATAGATCACATGCTTTTGTTTCCAAACTTAATATGATTAACTTGAAGTGATAGGCTAAATAATGCAGTGAAGACTGAAAAGGAACATCATGCCCTACTAACTTCAAGACCATTTTGGTTGAATATTGGCATTAGAAAGTCTAAAAAATCATTTACAATGAAATGATCAATCTTGCATGCCAAACGAGCAATAAAAACTTGGTTAAGATGAGGAAGGGCACCTCAGACTTGACTCCCGTAGTTCTGGTCAACAGTCAAAGGGGCCGTCACAAAGAACTTTGGTACAGAGTCACCTGCTCACTTGAAAATGTCAATGAACATTAATGACTAAATATAATGTCTAAAGAGTCATAAAATCAATGCAAGAAAGAGGAAAGCATTAACCAACATGCCCAAAATGGAAGATTTATAGCTTTCTTGTGTTGTATTGTTCAACTCTTTAACCACTTACTTTCTCTCGCTCTACACCGTAGTGCTGTATATGTCATGTAAAGATTCCTGAAATGCTGATAGTTATTACAAAAAGAGAGGAGCAAAATGAAAGTTCATTCATTATCTCTCATATACATCCAATTTTCCACAGTAGCCAAAACATGAACATGCATATCTTCTCATTTCTTTTCCATTCTTTAAAATTACCATGAACCAAAAAATGGTCCAAAACATTCATATTGCTGGAATGAATGAAAAAACAAACCAGATTTTTCAGTAAGCATGGGAAATGACAAATTCACTATGACATATGACGCCATTTAATAATACCCAATTTGAACAGAACAATACAAACCAGCTTGAAAATTGGTGAGAATTCAGATAGAGAGCCTAGAACCAATGATACACCTAACATATTCACTGATACCAAAAACGAGTGTGATTTACTCCTTTTGGTGTAATCAAATGTATTTGTTAAAGTCAGAAATTTAGCTTCAATAATCAAGTTAGCCGTGAAGTGCTTGTTTAAGAGAAACATAAAACTCACAATACAAGACTCATTTGGAACATATGTATTATTTTGCTGCGTTTGCTACTTTGTATGCAAGTATGAAAACAAAGCAAGAAGGCACCGAATTAGAATGTCTTCTGCAGTAACAAAAATATACTAAAACGAATAAAAATGATCTTAAAGTCGCAACGTAACACAGAATCTGTGAGGAAAAAAATTACAACTAAGAGAATGAGCTTTTTTTCCATTTGCTTTAAAATTTACAGGCGAAAGTCAGAAAAGGCTCCAAAAAAATACTATTTACAGCTTCCTTTCTAATTGGATTACAAAAATTGTGTAGCTAATACATCCTAATCTTTTGACTCATAATCTGCTCAAGCAAGAAGTGATATCAATGAATATATCCTCCTTGCAAGGGATTGTCAAACCACCCATTGGGTGATCAAATCCAAATTCTTCCTCAGCTTGACTTAGCAATTCCTGGAATAAAGGTTGACTCAAGAATGATACTGGAATAACAAATCTTTTCTTTTCCTGTTCTCCCACATATACAGCAAAATAGCCTTTTGGGATGTCAATGGCTGTGGGTGTTGCGTGGTTTGCGTTAAATGATGGCCTTCTAAGAATCTTCTTAGCAGACAGGATTTGAGGCATGCGAATAGCCATGATTTTGGAAGAATAACTTCTAAATGTTCAACAAGCTTATGTCAAAGGAGTTTGAGTGAGAGGTATTCTTTAGAGTTTGTGAGGATTTGTGTTGCTAATGAGAGTAGTTTCATGGGTACTTATAGATGCCACTGATAAGTCTATGATTCAAAAAATCAGGAATGAGTGGTGAAGAGGGACTTGGGTGACAGACTATGAGAGGCAATAACATGTGAATTAGAACATGGTTTTGTCTTCCAACTAATCATCAAGAAATCATAATATTTGATAGCTCAACAATACAAGTCACAACAATGGTGTCCCACCAATTTAAGCCTCCAGCTAAATGGGCCCTTTGATTAAAAACATGTTTAAGATTTATCTATACATAGATGTAATACATAGATGTAACGTGTAAGTATCGTCGTGGGTTGTCATCCCAAACAAGTGGTCAAGTTGGGTAGCGTTGCTAAGGGATAATAGCACACAATAGATCACATGCTTTTGTTTCCAAACTTAATATGATTAACTTGAAGTGATAGGCTAAATAATGCAGTGAAGACTGAAAAGGAACATCATGCCCTACTAACTTCAAGACCATTTTGGTTGAATATTGGCATTAGAAAGTCTAAAAAATCATTTGCAATGAAATGATCAATCTTGCATGCCAAACGAGCAATAAATACTTGGTTAAGATGAGGAAGGGCACCTCAGACTTGACTCCCGTAGTTCTGGTCAACAGTCAAAGGGGCCGTCACAAAGAACTTTGGTACAGAGTCACCTGCTCACTTGAAAATGTCAATGAACATTAATGACTAAATATAATGTCTAAATAGTCATAAAATCAATGCAAGAAAGAGGAAAGCATTAACCAACATGCCCAAAATGGAAGATTTATAGCCTTCTTGTGTTGTATTGTTCAACTCTTTAGCCACTTACTTTCTCTCGCTCTAAACCGTAGTGTTGTATATGTCATGTAAAGATTCCTGAAATGCTGATAGTTATTACAAAAAGAGAGGAGCAAAATGAAAGTTCATTCATTATCTCTCATATACATCCAATTTTCCACAGTAGCCAAAACATGAACATGCATATCTTCTCATTTCTTTTCCAATCTTTAAAATTACCATGAACCAAAAAATGGTCCAAAACATTCATATTGCTGGAATGAATGAAAAAACAAACCAGATTTTTCAGTAAGCATGGAAAATGACAAATTCACTATGACATATGACACTATTTAATAATACCCAATTTGAACAGAACAATACAAACCAGCTTGAAAATTGGTGAGAAGTAAGAGTGGTAGAAATCATAGAAAATAAGTAGTGGTCCTTCACCAGCAAGTAATGAGTGCTCCAAGAAAAAGTGGAAGCCTTAAAGATGCTCAGTGAAAACCTTTTAAAGAATAGAAAAAAAAAGAAAGTAGAAGCTTCAAATGTTTAAAATTCAATTACTGAAAATGTGTCCTCATGTGCGTTAGTTTAGGTAAATAGTTGGTTCAGGAGACATGGTTCTTAAGGACCATTATGATGTTTATTTTCTAAGTAAGTATCTGTTGGGTATTTGGGTACCCTAGTTGTACTAGCCCATACTGGTACTAGCCCAAACTGTCACAGATTGTGTGAAACAACACACGCAACAATCCATATGGAAGTATCAACAAGAAAAGTACACACGATTTGTTCACCCAGTTTGCCACACGATCGGACAACGTCTCAAGACACTACCAAGCCAGGATATTCACCATATCACAATATGTTGTGTTACAATACTGCACATGTTTTCCCTCACAAAACATTGTCTCTTCATGAACATACACCCACACACACAACCCTTAAACATGCATCCGGCCATCCATGAATGCCCCTAAGGGCACCCCAAAGGCCTGCACTGCCTTTGACTCTCGTGTGGATCTCACAGATTCTCTCTAGCTTTTTTTCCTAGCACACAATGACTATGGCTGTCGCTTGGCTTAAATAGGATACATATCAAAACTCTAAAGGAATCCCGCGCCAAACGGAATACTGTAGAAAATAGGAAACAGGAATACGTACCTATGCGGCTGCATCATGCGATCGTATAGCCTCTAGACTGCTATACCTCACACTGGCCAAACTGAACAACCATAATGTAACCTATGCGACTGCAGATAGCTACCAAAGTGGCCTCCCGTAATTTGCTTCCTTTTCTTCCGAGTAGATTCGAACCTTCAATTTCTGTATGGCTCCAATCCAAACAGCATCCAAGACCTAAATTATGTAAACTTTCTCTTAGTCTTGCCAATTAAGAAGTCATGAGATCAGTGAATATGTCTCCTCTTGAAGGAATGATGAGACCCATTCATGGTCATACCCAAAATGTTCTTGCATGATTTAGAAAACCTAAATTTAAGATTCACCTTGGATGATCAATTAGCACTGGATTAATAGTGAATTCAGATAGAGAGCCTAGAATCAAAGATACATCTAACATATTCACTGATACCAAAAACAAGGTGATTTACTCCTTTTGGTGTAATCAAATATATTTGTTAAAGTCAGAAATTTAGCTTCAATAATCAAGTTAGCCGTAAAGTGCTTGTTTAAGAGAAACATAAAACTCACAATACATGACTCATTTGGAACATATGTATTATTTTGCTGCGTTTGCTACTTTGTATGCAAAAATGAAAACAAAGCAAGAAGGCACCGAATTAGAATGTAATCTGCAGTAACAAAAATATACTAAAACGAATAAAAATGATCTTAAAGTCGCAACGTAACACGGAATCTGTGAGGACAAAGATTACAACTAAGAGAATGAGCTTTTTTTCCATTTGCTTTAAAATTTACAAGCGAAAGTCCGAAAAGGCTCCAAAAAAATACTATTTACAGCTTCCTTTCTAATTGGATTACAAAAATTGTGTGGCTAATACATCCTATTCTTTTGACATCATAATCTGCTCAAGCAAGAAGTGATATCAATGAATATATCCTCCTTGCAAGGGATTGTCAAACCACCCATTGGGTGATCAAATCCAAATTCTTCCTCAGCTTGACTTAGCAATTCCTGGAATAAAGGTTGACTCAAGAATGATACTGGAATAACAAATCTTTTCTTTTCCTGTTCTCCCACATATACAGCAAAATAGCCTTTTGGGATGTCAATGGCTGTGGGTGTTGCGTGGTTTGCGTTAAATGATGGCCTTCTAAGAATCTTCTTAGCAGACAGGATTCGAGGCATGCGAATAGCCATGATTTTGGAAGAATAACTTCTAAATGTTCAACAAGCTTATGTCAAAGGAGTTTGAGTGAGAGGTGTTCTTTAGAGTTTGTGAGGATTTGTGTCGCTAATGAGAGTAGTTTCATGGGTACTTATAGATGCCACTGATAAGTCTATGATTCAAAAAATCAGGAATGAGTGGTGAAGAGGGACTTGGGTGAAAGACTATGAGAGACAATAACATGTGAAATAGAACATGGTTTTGTCTGACAACTAATCGTCAAGAAATCATAATATTTGATAGCTAAATCATACAATTCAAAACAATGGTGTCCCACCAATTTGAGCCTCCAGCTAAATGGGCCCTTTGATCATGGTTGTCTCTTTTGCTTTAAAACATGTTTAAGACTTGTCTATACATATAAAATGATAGCATAAATATTAAGCTAGTTTAGTGAAAATGGTACCTGTCAAGATGTCTAAGGGAAGTGTGCTGTTCGTCAACTTTCCATGGTTCTGATCTGCAAAACAAAAAACATGAACATAAACAACAGGAACATGATATTAAGACTCGTAATAATTTGAATCTTTATTTCATAAAGAGAAGGAAAAGGTGGGGTGAATTAAAGGCACTCGTGTAGTCACCTTGTTGACGATGAAAGTGGTTGAAGTCAGTCGATGAGAATGCTATCACCAATTGCTGCCATCTCTGAGTTAGCTTTTTCTCTAGCTATACTTAAACTTAGGGGATTTAATGAGAATTTATACTGTATTAACTAACAATCAAATCCATTTGATCTCAACAATAGGGGTTTCGTACCCATCTGTTTTAAAGTGACAGCCATTATCTGAACAAAAAGGAACACACATTTTGAGACAGGTACAAATATTATTCAATTCATTCAAGGAAATGACATCAATACTCTAGATTTCAGGTACAGACAGCACAATTTACTAGTAAATGCGCATAAAGAATTTTCCTGGTAGTACACTGTGTATACAGAAACTGTGAGCACGATATATAGCAACTCGTCCAAAGTTTGTCATAATAACATTGAAAACAAAAGGGCGATGTTACCAATTTTTATATATGTAAGCTTCTAAATCGAAACAAGTCATGCTTGATTACTGATATCTCTAATAAGTTACAAAGGAAATCATACTTAAGACTAGGAATAGGTGGAAAATCATACTCAAAGACAAATGAAAAATTAAAAATGCAAGTCTCATTTCGAACAAATAGTATTATGTTGTTCCGTTTTCTCATTTGTACATGAATATGAAACACTAAGCAAGAAGGCCACCAATCTTGAAGGGAGAGTATTGGATCTAAAATGAGTAATGCAAACCTCAGAATCTACTACAGCAATTTCAGTAAATATTCAAATGAGTGGCCAGAAAAGTCTGGTATGACCAAGTCAGCAGCTCATTTGAGAGGAACAGTAACTCATAACTTTGGTCAAACCTAACTTCTTTCTTTAACTTGAAACCTGAAATCAAGATTCAGTACCTTGGCTTATAAGGTCCAGAAATGGAATGACTCATAAATCAGACAGAGGGCCTAGAATCAAGACACACTTGACAAATTCACTAACCTGTACAAAATTGGTGTGGCCTTCTCACTATTGGTAAAATTAGAGATTTTGTTGAAGTCAATGTTTAGCCTCAAAATTCGAGTTGGCCGTGAAGGTACTTGTTCTAGACAAACGAAAAACTCAAAATACAAGACTCATTTGATACAGATGTACAGAGTACTATTTTGTCTGTTTACTCATGTACCCGATCATGAAACACTAAGCAAAAAGGCCACCAGTCTTGAATGTATTTTGCTATAAAGAAATAAACTAAATGTAGTCCAGACAAATAAAAATGATCTTAAAGTCGCAACACGCAGCAAAGAATCTGTGAGGACAAAGATTTCAACTAAGCGAAGGAACTCTTTTTCCATTTGCTTTAAATTTTACAAGAGGTCAGAAAAAGCTGCAAAGAAATAGTATTTACAGCTTCCTTTCTAATTGTGGTACAAAATTGTGTGGCTAAGACATCCTAATCTTTTGACTCATAATCTGCACAAGCAAGAAGTAACATCAATGAATATATCTTCTCTGCAAGGAATTGTCAAACCACCCATTGGGTGATTAAATCCAAATTCTTCCTCGGCTTGATTTAGCAATTCCTGGAATAAAGGTTGACTCAAAAATGACACTGGAATCACAAATCGTTTCTTTTCCTCGTCCCCCACATATACTGCAAAATACCCTTTTGGCACATCTATAGACATGATTGTTGAGTGAGTTCCATTAAATGACGGCCTTCTAAGAATCTTCTTAGCAGGAAGAATCCGAGGCATGCGAATAGCCATGATTTCGTAAGATATTTTCTAAAGATTCAACAACAACAACAACAACAACAACAAAGCCTTAGTCCCAAAATAATTTGGGGTCGGCTAACATGAATCATCATATGTCATCGTGTGAAAAGGTTGTTGGAAAAAAAAATTAAAAAAAAATAAAAAAATTAAAAATTAAAATTAAAAAAAAATTAAAAAAAAAAAAAAAAAAAACAATCAGCCCCCCACATGGATTTTTGCCCTCCACTCCGGCCTCTTCAACACCATACTTTCATCCACCCGAGTAAACTCATATCATTTTCAATCACTCTAATCCAAGTTTGTTTGGGTCTTCCCCTACCCCTCGCCATTTTATCATTTCTCCACTGTTCCGGCCTCCTAACCGGTGCATCACTCGGTCTCCTTTTCACATGTCCAAACCACCTCAGACGATTTTCCCTCATTTTATCCTCAATGGGCGCAACTCCTACTTTACCTCTAATCACCTTATTCCCCAATCGATCCTTTCTTGTATGACCGCACATCCATCGAAGCATACGCATCTCTGCCACATTCATCTTATTCACGTGACACTGTTTTACGGCCCAACATTCGGTGCCGTAAAGCAATGTCGGCCTAATTGCCGTGCGGTAGAATTTTCCCTTTAATCTATTGGGCATGCCGCGATCACATAGAAACCCTGTGGCACTCTTCCACTTCAACCAACCTGCTTTAATCATATGAGCCACATCACCATCTAATTCTCCATCCTTTTGGATAATTGATCCAAGATAGCGAAAAAACTCAGAAGCTTGAACAATATTTCCATCAAATGTGACCGCCCCTGCCTCCCTACTTCCAACTCTGCTAAACTTACACTCCAAATATTCAGTCTTGCTTCTGCTTAGTCGAAAACCTCGAGATTCCAAAGTGTCTCCACAACTCCAATTTACTTTCAACACCCTCTCTTGTCTCATCAATCAGCACAATATCATCTGCGAACAACATACACTTTGGTATATCATCTTGGACTGACCTCGTCAATTCGTCCATTATCAAAGCAAAAAGAAAGGGGCTAAGTGCGGAACCTTGATGCACTCCAATCTTTATAGGGAACTCTTCAGTCTTCCCAACACTAGTCTGTACACAAGTACTAACTCCATTATACATGTAATATCAATATATTTCTTTGAAACACCCTTCTTTGTTAATGCCCACCAAAGTACCTCTCTTGGCACTTTATCATACGCCTTCTCCAAATCAATGAAAACCATATGCAAATCTTTCTTTTGATCCCGATATTTCTCCATGATTTGTCTCATAAGATATACTGCCTCCATAGTCGATCTTCCCGGCATAAACTCAAATTGGTTATCCGAAATATCCACAATTTTTCTCAGCCTTTGTGCAATCACTTTTTCCCAAAGTTTCATAGTATGGCTCATTAGTTTGATCCCCCGATAGTTGGCACAATCTTGGACATCACCTTTGTTCTTATACAAAGGGATCAGAGTACTCTTCCGCCACTCCAATGGCATTGTGTTAATTCTCCATATCTTGTTAAATAGCGTTGTTAACCAATCTATTCCCCTCTCCCCGAAACATCTTCAAACCTCAATTGGTATACTATCCGGTCCTACAGCTTTCTTCAATCTCATCTTTTTCATTGCCATTTCCACTTCACTCTTTTGAATTCTCCGCATAAAATCTCGATTAACCATACTCGAAGAGATATTTAAATCTCCAATATCCTGCTCTTAACCGCCATTGAACAAGGTATCAAAGTACGAACTCCATCTATCTTTTATCTCTTTATCCCCGACTAGAACTCTTTGATCTACATCTTTCACATATTTAACTGTCCCAATATCTCGTGTCCTCTTATCCCTCATACGAGCGATTCTGTAGATGTCCTTTTCCCCTTCTTTTGTATCCAACTTATCATAAAGTTTTTGATTCACCTTTGCTCTTGCGTCTCTTACTGCTTTCTTAGCATCTCTTCTAGCTTCTTTATACTTCTCATAGTTCTCGTCGCTCCTACATTTCTCCAATAATTTGTAGCATTCTCGCTTACCCTTTATTGCTTGTTTTACTTCCTCGTTCCACCATGATGTGTCCTTACTTGGTGGCCCGTTTCCTCTAGATTCTCCAAGGACTTCTTTCGCCACCTCCTTTATGGTATGTTCCATCTTAGTCCAAGTCGAATCTATATCCATATCCTCCATATTATCCGACCAAATACCGGTATCGACCATCTTAGCTACAAATTTCTGTTGATTTTCCCCTTGAAGTCTCCACCACTTGATTCTAGGGTCTACCTGTGGTTTTCTCCTCCTCGAAATTCTCTTACTTCGAAAATCAAGTACCACCAGTCTATGTTGAGTTGCTGTGCTCTCACCCGGAATAACCTTGCAATCTGTATAACTCTTTCTACAAGCATTTCTTACTAAGAAGAAGTCAATCTGACTCGCATTACCTCCACTCCTATAGGACACCAAGTGAGATTCTCTCTTCTTGAACCAAGTGTTCATTATACTCAAGTCATATGCCAACGCAAAGTCCAGGATACTATTTCCTGTTTCATTCCTCTCCCCAAAACCAAAACCTCCATGTATGCTCTCAACTCTTTTATAGAATTTGTGAGGATTTGTCCTATTAATGAGATTAGTTTCATGGGTACTTACAGATGCCACTGACAAGTCTATGATTCTAAAAATCAGGAACGAGTGGTTAAAAGGTACTTGGATGAAGGACTGGGAGACAATAACATGTGAAATCTAACATGGTTTTGTCTGCCAACTAATCATCAAGAAATCATGATATTGAATTTGATAGTTCAACCAGACAATTCAGGACAATGGTGTCCTACCAACTTGAGCCATCAGTTATCCCTTTGATCATAGTTGACCCCTTGGCTCAAAAACATGTTTGAGACTATCTTAATATAGAAATATACAATGTGATAATGTAAGACAAGCTAATTTGGTGAAGCTGGCACCTGTTTAGATGTCTTTAAGAATTTCAAAGCAGACTGCCAGCCAACCAATCTAATCTCAGCTCTTAATGCTACAAATTGCTGAATCCATTGCGAGATCATACGTTTTGACATATAAAACAGAAAACATGAACCGTTGGAAGATAATATTTGGACAACTGGTACATAATAATACATAGTAATGTGTGAACATGAACAAGAACAATGGAAAACATACCAAAATCATATGATGATTAAAGGTGGATGGGGAAATTATCCAGGACAGAGTATATATGCATCGAGAAGTGTTAACTGAAACTCCAATTTGATTAATGTTCCAAGAAGCATTGGGATTCCTAGAAAATGCATGAACAAGATGAACTGGAAATAATCAACATAATCAAAACTTAAGTTTATGCAATCCAAAATATTGAAACCAAGAGATCAAACAATAAGCAGATGGAGACGGAGGATGAGGGGGAGGTGGTTGAGTGCAGTGGGGCCGGAGCGACAACAATTCGAACAAAACCCCATACATTCAAACCACACCCACACCCACCAAACACTCATTTTACCTCTCGTACTCCGGTTTAACCTCCCCTTTCTCTAACTCTGATGACGCTAAGCTTTTCAGGGTCTTTTCAGGGTCAGAGCGGTTCGAGGATATCTGGCAGGATATATTTAATGGTTGGATGTACCTAGAACACAACACAAATAAAGCACCGTTAAGGTCAAAGTTGGATGTTACTCCAACTCAGGCCCTCGGGTGTGAGAGTAAGAATACTGAGAAATAAGGCTTTGAATGCCTTGAATGTGTGTGAGTGTTTAGGGTTTGAGAGTAATATGGCTTACAGGCTATATTTGGAACTTACCTTGTCCAAGGGGACAAAGGTCTTCTATTTATAGGCAATGAGGAGCTGCCCGCTGACGTAAGTCATGAGGTCAGCCCTAAAGGGCACTTTGGTATTTGACCGCATACACGTGTCCGCATCTGATTGGGTCTGTCAAGGAAGGAGGATCCTCTGTCAGAGGGGATGTCGCTGATGTGGACAGGAGTCGTGTATCCGGTGCGGCGCATTAAATGGAGTAGTAGGCGCCTGACTGAGCTGCATTAAATGTGATGGGAGTGAGCCGGCAACTTGCTTGTCAGAGCCAGTAAGATAACTTGCTCAGTAAGCCTTGATATCAATCGGGAGTCTGGTGAGATAACCGGGAGTCTGGTATGAGACCGCAGTCAACATCTTGGGCGCGGTCAGAGGTAATTGACGCGAGCACGGATGGAGCGGTCATACCACCTGCGGTCACCAAGCCAGCGGTCTGGATCCCTTCGGTCTGGACTGGGATCTTTCGAGAAGAGCGCGGTCTTGACCTCAGGGGTCTATCTGTCCGCGGACTTGACTCTGGCGGTCTAGGGAGTGCCACGTCATACTGGGCCTCTGGACCAGACCGAGCTTGGGCCCGGTCCAGCTGGTCCGGGCTCATCAGTGGTCCATAGCTCCAAGTGTGATTATTTATGGTCTGAGCGAGGAGCTACTAGTTAAGCTCGGTTCAATCAGACCGCTTCATGAGCAGGCACCAATGTTAGCGTTTTTCCTTGGTTTTTGCTCTGCCTCCCGTACAAATAGGCACATGTGAGAGGCACGTGTGGAAGATTGTAGGCGCCTTCATTGCTCTGCCTCCCGGTTAACTGGTGGGCCCCGTGGCAGATGAAAAGACAGCGCGTGACAGGTACGGAGGGTACGTGTCAGCCATCCAAGAGGCGCAATAAATGCCAACCGCCCAATTTTCGAATTTTCAAACGTTTGGCGTCGGTTCAGGGTTCGAGGGGAATGGTTTGTGGGCATTTAATACGGGTCGACCTGTATAGGAGGCTTTATAAATACAAACCCTTCAACCCTTACTACCCTTTTACCTTTTTCAAACCTTCAAATTGCTAGAGAGTGAAAAATTGCAGCTTCCTACTTAGCGTTTTCTTCTTCTCTTTTCCAATCCGTAAGTAATTTTGCTTTTTAAACTCTTCTTCCCTCTCTATTTCTTCTTTCTTCTGGACAACGATGTCAACCCGTGAGTTTGATCCCGTTCGTCCGGAGGAACTAGGAGATGGGAATACCCCAGACCTGTTTGCAGTTTGCAAAAGGTCAGGGGGAATATATAGGAAGGTGGCCTTGGGGTGGTTGAGGCTATCTCTGGACTGTTTTCGTTATTTTTGTGAGAAATACCAATGGGGGCCTTTTGTCCCACCCCGGTTGTGGGAGGCCAAGAAGAAGTTAATTGTGAATGGGGATATTTTGGTATTGGGGGATATCAGGCAATTAAGGAGTTTTGTGATGGGGGTTCTGTGCAGGTTTTTCTGCGAGAGAGATCAGGCGTTGAACGCCGCTGAACTGGTGAGGAGAGCGATTCGCAATCCTAGGGTGATAACCAATTGGGAGAGAGTGGAATTGATGGACCGTGATCAAATTGATAAGTTCCAGTGCCTGGCCGCAGAGGATACGAGTGCTCCCCTAGATGTTGAGCCCTTGAACACAATTTTCCCCGAGGTCCAAACCGAGGCCCCTGATGTGCCCGTGGTGGACGTGAGTAGTGATGACGGTGATGAGGTGGAGATAGAGGTGGACGGAGGCGAGGAGGATGAACCAGAGGTGGAGCCCTCAAAGGGGTCATCTTCTAGTCTCTTCGGCTCTCAAAGCGTCAGTGGATGACACCCACGAGAAGGGAGACCGTATGGCCCCAGGCACATCCCAGAAGGCCACCAGGATAGTGGATGCCTTCGGGGAGGAATCTGATGAGGAGGCCCCTGTCCACGGTAAGAGACCTGCCGCTGATGCCAATCCTGATCGAGGCAAAAAGAGAGGCAAAGAGGTGGCCTCTATTGACTGGGAGCAGGAGATCTATACCACTTATGGTGTTGACCCTAATGCCTTCCGTGTCCGCCCTCTCCAGGAAGTGGAGACAAAGAAAGGGAGGCTGAGACCGGAGACTGTAGCTGACGTCCGCGAGGACAATAGAGCTTGTATTTTCTATGGGGTCCAATTTGAGAACGGACTGAGGCTTCCACTTGACCCTTTTATCAACACCTTTCTCAACTTCACCCGCTGTCTCCCCATGAACCTGACTCCCAACGCTATTAGAGCCCTGGTTTCCTTCATAGCTATCTGCAGGCTATTTGGTTTTGAACCCACCCTTAATGGGCTTTATGCCTTTTATCAGAATCAGATAATCAATGGAAACCTTGGCCTGAAGGCAAAGAGCAATTCTCCTCGCACCTTCTCTGCTCCCACCAATAAATTTGACCAGTGGAACCAGAAGAACATCCTGGTCATAGAGTCCCGATTTGGGTGGTCCTTTGCCAGGCCTTCCAGCCCGATTCCTCTTAAGATTTCTGCTACCGCCTACCCTGACCCCGCTGAGTCCGAGGAACTCCAGATCGCTCTAGCCCAATTCTTGGCCTGATTTGTGACCGATAAGGAGCAGCCGGTCTTCGACGTGGACGCGATAATAGGCGACGAGCCCCTGCTGATTTATACCGTGGTGGCCCTCCAGAGGGAAAGTCTTCCCTATGCTCCTAGGGTAGCCATTTTGCCCCAACTCCGTGACCCTGACTGGAGGGTTCATGAATTTTTTGCCTTTGAGGCTGATTGTAAGACTTGCATGCTGGGCGCTGAATGCGAGCCTCCGGAATGGATTGGTCTCTATTCTTTTTTAGAACTGCCTTTGATTGCCTCTGATTTTTTGAAAATTGCCGTCTAATCAACTCTTTTTTCTTTCAGAGTAGATCCAGCTGAATATCTTGGAGATGAGTGGTAAGCCTACTCCCCAGCAACTGAAGGCTAGGAAGCTAGCCAACGAGGAGAAGGAAGCAGCGGCCAGGCAAGCCACTCTGGGGAAGACTTTGCCCAAGGGCGCCATTCCCCACGTTGTAGACCGCCAGACCGGTGCTACCTTGGCCGCGGGGAGGGGGATCCCCCAGACCAAGGACCTGCCTCTTCCACCACCACCACCTCGGGGAGGACCTCCCCCTTCTGCTCGAGGCCCCAGTCCCTCCGGTGGGCGCACTATTGCTTCCGGACACTCTGATCAGTCCAGGAAGAGGTCTGCTGCTGATGATATTTCGGCCAAGGACAGGCCGCAGAAAACTCACAAAGGGGCGGAGGACGCACATGCCTAAGCCTCCACTGGCTCCGGTTTCGCTCCCCCTTCTAACAAAGGGAGAACCGTCTGCTCGGCCTCCTATCCCGTGGCTCCCAATGAACTGCGGGATACTGCTAAGAGCCTGAAGGCGAGGATCGAGAAGGTCCCCGAGATAAGGGGGTAGATCCATTCTATCGCGGGGGCTATAACTCCATGATTGGGCAAGGAGCATTAAATAGGCTCTATGCCCCTGATTTTTATAAGGGTGTAGTCTCCAAGATAAATTCTGTCGCCCTGTCCGGGAACATGGGCCTAATGGCCATTGAGGTAACTCCTTTTGGAGACTGAATCACTACTTTTCTGGCCGCCCAATGCTTATTTGTTTTTGTTTCTGATCGCAGATGGCCAACAACTCCCTGAGGATGAGGGAGATTAATGACGAACAGGCCGTCCTTCTGTCTGATCATACCAAGGCCTATACTGAACAGTCCAAGCTTCTGGCCAAGGCTGAGGAACAGGTGTATGTTCTGAAGGTCTCTCTGTCCGAGGAGGGAGACTTGAAGGACTTCACGGACCGCCTGGATAAGGCGAATAAGGATGTGGAGAAGTACGTGGGGCAGCGGAATGAACTCCACGGGCAGAAGGCCAACCTTGAGAAGAGGAATGAAGAGCTTGCGGTCAAGCTGGAAGCTGCTCAGAAGTCGGTGAAGACTTTGGAGGAGTCTGTTGACAGCCTGTCCGATCAACTGCTTCCTCTGAGGCAATTTGAGTTGGAGAGGGAAGCCACGCTGGAGGCTGCTCGCAAGGAGGCTGTGGAGCAGTATAAGAATTCAGAGGAGTGCA
Organism: Adenophora triphylla var. japonica; assembly: GCA_022495995.1. NCBI lineage: Eukaryota > Viridiplantae > Streptophyta > Magnoliopsida > Asterales > Campanulaceae > Adenophora > Adenophora triphylla. The sequence goes on along the minus strand of JAFEMH010002150.1, from coordinate 267,787 downwards.
GGGAGAAGATTACGGACGAATCTCCTGTCCAGTACGAGCTTGGCCTATCGACGCAGTTAAGGAACTTTGCTGCTATGGGCAAGTTCTCCGCGGAGCAATTGGCCATTATTGGCTCTTTGATTTCCACGGATGATCTCTGCCGGCCCGGGCATGCGTTGGTCCCTCTTAATGTGGATGAGATAGCCAACCTGGAGCTCGCAACGGCCTCTTCTCTGCCTCCCGTGGCCGCGGTCACTACTTCCGGCCTCCGGAATTAACTGGATAAGCTGAGATTTGGTGCCCAAGGTTTGTCCTATGAAGCCGCTGTTGCTAGCCTGTTCCCCGACGGGCCTGCGATTAGCGATATCTTTCCCCTTCGGACAGCTCCAGCCTCCACTGAACCCATAACTGATCTTACAAATGCTGAGGAAGCTCTTCCTTCTCCCACGCCTAATTCTGAGGTGACCAAGGAGGCAGTCTCTACAGACCCCAGGACTCTGCTTCTTTAGCCTGGGACTTTTCTTTTTCTTTTGTTTGTAATAGACTTGTAGGATCATGTAAACATTTTTCCTTAATTAATAGAAGTATTGTTCTTAATTGCTTGTCTTTTTGGCTGTTTTAAGTGTTGGCAATACTTGAGTACCTTGGTACTTGCATTCTTGCTTTTCCTTTTTCCAGCGTTTTGACTTGGAACAATTAATTTTTAGACTCTCTTCCGCGGTCAGAGGCATAGTAGGTCTCCTGCCCGCGTTTTTGAGTTTTCCTAACTCTGTATTCAAAATCTCTTGGATTTTTTGTGAGAGTCAGCCCTATTTCTCTATGATTGGGTTTGTTTGGCCTTGGGACAAATTTCTGAGGCCTTAACCCCATTTGTCTATTTGGCTTTTTTAAACTCCTTTGATCACTCCCATCCATTTACACTTATGTTCCGAACTTGCGATCCGTGGTGTAAAACAAAAGCGCCAAGGCAAGCTACTTTCATAGGGCATGTAGAGGGTGGCCGTGAGGCAATATTCTACGCAACAGTAGGTAGGGCATATTGGCCCTTTAACCTACTGGCATCTGTATCCACGATTGGTGGTTCACGCGGTTTGACTCCTTATTCAAAACTTCTTGAGTTTTTTGCGAGGGTCTTGTGGCGATCATGTAAGCGGGCTCATATGTTATATGTTGGCCTTTGTCACATACAGGCATGCGAGTAACGACCTTAAAAAAGGCCTTCGCGCATTTAGTGGGTCCGAACTTTGGCCTTTGTCCCCACTTGCATCTATATCCACTTTTTCTTGGTGGTATCACGCGGACAGGACAGAGTATCTTGTCCGCGATCGAGTACGGGCATAATGGCCATTGTATACATATAGGCGTGCGGATCGTAATGGATCTTTGCGCATCAGTAGGTAGGGGCTCTTATGTTGGCCCTTTAACCTGCCGGCATCAGCTTGCGGGCATCCACTTTAGCTTTTGAGGCTGGTGGGGATATTGCTACAACCGTTTTGCACAAAAATTTGGTGATAATCACATATTCATACATTCAGAGCCTTTATTCACCCTTAAAAAATTACAACGATTTTAAAAGAAGTATTTTCTAAGGTGGTCGCTATTCCACGCGTGCTTGAGGTCTTTTCCTTCCTTTGTCTGCAAGTTGTAGGTACCCTCCTTGATTATTTGGGTAACTTCGTACGGACCTTCCCATTTCGGGGAAAGTTTGGTAAAACCAGGGTAGGGCAACCTCCACTGGAGCCATTGCCTCTGACCCATACGTGAGCGAGAAAGGAGTTTCTCCCGTTGAATTTCTGATCGTCGTGCGGACAACCCATAATGCGGTCTGGAGCTCGTCCTCCTCGTCCTTCCAAATTTTTTTTAAGGCGGTCAGGACTAACTTGTTCGCGGCCTCAGCTTGGCCGTTCCCTTGGGAATATGCAACTGCGGACCGGCGATGTTGTACTTTCATTCTCTCACATTCAGCTGTGAATTTTGCGGAGAACTGAGTGCCGTTGTCCGAAATTATTGCCCGCGGAACCCCAAATCGGCAATAGATGTGATCGTGGACAAAATTGATAACATTCTCCTCGGAGATAGTGGCTAAGCCCTTTGCTTCCGTCCATTTGGTAAAATAATCCACGGCCACCACGGCGTACTTAATGTTGCCTCGAGCAGTTGGGAACGGTCCAATTAGATCAATCCCCCACGTATCAAACGGCCACGATGGTACAACCAAAGTTTGCTCTGTTGATGGTAGTCTGGGGATGTCCGCAAAACGCTGGCACTTGTCACACTTCCTCACGTACTCTTGCGCATCTCTTCTCATCGTAGGCCAATAGAACCCTTGAAATTTGATTTTGTCTGAGAGAGTGCGAGCACCGGGATGTCCGCCACAAACTCCTTCATGGACCTCATAGAGTAAGTTGGTGGTCATGTGAGTTCTGACGCATCTTAGCAAAGGCTTGGTGAATGATCGTCGAAATAATACTCCATCCAGGACGAGGTATTTCGCGGACACCTTTCCAATGGATCTAGCCCTTGCTGGATCCTCGGGGAGGGTTTGCTTCTCGATGTAATCCTTGATCTCATCTACCCAGTCCCTTTCTTGATCCTCAATATTGTTTATCAGTTGGTGGTCATGTGAGTTCTGACGCATCTTAGCAAAGGCTTGGTGAATGATCGTCGAAATAATACTCCATCCAGGACGAGGTATTTCGCGGACACCTTTCCAATGGATCTAGCCCTTGCTGGATCCTCGGGGAGGGTTTGCTTCTCGATGTAATCCTTGATCTCATCTACCCAGTCCCTTTCTTGATCCTCAATATTGTTTATCTGAATCCGATCTATAGCAGGTCTCTCCGTGAATTCTATCTGGCAATCCGTCTCTAAGTCTATGACTTCTTGATCGGTTATTCTGGAGAGTAGGTCAGCCTTCGTGTTGTCCTCTCTCATGACTTGGTTCAGCTCATAGTAGGTGAAATTTTTTATGAGGGTTTTTGCCAGACCGCAGTACTGAGTTAGCACTGGGTTGATCGTGTCATACTCCCCCCTAATTTGATTTACTATGAGCTGAGAGTCACTATTGATCTCAATATTCTGAACTCTCAAGTCTCTTGCCAATTTCATGCCCGCTATAATCGCTTCATACTCAGTCTGATTGTTCGATGCTTCGAATTTGAATCTCAAGGCTCTTTTGAATTTCTCCCCGCAGGGGGGGATCAAGAGTATGCCCGCTCCACTTATTAACTTGCTCGTAGAGCCGTCCACGAATAAAGTCCATACTTCTTCTGGACGCTCTTTGGGCGGTACAATTTCAGTGTCTGAGCTATCTTGGGCTTCCTCTGACTCTGCTCGCTTTCTATTCCCCAGGTCGCTGTCCGCAAGTTTAAATGACGATTCTGCCACAAAATCAGCTAAGGCCTGCGCTTTGATTCTCCTTCTCGGGGAGTAGATGATCTGGAACTCAGTGAGCTCGATAGACCAAGCTAGCATCCTCCCCGAGGACTCTGGTTTATGCAAAACCTTTCTAAGCGGGGCCTCAGTGAGTACAGTTATAGGATGTGCAGAAAAGTAGGCTCTTAATTTTCGAGCAGATACAAGCAAGGCGTAAGCTAATTTCTCTATAGTTAAATAACGCCCTTCTACGGCGGACAGTGCCTTAGATACATAATAAACTGGTTTTTGGGAGTTATTATCCCCCCTTACAAGAACAACAACTACGCTGTATCAAGAATCGCTAAAAACAGAAAAAGTTCTTCCCCGGGCACCGGGCTGCTGAGTAGAAAGGGCTGCCCGAGGTATCTCTTGACTTCTTCAAAAGCTTGACGGCAGTCGTGACTCCATGCAAATTCGTCAGCTTTCTTCCCCCCTTTCAGAGTTTTGAAGAAGGGGAGGCATTTCTCTACTGACCGCGAGATAAAGCGGCCAAGTGCGGTGATGCGCCCGTTTAACTTTTGCACATCCTTCACGCAGGCAGGAGGCCTCATGTCCAACAGCGCTTGAATTTTTTCGGGATTAGCTTCAATTCCCGCTGGTTGACCATGAATCCAAGGAACTTGCCCGCTTTCACCCCAAATGCACATTTTAGGGGGTTCAGTTTCATGTTAATTTGAGAAAGTTTCCTCCACGTCGAGCTCGTGGGAGTTTTCTTTTGCCTTTATAACCATGTCATCGATGTAGGCTTCAAGGTTTCTGCCCAATTGGTTCTTAAAGACAATATTGACCATTCGTTGGTAGGTGGCTCCAGCATTTTTCAGCCCGAAGGGCATCATTGTATAACAGTATGTCTTGCCCGCAGCGATGAAAGCTACGGATCGGACATCTTCAAGAGCCATCTGGATCTGATGGTAGCCGGAGTATGCGTCTATGAAGCTCAATACCCTATGACCGGCTATTGAATCCACCAATCTGTCTATGCGAGGAAGAGGGAAGCAATCCTTGGGGCATGCCTTGTTGAGATCGGTGAAGTCAACGCACATCCTCCATTTGTCGTTGGCCTTTTTGACCATGACTACATTTGCAAGCCACTTGGGGTAGGAGATCTCCTTTATTATCCCCGCCTTGAGCAACTTCTCATCCTCTTCCTTGATTGCAATCTCCTTTTTCGGGGAGAAGTATCTTAATTTTTAGTGAATGTTTTTGAAGGATGGGTCATCATTGATTTTATGGAGGATCACGTCCTCGCTGATTCCCTGCATATCCTCCACCCTCCAGGCGAACACATCACAATTTGCTCTAAGGAACTCGATAAGGATCCTTCTCTCCTCGGGGTGAATTTCCAGCCCGACCTTAACAGTTTGCTCGGGGAAGTGGAAGTTCAAGTTGATAACCACCTCCTCGAGCTCGTCATTAGTACGAAGGTCGCTGATTTCACGATTGTGTAAGGAGTCAATAACAATAGTTGGGGGGTTAGCCTGGGCTCCGGTTAGCGCTGCCAAGGAATATATGACCTCGCGGTCAATCTTTCCCTCAATTCCCCTATCAATATAACCTCCCTCAATAGGGGCCAACTGTTTGAACTTTCTGCTCGTCTTGAGCTCCACCTTTGTGGTATGGAAAGAAAGCATGCCAATAGGAATGGGTGCCGGAACAAGTTCATGGCCTTTTCCCTTTTTCAATTTGTCTTCGCCCTCTTTCTGCGGGCAGGATGTCTGGCCTTTCTCCACTTTCCTCTTCTCCTCTAGTGCTCGGAGGAATCTCCCGGGCTGGTTCTTTATTGTGGCAACCCCGCCCGGGGTGTTAAATTTCACCCTTTGCCGGGAAACGTCATTTTGTTTCTCGTAATTTTTTGTTTTCAGACACCCCTCGTGTTCTAAACAACCGACTGTCAAAAGGCTCTTCTTTTCAGTCATTTTCTTTTTCAAAAATGTCTAGGATTTTGAAAAATGCCGGTCATTTGACCATCCAGGGAGATGACCAGGCCTCACCTTCCAATATCAATAAGGATAAGCAAAGCAACTCCGTTTTTAACAGGATGGGGGCCCGTTCTCAAGGCCAAAGCGGCCTCTCCCCTGCTCAAAGGGTTTTACACGGGCTGACGGATGAAGCCCGAGCTGAAAAAGCCCGAGCTCTCCTAAACACCAGCCCAAAAACTCCCAACAATCCTATAAAAACAGTCATCACCTCCCCAAACACTCCCCTCTCCCCCGAGCAGATCTTGAAGAGGCAGGAGATCCTGGCCGCTAAGTCCAAGCTGATCGCTGAGGCCATGGCCATCAACGACGCTCAGATGGACCTGTTCGAGATAGAGGCAAATGGCGGAATGCCACTCCCCGGAGGGTCCCAAAGGTTCTCCCAACGAGCCCTGCTAAATCACTTGCTAGTCAAACTAGGGGGCCAAAACGGGATGAACCAACCCTCAACCACGATCAGGTGCCCAGACGCAGTGTAGTGCAAGTGGACGATAGCGAGGAGATAGGGGAAGAGGCACAATCAAATCGCCGTGCAAAGTCCCAAGCCAGACCCTTGGCTCACGCCGGGGAGAAGGCCGTGACTCCACGTGCTAAAAAACAGAAGGTTGACGATCAGAGCCCTGAATTTGTCAAATTTATGCACGAGATGTGGGAGACCCACCAAAAAGCAGCCCAGAGGTGTGGCCGCGCCATGGATGCCTTCAGTGACAAGATTGCTCGGGCACCCATTCAGAAGGGCAAGCCCCCCCCCCCCCCAGATGGAAACATACGATGGCTCTAAAAATGCCAAGAGCCATATGGGACGGTTTGAGGGACAGATGACCCTATTCTCCTCGGACGAGTCCGTGATGTGCAAAGCCTTAGCTGCAACTTTCACGGGCAAGGCCTTATCCTGGATGCTGGCCCTCAAGCCCCGATCCATCAAAACCTACAGCCAGTTCAGGCACCTCTTCTTGAATGCTTTCGCCGGGGCAGGCGAGCCCGCTAGACCAAAGACAGATCTTGTCCGAGTCAAGCAGGCCGATAACGAGACCACCAAAAGCTACATCTCTCGGTTCCGGAAGATGAGCGAGCAGATCGTGGACTTGGAAGAAGGTGATATCAGACTCTGTTTTGAGGGCGGTCTCACCTCCTCATTCCTCAAAATGAATTTTGCCTCCAATCGGCCTAAGAGCGTGGAGGAAATGTATGCCATTGCTTCAGCCAAGGAGCCCAATGTGGCCCCTCCCCGCGTCCCCGCAAAGGAGAGAATCAGCCAAGTCCAGGACACCAGCCAGGAACCTACCCACAGCAATAACCAGGGCAAGAACCGCGGCCGTGGGACGGACAAGTTCCGAAAAATCGCGGAGGAAACAAGTTCCGAAAAATCGCGGAGGAAACAGTTCAGGCCCTTGGGTGTGAGAGTAAGAATACTGAAAAATAAGGCTTTGAATGCCTTGAATGTGTGTGATTGTTTAGGGTTTGAGAGTAATATGGCTTACAGGCTATATTTGGAACTTACCTTGTTCAAGGGGACAAAGGTCTTCTATTTATAGGCAATGAGGAGCTGCCCGCTGACGTAAGCCATGAGGTCAACCCTAAAGGGCACTTTGGTATTTGACCGCATACACGTGTCCGCATCTGATTGGTCTGTCAGGGAAGAAGGATCCTCTGTGTCAGAGGGGATGTCGCTGATGTGGACAGGAGCCGTGTATCCGGCACGGCGCATTAAATGGAGTAGTAGGCGCCTGACTGAGCTGCATTAAATGCGATGGGAGTGAGCCGGCAACTTGCATGTCAGAGCCAATAAGATAACTTGCTCAGTAAGCCTTGATATCAACCGGGAGTCTGGTGAGATAATCGGGAGTCTGGTATGAGACCGCAGTCAACATCTTGGGCGCGGTCAAAGGTAATTGAAGCGAGCACGAATGGAGCGGTCATACCACCTGCGGTCACCAAGCCAGCGGTCTGGATCCCTTCGGTCTGAACTGGGATCTTTGGAAAGGAGCGCGGTCTTGACCTCAGGGGTCTATCTGTCCGCGGTCTTGACTCTGGCGGTCTAGGGAGTGCCACGTCATACTGGGCCTCTGGACCAGACCTAGCTTGGGCCCGGTCCAGCTGGTCCGGGCTCATCAAACTCCAATTCTCGCAGCCCTAAACTCTTCCTCCTCTTCAGACTCGACTTCATCTTCTTTTGTTGCTGATGCCTCAATTCATACATCATTCGTACCACATCATCAACAACAGCAGCTTGAGATCTGGGTAGTTTTTGCAGCCACCTCTTTAGTCAATCCATGTCATCAAAAGCATGCCTTAATTGGACCGAAATCTCAGTCTAACATGTTAGAAAAAGATATTAAAATTGCTCTAAATATCTAAGAGTTAATTGGTAATGATTGAACATGAAGTGGCAGACTCCAGAAGAGCCAAAGTAGGATGAATTCCAAAAGTCTTTCCAATATCATAAAATCCTTCCAAAAGAAGGTTACTTGCATAGAAAGCTGGTTTAAGAAATTGTACAAATACTCCCTCCGTCCAACTGATATGTGCGCAAACTTTCTTTTTGGGTGTCCCATTGATAAGTCCCACTTTCAAAATAGAAATTTATAAATTATAATATTTCTTTATTAATGGGACGCAATTGTCATATTCACAACGACTATGAAATTACTAGTTTCTACCCCATTTTCTCTCTTTCTACCAACTCAACACCTACTTTTATAATATGTTTTCTTAATTCCCGTGCACTCTCATTTTTGTGCACATATCAATGGGACGGAGGGAGCATATGAATACGTCCTTTTCTGGGAGACTCCGTTCAATTCATCTTGTAATTGCTATATAACTAGATCCAACATCTTTCTTTAACCCTCTTTCTTTCATCAACTCCCTCAGCTCCTCAATCTCATTCCACATACCATGCCTAGCATACATATTCGACAGCAGAACATAAACTCCAACATTCTTAGGATCCAATTCAAGCGCCCGTTGAGCTGCTTTTTTTCCCAAATCAACATTCTTGTGCTCAATGCAAGCACTAAGCAATGCCCCCCAAACTGAAACTGAGCCACTCCCTTTGCACGGCATCTCATCAACTATCTTCCATGCCTTGTCTAACTCACCAGCCCTACAAAACAAATCGACCAGGCAACTGTAATGCTCTGGGTTTGGATTTAATCCAAAGTCATGAGTCATCGACTCAAAGTACTCAAGGCCTAAATCAACCTGGCCAGTATGGCCACAAGCTGAAATTACTGTAACAAACGCCACCCCATCGGGTCTGATACTGTCCATTAACATCTCCTTATATAATAAAATCACTTCCTTGTAATATCCATTTCTCCCATAAACAGCGAGCATTGATGTCCACAAAACAACATCTGGCTTCCTCTCGCCTGTTGACTCAAATCCAGCCATACCAAACACATGTCTGGCTTTCCCTACAAGTCCACACTTACCATACATATCAATCAAAGAACTCTGCAGAAACACATCAATTCCTGCATCAGGAACCATCCTAATCACAACGGCATGCACTTGCCTACCCAGTTCTAATGCATACAATCCAGCACATAATCGCAATGCATCCGACAAAGTGCAGTTATCATAATCCAAATTCATACGGGGCATATCACGAAACAATTCAATACCATTAGCCCACAATTTGGCATCTGCATATCCCGATAAAAGGACATTAGCACACACTGTGTTTCTGTCAGGAATTTCCTCAAACACTACTGCTGCATCCTCAACAGCCTCCAACTTCGCATACAAATCGATCAAAGCACTCCCTACAAACACACTAAACATCCATCCAGATTTCAATACATATGAATGAATTTGTTTACCAAACCCCACATTCGTAACTGAAGAGCAAGCAATCAAAGAACCACACAAAGCATACGTATCTATAGGAACGCCATTAATATGCATAAAAGAAAACGTGTTGAGAGCTAAAGAAGGGAACCCATTGTGACAGAAACAAGAAATGAATGAATTAAAAGGTAATGGGTTTGTGGGATTGTTGAAGTTGAAGAAATTAGTTAGGGTTTGAGAGTTGGATTGTTGAGAAGATTTTGTGTATGAGAGTAAGAGGTTGGTTTGTAGGTGAATGGAGGCAAAGAGAAAACCAGTTCTAAGGAGTTGGGCATGGATTTTCTTGATGGAAATGAGGTGGTTTGATTGAGAAAACTTGTGTAATAGACGAGCTATGGAATCGGCAACAAGGGGTGCGCCATGAAATGGGTATGGAGTTGGAATGGACATAAATGGGGAGCAAGGGGAGTCAAATTGACTTAGTTCTGAGATCAATTGGTACACTTTCAACCCCATGTCATGAGATCAAGTGAATTTTTTATTTTATTTTTTAATCTTTTTAAAAAATAAATTAAAAAAATCATCATTTTTTATGATTATATGGATTTTTGAGTTGAATTGCAATAGAACTAGTATCCATGCCCGTGCCAATGGCACGGTGACGATATGCATAGTCAAGTAAAGAAAATTAAAAGATGAATACCATTAAAAACTATCCAATATCTTAGAATTCATCAAAATAGTAAATTAAATAATGAGACATTATATACAAAATAAAGAAATACTAAATATGATAATTTTGAAAATGGTTTTGTTAATGCATTTACAATTTCAGGGAATCTATTTTCAATTCATTTCAAAATACTCATTAACCAATTTGGTTGAAGGACAAACATTTACTGCCCATGGAAATGGACTTCACCAGCCACACCTTCATTAATCCATTATGATTCCTAGTGCATATTGTAAAACCATCATCCAGTCCTCCACCACTTCATGCATCAAAAACAATGTGATACACGTGTATGGCCACACAGGACGGCTACACATACATGTTGGCCACCACCTAATTCTTCCATAAACCAATAAGCTGGTGGCATGAAATCTAAGGCATTGTGGTCTGAACTTTGCTTGAAAATTTTACAAAGATCTTTAATTCATTTGTTTTTAACCAAAATATGTACCTTTACTTCAGTGTGTTGTGCTCCAGAGTCCAACCACGCCCCCATAACCTAAGCCCCCATACCTAGGCTGTGAAAGGCACCTTTTGCTCATTGATAAGCCTTCAACCTAACATATAATAAACACAATAGCATGTGTTGGTTAAAAGCAAAGAAATACTCCCTCTTTTCCAAAAACAATATTCAAAAAAATCTAAATTTGCTCAAGATCATTCATTTTGAAATAAATGGAGTAAAATTCTACACAGAAAATTCAAAGAATCTAAAGACTAAAAGGTCAAGATATAAAAGGCAATACTATGCATAAGAAAAAATTAAGCACTAACAAACCTATTTAGTAAAACAATGCATACAGGAAGAGTGCATACTAAGAGGAGAGGTGGATAAATTGTTTGGGGATTGGAAAAGAAAAGAGATAGGCAACAGTTTTAGGTCAGTCGGTTTTTCATGGGGTGGGAAGTTAAAAACAATTTTTTTCAGAGATAATTTAGGCCATTGGATCAATTTTATGAGATTCAATCTTAGCCGTTCTTTGTCTCGGCGGTTACCACCATTCCCTATTGTAATATAGATGATGATGTCTTGAATATCATGTTTCATTTTCTTTCTTCTTTTGATTAGTTATTACTTTTGAACGTTCAATCAACTTATTTTATAACGTGATATGAGCTCGATTGTGCACAAGTTTATTATTGCAACCAAGTACTCTAGTGCTGGTAAGTTTAGCGACTTGTACAACCATTTTGGCCATTTATTGGAGCCTGCATGTAACGACCCCAAAATTCATACATAATAATAATACTTAATTTAATAATAGAATAGCCTCCAACGGCTACTAAAATCATAATTCAAAAGTACTAACCACTATTTGAAATAAACTTAAATGCGGAAAACGGTAATAATCTCTACGGCTAGTACAAACCACTAGCTCGAAATACTTAATATTCTAAAATAATTATTTGAACTCCAAAAGCCTCTAATCCATCAAACACGCAGCCAATCCTCTCCAATCATTTATTACCTGAGAGGGGAAAGAATATGAAAGGGTGAGCGAACAAAGCTCAGTAAGTTCATACGGGGTCTCTTCGGTTTCTAAGAAGAGACGACCAGAACGAACGGAGGTTAACAAAATATCAATGAAAGGATAACATGTACAATAAATAGTTTTGGTACTGAGAATGCCAAAGAAGGATACTTTTTCAATTAACAAGTAGTGGCACTTTTGTAATAACAGATAGAACTTTACACACACTTGTCTGTCAATTCCAAGTAATTGTGCACCTTTAATCTAGGGTGACTCCGATACACACATTCGGTGATCGTTGAATAAGAAGATCTACGCCTTTAATCTAGGGCGCCTTATTCTCGAATAAGAGAATCTACGCCTTTTATCCCGGGCGCTCCCTTATTCTGATATATCATAAATTAAGGTCATTTCAATCTATTTAGACCAATTCATTCAACAATAAGGTCATTTCAATCTGTCTAGACCAAATCATACAAAGTCCTCATCAAATGGATAGAATAATATCATATATAGTGTTCAAAGTACGAGAACACATTAATCAAAATCCAATCATCACGGGTACACATTGAACAATCACAATATCAATGGTAGGATATTCCAAAGAACACACATATCAAAGGAATACAAATGAATAACTACCGGCCACTTGGTAGTATACAAATCATCAAATAGGGAATCCTATCACAAAGGAAAGATACATTCAAATACTTAAGGAACGTAATCCCTTACCTTGGGTTACTTGCGTTTCCTTGCAAATCCTTCTTGCACGAATCTACAATCATGCAAAAGCGAAATCTCAACTTTAGGTACAATTTACTTCTATCTACTTAGTACCTTTAATCATTTTACTCCACTTGGTTAACCTATGAGTTATTCTACTTAACTCCTTTTATGGTTAACTAATACCCTAACAATGTTACCAAAACATCCCTAGGGTTTCTAGAATCAATTCCCATCTTAATCCTTCATAATCATTTTTCATTCACTAAGTTACTATTCACAGCTTACTATTCATTGTCACTATTCACAGCACACACTAACACACACTAACTCTAATTGCACACATACACACACACACACACACACACGTGAACCTATCACTATTCACAGAACACTATTCACGGAAATTAAAACACACACAAAACACACGGCAATACACACACACACTGTACACACACCCACAAACACACCCACAAACACACGCACAAACACCCATACACACACAAAACCCTAACCACTTCTTCATCTTTCTAGCATGAAACCCTAGGTTCAACTTTAAGATTATCATGCCCAATCTCAATTTAAAACTTCATCAAAGATTTATCTAATCTCATAATCTCAATATCAATAATCATAATGATTTAAACCCTCAGCATACTTTGATTGTTAGGGTTCTATGTTTTCTAAGATGATCTATTTTAGAAAACAAAACTAGAAAAAGTTGAATGTGTTTACCTTAATTCCACGAGGGTTCTTCTTCCCCTTCCTTCTTCTCTTCCTCTTTCTCTTACTTTCTCTCTTCTCCGCTCTCTCTCCTCTCTCACGGCGCCGCTCTCTCTCTTTCTCTTTGCGTTGCACAAATTTTACCGTGTAAATAATGAGAGGTACTAGGTTTAGAGAGTATATATATCCATGGGTTATTTTCCATAACCCTAACCCATTTGATTTACCATATCTACTTCCAATGGATTAAATTTACTTAGGCCCAACCCTTGAGCCCAATACTTAAACCCAATTGCTCATTTATTTATTTTTGTCCAAGAATAAATAAAGAGCTTAAATAAATATATATATATAAAAAAATAAACGGGTCTTCACATTCTTACCCCCTTAAAAGTGTTTGGTCCTCCAAACTAAACGTACATTAATTTCCGAAGACATCGGGATACATTTTGCGTATCTCGCTTCCGAGTTCCCATGTTGCTTTTCGCTCTTTGTGGTTGCTCCATTGCACCTTCACATACGGAACCAACCGCTTTCTTACATTCTCGTCCTTTCTGGACGATCTTGATCAGTCTTTCATCATAACTCAAATCGGCACGGACTCTTAGCTGCTTGTACTCGATCACGTGGCTCGGATCGTGAATATACTTCCTTAGCATGGAGACATGGAACACATTATGCACTCCAACTAATACCGGCGGTAGTGCCAATCTATAGGCCACTTCCCCAATCTTGCCAAGGATCTCTAATGGTTACACATATTATGGACTTAACTTTCCCTTGGCTATACTTTCTTGCATCTTTACTGCTTCTTCGTCAATTTCTTGGGCTTTCTTAATTCTGTTCAAAAGTGTCGGCTGAACCTTCAGCTGAACCACATACCTTTTAACTCGCACTTCTAAGTTTGAAACCTCAATGTTATTCCACACACTTACCCCCTTAGAAATCAATGCCGCTAAGGTTCCTTGATTCTTCCTACTCAATGCATCGGCCACCTTATTGGCCTTCCCTGGATGGTTTGATATCATACAATCATAATCCTGCAATAATTCAAGCCATCTCCTTTGTCCTACGTTAAGCTCCTTCTAGGTGAAAATATACTTAAGATTCTAATGGTCCATAGAGGTCTGACAAGTTATTCCATACAAGTAAAGTCTCCAAATCTTCAAAGAAAAACAGTTGCTAGCTCCAAATCATAGGTCAGGTAATTTTTCTCATGGTTCTTCAATTGTCTTGACGCATACGCTATAACATTATCATTCTGTTATCAACACGCAACCTAATACCTTCAGTGGAGTATCACTATATATCACAAATTCGTCCGATCCTCGATATAGTAAGAACCGGTGCGGACACAATTTGACTCTTCAGTCCTTCAAATTTCTTTTCACATTCTTATAACTAAACAAACCTTGTTCCTTTCTGCGTTAACCTTGTTAGCTGTACTGACCACTTCGAAAGTCATTCAATGAATCTCCTATAGTATCCTCTGTTAACCTCAAGAAACTTCTTATTTCACGAACTATAGGTGGTCTCTCCAGTTTACTATAGCTTCTATCTTTGTAGGATCTACGGCAATCCCATCCCTAGATACCACATGACCTAAGAATACTACTTCCTCAAGCCAAAATTTGCACTTCTTGAATTTAGCGTACAACCGCTGGTCCCTTACATCCTTTTCGTAGCATCTTCCGAGCCTTCATCACTGATATAAGACCCAATCGACTTCTCGGCTCCGATCCTTTAAAATAAAACTCCTCTCCAGAAGGTAACCCAAAATGTACTTTCTTCTTAAAACAATCTACTTTGGCATGGTACGCAGATAACCAATCCATTCCCAAAATGATATCAAATTCATTCATTTCTAATTCTATTAGATCAACTTCGAGTTCTCTACCACTTATGTTTCAAGGGACAATTCTTATATACAGACGGTATAGGGATCGACTCATTAGTCGGGGTATCTATCACCAAAGGTATTTCTAATGCCTCAGGTTTCCATTTCAAGCGTTCCGCTAAACGGGTACTAATAACAGAATGGTAGCGTCAGTATCAATCAATGCATAACACTACGAGAGGAAAAAAAATGAAGAGTACCTGCCACGATGTCATTTGTGGCTCTAGCATCCCTGGCTGTCATGGTGAATACACGGCCACGACCTCCTCCACTCCCTTTGTTGTCGTCCTTAGTTCCTTGAGCATTAGCGTCCTTCTTGGGTTCCGGACATTTCCATTTCGGATGTCCCACTTTATTACAGTTGAAGCACTGCCTGTCCTTATGCCAACAATCCTCAGTTTTGTGTCCCCCATCGCACGTCTTACATTTTTCATCGGTTCCCCTTCCTCGAGTGTCACTTTGGTTCCCGTCTCTGCGGTTCCCGTAGTTCTTGTTCGGATAATTGTTACCTGCCACGCCTTTCCCCCGGTCTTCATCTGTAGCCTTCCGCTTATTACCGGCCCCCTCCCGATTCCATTTCCCTGTGAATCCATTGGACTCGGTCGATTCCTTTTCATTGGACTTCCTCTTTTCCTCTTTCTTGTTGCGATAGTTGTCTGATTCCTTCTCTACTATTCTGGCCCGGTCCAACACCTGGCCATAAGTCGGTAACAGTAGAGGGGTGATCCTGAATCTGATCCTATCACTTAAGCCTGCCTCGAATTTTCTCGCTTTCTGATCTTCGTTCTCGAAGAAGGCTGGTGCAAACTCCAACAATTCCGTGAATTTGGCACAATACTCATCCACGGTTTTTCCTCCTTGTTCCAGGGTCAGGAACTCTGCTACTTTTGCATTTCTTACACTTGCTGGATAATACTTATCGTTGAACGCGGTCTTGAACATGTCCCACGTGTAGTTTCCGGTTCCACGTGCAGTCGCTGCTCTGCGCTCGGCTTCCCACCAAGTTTGCGCACTACCTTTCAACACAAAAGTTGCGAACACCACTTTCTCGCTTCGCGGTGCAAGTAATAGTCTCAAAGATCTTTTCCATATTTTTAATCCAGCCGCAGTGTTTCTCCTTCGGATCTCCGGAAAACGAGTCGGGTTTTCTCCTCTCCGAAACCGCCTCCGGAGGGTCCCCGAGCGGTACTTGTTGAGGTGGCGGCTGGCTGCGCGCGCTAACCCCCGCACAACTTGACCAATTTCGGCCACCGCTCTGAGTTAAAGTCTCGTAATGTATTTGCCATGTCAGGGTCTGTCTGTCCATGGTCACCATTTCCACTCCTGGTGTTCCTCGACATCTGAGGACGATACATAACATTCTCATTATTATACGAATACAAGGTGTTTTCACTCACACCAATACTAGCAATATTCATGCTAATTACTTTATACTTATACACATATACAATTTTAATACCTATTAACACATTCAATCATAGGTCATTTCATCGACCACCAATCGTTTCACTAGATTGGTAATTACTTTCATAGGTCGTTTCACTTGACCCAAAATTAATCACACTTAGCTATTCATTTAGCCGCTTAACATATACTTTTGGTCAATTCACTAGACCAATATTTCATCTTCCAATTTAATTCACATAATTAACATTTAGGAACACAATCATATAAATATAAATTAAATGCAACTAAACTTTATTTCATAACTAGAATGAAAAACCAATAAAACATCCAAAACCAAAATCCTTGCTACTAGAACGAAAACTGCTAACTCACTATCTCTTCTAGGAAATAACAGTAAAATAATACCCCACTTTTCACTCATGGAGCTACATTCTTCCTAGATCTTCCCTTAGGTCTTCCACTTGACACTCTCACTTTGTTCTTGGATCCCTTTGGTCTTCCTCGGGTCCTATGCATTAGTGTCACTAGTTTCTCATCCTCATCAAAATCGGAGTGGCTCCACTCCATGTTATTTCCTCTACTACTTCTTCTATAGCATTCTCATTTACTAGGTTACCTTTATTTGGCACCTCAACTGCCAGCATCTTTAAGTCTTTAAATCCTCAAGCTCGTAATACCATCGATAAGCTTGTTCTCTCACTAGACCACTATTAGTATTTATACAAGTCCATCATATACAAATAACATCATCACAAATCATATTCCACTTAAGAGTCGTCCTTCAGATTACTCGGAGGATCTTGTTATACTTCCAGAGAAAACTTATTCTAGGCTCTTTCCTAAAATAGTAAGTTTCCCAAAATAGAAAGTTTCTATAAATAGAAAGTTCCTCAAAATAGCAAGTTTTCATAATCAACAAGTTTCCAAAAATAGTAATTTCCTTACTATAGATAGTTTTCAAACTTAAAGAGTTTCCTAAAATAGAAGGTTTCCATAATTAGCAGGTTCCCATAATTGGAAGGTTCCCACAATAGTAGGTTCCTAAATAGTAACTTCCCAGATATAGAAGGTTTCCGACTATAGAAGGTTTCCTAAAAGAGCAACTTTCCAAAAGTGCTAACTTCCCAATTACAATCTCTTAATTTCCACAATTTCATAGTTAAGACTCTTGAGAAATTTTACCCTAAAATCCTCCGTCCCAAATATTTTCTAGGTAGGCCCAATTATATTCAAGTACTACTTCTTCTAGTATGCTTAATGCTCTAACAGTCTCCCATGTGACCTAAAGCCAAAGCTCTGATACCAACTGTAACGACCCCAAAATCCATACATAATAATAATACTTAATTTAATAATAGAATAGCCTCCAACGGCTACTAAAACCATAATTCAAAAGTACTAACCACTATTTGAAATAAACTTAAATGCGGAAAACGGTAATAATCTCTACGGCTAGTACAACCCACTAGCTCGAAATACTTAATATTCTAAAATAATTATTTGAACTCCAAAAGCCGCTAATCCATCAAACACGCAGCCAATCCTCTCCAATCATTTATTACCTGGGAGGGGAAAGAATGTGAAAGGGTGAGCGAACAAAGCTCAGTAAGTTCATACGGGGTCTCTTCGGTTTCTAAGAAGAGACGACCAGAACGAACGGAGGTTAACAAAATATCAATGAAAGGATAACATGTACAATAAATAGTTTTGGTACTGAGAATGCCAAAGAAGGATACTTTTTCAAATAACAAGTAGTGGCACTTTTACAATAACAGATAGAACTTTACACACACTTGTCCGTCAATTTCAAGTAATTGTGCACCTTTAATCTAGGGTGACTCCGATACATACATTCGGTGATCGTTGAATAAGAAGATCTACGCCTTTAATCTAGGGCGCCCTTATTCTCGAATAAGAGAATCTACGCCTTTTATCTGGGGCGCTCCCTTATTCTGATATATCATAAAATTAAGGTCATTTCAATCTGTTTAGACCAATTCATTCAACTATAAGGTCATTTCAATATGTCTAGATCAAATCATACAACGTCCTCATCAAATGGATAGAATAATATCATATATAGTGTTCAAGGTACGAGAACACATTAATCAAAATCCAATCATCACGGATACACATTGAAAATCATAATATCAATGGTAGGATATTCCAAAGAACACACATATCAAAGGAATACAACTGAATATCTACCGGCCACTTGGTAGTATACAAATCATCAAATAGGGAGTCCTATCACGAAGGAAAGATACATTCAAATACTTAAAGAACGTAATCCCTTACCTTGGGTTACTTGCGTTTCCTTGCAAATCCTTCTTGCACGAATCTACAATCATGCAAAAGCGAAATCTCAACTTTAGGTACAATTTACTTCTATCTACTTAGTACCTTTAATCATTTTACTCCACTTGGTTAACCTATGAGTTATTCTACTTAACTCCTTTTATGGTTAACTAATACCCTAACAATGTTATCAAAACATCCCTAGGGTTTCTAGAATCAATTCCCATCTTAATCCTTCATAATCATTTTTCATTCACTAAGTTACTATTCACAGCTTACTATTCACTGTCACTATTCACAGCACACACTAACACACACTAAACTCTAATTGCACACACACACACACACGTGAACCTAACACTATTCACAGAACACTATTCACGGAAATTAAAACACACACAAAACACACGGCAATACACACACACACTGTACACACACCCACAAACACACCCACAAACACACGCACAAACACCCATACACACACAAAACCCTAACCACTTCTTCATCTTTCTAGCATGAAACCCTAGGTTCAACTTTAAGATTATCATGCCCAATCTCAATTTAAAACTTCATCAAAGATTTATCTAATCTCATAATCTCAATATCAATAATCATAATGATTTAAACCCTCAGCATACTTTGATTGTTAGGGTTCTATGTTTTCTAAGATGATCTATTTTAGAAAACAAAACTAGAAAAAGTTGAATGTGTTTACCTTAATTCCACGAGGGTTCTTCTTCTCCTTCCTTCTTCTCTTCCTCTTTCTCTTACTTTCTCTTCTCCGCTCTCTCTCCTCTCTCACGGCGCCGCTCTCTCTCTTTCTCTTTGCGTTGCACAAATTTTACCGTGTAAATAATGAGAGGTACTAGGTTTAGAGAGTATATATATCCATGGGTTATTTTCCATAACCCTAACCCATTTGATTTACCATATCTACTTCCAATGGATTAAATTTACTTAGGCCCAACCCTTGATCCCAATTGCTCATTTATTTATTTTTGTCCAAGAATAAATAAATAGCTTAAATAAATATATATATATAAAAAAATAAACGGGTCTTCACATTCTTACCCCCTTAAAAGAGTTTGGTCCTCCAAACTAAACGTACATTAATTTCCGAAGACATCGGGATATTTTGCGTATCTCGCTTACGAGTTCCCATGTTGCTTTTCGCTCTTTGTGGTTGCTCCATTGCACCTTCACATACGGAACCAACCGCTTTCTTACATTCTCGTCCTTTACCGGGCGATCTTGATCGCCTTCTTTCATCATAACTCAAATCGGCACGGACTCTTAGTTGCTTGTACTCGATCACGTGGCTCGGATCGTGAATATACTTCCTTAGCATGGAGACATGGAACACATTATGCACTCCAACTAATACCGGCGGTAGTGCCAATCTATAGGCCACTTCCCCAATCTTGCCAAGGATCTCTAATGGTTACACATATTATGGACTTAACTTTCCCTTGGCTATACTTTCTTGCATCTTTACTGCTTCTTCGTCAATTTCTTGGGCTTTCTTAATTCTGTTCAAAAGTGTCGGCTGAACCTTCAGCTGAACCACATACCTTTTAACTCGCACTTCTAAGTTTGAAACCTCAATGTTATTCCACACACTTACCCCCTTAGAAATCAACGCCGCTAAGGTTCCTTGATTCTTCCTACTCAATGCATCGGCCACCTTATTGGCCTTCCTTGGATGGTTTGATATCATAAAATCATAATCCTGCAATAATTCAAGCCATCTCCTTTGTCTTACGTTAAGCTTCTTCTAGGTGAAAATATACTTAAGACTCTAATGGTCCATAGAGGTCTGACAAGTTATTCCATACAAGTAAAGTCTCCAAATCTTCAAAGCAAAACAGTTGCTAGCTCCAAATCATAGGTCAGGTAATTTTTCTCATGGTTCTTCAATTGTCTTGACGCATACGCTATAACATTATCATTCTGTTATCAACACGCAACCTAATACCTTCAGTGGAGTATCACTATATATCACAAATTCGTCCGATCCTTGGTATAGTAAGAACCGGTGCGGACACAATTTGACTCTTCAGTCCTTCAAATTTCTTTTCACATTCTTATAACTAAACAAACCTTGTTCCTTTCTGCGTTAACCTTGTTAGCTGTACTGACCACTTCGAAAGTCATTCAATGAATCTCCTATAGTATCCTCTGTTAACCTCAAGAAACTTCTTATTTCACGGACTATAGGTGGTCTCTCCCAGTTTACTATTGCTTCTATCTTTGTAGGATCTACGGCAATCCCATCCCTAGATACCACATGACCTAAGAATACTACTTCCTCAAGCCAAAATTCGCACTTCTTGAATTTAGCGTACAACCGCTGGTCCCTTACATCCTTTTCGTAGCATCTTCCGAGCCTTCATCACTGATATAAGACCCAATCGACTTCTCGGCTCCGATCCTTTAAAATAAAACTCCTCTCCAGAAGGTAACCCAAAATGTACTTCCTTCTTAAAACAATCTACTTTGGCATGGTACGCAGATAACCAATCCATTCCCAAAATGATATCAAATTCATTCATTTCTAATTCTATTAGATCAACTTCGAGTTCTCTACCACTTATGTTTCAAGGGACAATTCTTATATACAGACGGTATAGGGATCGACTCATTAGTCGGGGTATCTATCACCAAAGGTATTTCTAATGCCTCAGGTTTCCATTTCAAGTGTTCCGCTAAACGGGTACTAATAACGGAATGGTAGCGTCAGTATCAATCAATACATAACACCACGAGAACACATTAATCAAAATCCAATCATCACGGATACACATTGAACAATCATAATATCAATGGTAGGATATTCCAAAGAACGCACATATCAAAGGAATACAACTGAATATCTACCGGCCACTTGGTAGTATACAAATCATCAAATAGGGAGTCCTATCACGAAGGAAAGATACATTCAAATACTTAAAGAACGTAATCCCTTACCTTGGGTTACTTGCGTTTCCTTGCAAATCCTTCTTGCACGAATCTACAATCACGCAAAAGCGAAATCTCAACTTTAGGTACAATTTACTTCTATCTACTTAGTACCTTTAATCATTTTACTCCACTTGGTTAACCTATGAGTTATTCTACTTAACTCCTTTTATGGTTAACTAATACCCTAACAATGTTATCAAAACATCCCTAGGGTTTCTAGAATCAATTCCCATCTTAATCCTTCATAATCATTTTTCATTCACAGCTTACTATTCACTGTCACTATTCACAGCACACACTAACACACACTAAACTCTAATTGCACACATACACACACACTCGTGAACCTAACACTATTCACGGAAATTAAAACACACACAAAACACACGGCAATACACACACACACTGTACACACACCCACAAACACACGCACAAACACCCATACACACACAAAACCCTAACCACTTCTTCATCTTTCTAGCATGAAACCCTAGGTTCAACTTTAAGATTATCATGCCCAATCTCAATTTAAAACTTCATCAAAGATTTATCTAATCTCATAATCTCAATATCAATAATCATAATGATTTAAACCCTCAGCATACTTTGATTGTTAGGGTTCTATGTTTTCTAAGATGATCTATTTTAGAAAACAAAACTAGAAAAAGTTGAATGTGTTTACCTTAATTCCACGAGGGTTCTTCTTCTCCTTCCTTCTTCTCTTCCTCTTTCTCTTACTTTCTCTCTTCTCCGCTCTCTCTCCTCTCTCACGGCGCCGCTCTCTCTCTTTCTCTTTGCGTTGCACAAATTTTACCGTGTAAATAATGAGAGGTACTAGGTTTAGAGAGTATATATATCCATGGGTTATTTTCCATAACCCTAACCCATTTGATTTACCATATCTACTTCCAATGGATTAAATTTACTTAGGCCCAACCCTTGAGCCCAATACTTAAACCCAATTGCTCATTTATTTATTTTTGTCCAAGAATAAATAAAAAGCTTAAATAAATATATATATATAAAAAAATAAATGGGTCTTCACAGAGAGTGAGGGATTTGCTTGACTTGAGTTTATGTTTCAAGGAGCAGAGGAGGGTATTTATAGGAGGACTAGTACATATGCCCGTGTCCGAGGACACGGGTCTTTTTTTTTTAATTAATGCTTGGCATTGGCGCAGTAATTATAGCACCCCTTTGGAACACCACTGATTTAAAGATGTAAATAGATCTTATTTATAACTACAGACCTAAGTCACTACCCAAGATTGAATCATAAACTGATGTCACGAAGAGAGTACGCCACTCATTGTGTCTTTATGTATTTGAAATCTTACAATGTATTCTGTAATTCATATGGTCATCCTTGACAGTTTACATTATATCATTTTAACGAATCACTATCCGAAGATTACTTTACTCAACATATTTTAGCACACCAAATTTGACCAATAGGAGGAACCAAAATTTATTGCATTGCATATTAGGAGGAAATTGAGGAGTATATACGTACAACTTCAAGCACCGTGAATGCTTGCAATTGCATTGTTTTTGCTTCTTCGGAGTAGCATCTTTTACTTCAAAGATTTTGTCTTGAACGTGCCTTTGGGGATTCTGGTTTCCCGAAAAGGGGAAAAGGTAACTCTTAAGAAAGTGAGATTGCTTTGCATTGAAAGAGGAAGTTTATGTTCATAGCTTTCTCAAAAAGAGAAGAATAGTTTTTGGTTGTCTTTCCGTTCAACCGTAATCATAGTAACAATTAAGGAAAATGGATATCACCAACAAACCTATTTTAGCTACAAATACTACGTAATTATGCCAAGAGCATCGTTTGAAAAGGAATATGAGATCGTCGTTTCAAGTATATAACCATCATATCAAATAAAACCGATGCTGAGAAAGGGAAGAGAATGACGTGGGATAACAATATCACCCACTCATGCGCAGTTCATAAGTTGCCTAAGATATTAACAAAGCATAACAAATAAGGAAATGGTCTTGACTCGAGAGTGCATAAACGAGATAAAAATCTCGAATAATATTATCTAATGAATGGCTCAAGAACATTAATTCCAACCAAATTGGAGATACATTGAAACTCCCATATCATCACCATATGTGAAAACGCCTCATCAATATACTGAAGTTTGATTTGGGTAACTCAAGAATATATGCATCAATGTACTAAAGTTGGCAAATTAAAAAGAAGCATAAATTGTGGAGTCTTAATCCATGGACGTTTCAGATTATAAAGAAATAACAGAACCCAAACCAATTAAAAACTTCACCACCAAATAGAGTGTTTACCAATCACATTAATACACGAGTTATTCAGCTTGGCTAATCCGCTTACACACCCAAATCCCTCCGTTTCATAAATAATCAAAGTTTGACTTCTCTCGTGTCAATTAACAATTTCTTGAATACATCTATGCAATGACGGTCCACATCGAATCATAATAGCCTACCGTAAGCCATGGAATTTGAATTTGAAAAGTCAATGTTGTTACCTGAACGGAGCACCAACCGAAGTTGAGAAGAACGGAGAGCCAAAGGAGCACATAATAAGCGATCATTACAAAGGATCGACCATTTCTAAGCTTTTGGAGATTCTCCTTAGCATTAAAGCCCAAATAATAAGGAATAATGCGGAGGGAATGACAAAGGTTTAGTTGTACCAGAAGCCATGGCAGCTGGATTTGAGGCCGGAATCGTCGCCGTCGGTTCTAGAAGGAGGGGTTAGGGTAGGAGAATGAGCTTGATCGATTGAAAAGTGGGCTAGATTGTTCGACATTTTCAGAGAGGCGGGAATTGGGATATTGAAGACATGGACGGAACCCTAATATTGAAAATGGGTATTAATTGGAGTTGAAATTTGGGGGAAACGGAATCGTGATTGACGATGGTGATGGCGCCGGGATTTGGGGTGGGGATTGAGATTGGGCGAGAGGAGCTGCGATGAAGAAGAGGAGTAGGAAGAGGGTGGTTGGATTCATGGCTGTGATCTTTGAATTTGAAACCGTGAATGGAGAGAGGGTAAAATGGGAAAGGGAGTGAATAGTGAGGGCAAAGTGGTCATTTCCTCACATGAAACTATTCACTCTACAGTGCCGACCTGCTTCCATTTATACTATAGATTTTCAGGTGGGGCCCTCGAAGACAGCTGGATGCATGTTAGCATTTTCAAACAGCTCAAAATGTGAAAACGGTGATAATTGACAACGGTCGGATACGGTTTCCCAGTGAGTGATTGACATGTATTGACTCGTTATTCTTTGGCGCGTTTGCTTTTGATTGCCCATGTCTTTCTTTTTCCACCGACTTTTTTTTATATTAGAAATCATATAATCATAGTTTAACTAAAGTGTTAAGTGTTGAAATTTGATTTCACGTCTGAATTTGACTGAATTGATAAAAGGTAGCGTCTGAATACTGATTTCTGAATTACTCAAACTGTTTGAATATTCATCTGAATTTACATCTGAAATTAATGTTACGACATTTAATGGAGTAGAGAGATGAGATGAATGTTTATTGATCTAGTGTTTGGGATGAGTATATTTGAAATTACGAGTTTATAGAAGCGATATATATGAAAAAAATCAATTAAGAGGCAAATAAGTGATATTTTACATCTGAAAATTAAGTGAAAAATAAGAGGCATTCAGATCTGAATGGAGAAAAAAAAAACAAACAGTCTGAATTGCATACCCATTCAAATCTGAATAAGAGCTGAAAATGATAAACAAATGAGGCCTAAGTTGATAAAGTCAAAATTCACCTCTGATAAGCATTAAGTTTTGAACCTCTTCTCGCCTTCTAACATGAGATACTGTATAAAAAAAAAAACTAAATATTTTTTTTTAATAAAAAAATTTCTTTTTTATATCAAAATAAATAATTAGTTCTTGAAAAAAAAAAATAAGAAAATTAGAAATTCCTATTTATAACGTATGTATAATATTATATTTTATTTATCTAAAAATTATTTCACTTTAATTTTTATTGTCAACTCAATTGAAATTATGACTATAAGTATCTTAAGATTCTAAAAATTTATCATTAATTCTCATTAGAAATATCATCAACATGATTTTTATAATTATTTTCATAATTATATAGAAATAACTAAAAATAAATAAATTTATAATTAAAATTTGATAACAATAATTATAAAAATATAAATATTCCTATTTTTTCAGGCAAATAAATAAAGTACTCCCTCCGTCCCAAAATGTTTGTCCCATTTGACTTTTTTGTTGAACTTTGACCACAAATATATGATAATTTAATTATGTTCATGAAATTCTAAAAATTCCTATTGATTCACCATTAATAATATTATCAACAACAACTTTTAGAATTTCATGAACATGATTAATCTCTCATAAATTTGTGGTCAAAGTTCGACAAAAAAGTCAAATGAGACAAACATTTTGGAACGGAGGGAGTAATATTTATTTCAACATATCGTCTAGAAACTGAATTATTCAAAACCTTTAAGGGAAAGCACAAGTAACGTTTTTGCTTTCACATTGCCTTTTCTACATTAAACTTGAGCATGATACGTGGTCTATTTCATCACTACAATACCTACCAAAAATTGACCTTCAAGGCATAAGAAGACACACATTTAGGCATAAAAAGACACACATTTAGGGCACATTGTGATGGAGTGGTTTTTTCTGATACTTTTTCAGGGTTTTTTTTTTTTTTTTTCTCAAATTGAACATTTTGATTTTTTTTTTAAAGTAATTTATTGTCCCAAAATAAATGTTTATTTTTATATTTTTTAACAAAGAAAATAATTTTATTAAAAAAGGTGTCTCTAAAAAGATTTTGTAGAGATTTATGATTGTAGGAAAAAAAAGTTGTTAAAGGTTTATAAAAATGAGGAAGTAAAATGTGGTAATGTGGCGGACTCATAAACCCCTTGAAGGAGTTTACAAGTAAGGATGCCCTTAGCTGATACTATGGGTCTAAATGGTTCGATTTAGTTTGGTTTAGGTCAACTTACGTAGCGAACCACTAGTAATCGATTTGAAAAAATCTCAAATCGAATCAAACCATGAAAAAATTCAAACCGAACTGAACTAAATCACCGTGGTTTTGTTCGGTTTGGTTCAAACTGCGTTTTGATTTTACGGTAGAACCTCGGTTTAAACCACAGTTCAAACCATTAAATAGAACACGGTTAAACCATTAATTAGAACATGGTTTCACACTACACAATTCATTTTCACGTTTGTTTGAATTTTTCATACATAGCATACATAAAAAATTCAAAATCTAAATGAAATTGTATTTTAATGTTTATGATAACAACAATCAATTTGAGTACTTGTAATGATATTTGCTAAAAATGAATTAACCTTATTACATGAAGATTAACCAAAAGAAGGCTATGCCCATGAATATAATTAGAAGTTTTCAGATCTAAATATGAGGTGGAGATGAAAGATATTTATATCTACGGTAAATATTGAACGGTTTGGTGGTTGGTTTATCGGTTCGGTTTGGTGGCTCGACCACGCTGTCTCGAACCGTGATTTAGGGGTACAGACCACAGACCAAACCAAACCACATGGTTTGATAATTTTTGAAACCGAACCAAACCACTATTGTTTGAAAATCGAACTAAACCGTGTGATTTGGTTTGGTTCGATTCTAAATCGCGATTTAAACCGAACCACTTACACACCTAGCTGGTATGTCGGTAAAAACTTTATAAATTAATACTCAATAAATTATAAACACTTTAAAATAATAAATTTGTAAGATCCCAACTTTTATCAATTGAAAAAATTACACATTCAATATAATAATAAAATAATAATTTTTCCGGAAGTCCCCTTTATAGTTTTATGTCCCACAAAAATCATAAATTAATGATTCTTAAAATTGAAAAAATAATCATTATTATTTTGTAAAAATATGACTCGATAATTGTTTATTTTCTTTTTAAAGTTCCAATCTAGTTGCAATTTATCTCTAATTTTTCTTATTGCATCTTTTTGATGGATTGAAAGCCTGAAGAAGAAAAGAAGAGAGAGGCGGTAGCGTCCTATGAAGCATGCTGTGAATGCTGTCGATAGCGGAACTGCTCGAAGAGCTCGCGGGCCAGGCGAACACTCCTGGGACTGACTTTCTTGGTTTATTTTCATAGTTTCGATATTGTGTTTTTGAATTGTATTACAAAGTTTTGAAAAGTTTTAGACGTCAGTCAAGTTAATGTATTTCAACTTATTATATATATACAATGAATTTAGTTTGTACGGACATCTGAAATTTGTCGAATCGGCTAAAATTTATTTAAATTAATACTTATCAATTAATCGATAAATTAATAACTATATAAATTAATAAATTTCATCGATCCCGATATTATTAATTTTAGAAGTGAATAAAAATTACTCTGTTTCAAAGTCTCAAACTCTGACCTTCGTTCTATTTTATTTTATAAAATTATAGAAGGGAATAAAAGTTACTCCGTAATCTATATATCTATATCTATATAACTTGCACCTAGACAAATTAGAGACTAAGTACATTTTCAAAATTTCATTAAATAGCGTCATTGAATGAAGCACCCTCATTAATATGCATATTTATAACTATTTGTTAATCTATATATATATAATGGCTCAAGTGCATAGAGCACTTGAGCTCACTCATTTTCCCTCCAAAACTTGCACCTAGACAAATTAGAGACTAAGGGCTCGTTTGGTAGGCCGATAGAATTAGCCTGTGTTAATAGTGTGTTAATAGTGGGGGATTATTAATCAGGGGATTAATAACACCACCCTTTTCTTGGGGATTAATATGAAGGGGTTAGAGGGGATAAGAGTGGATAAGAAGCTTATCCGAATTGTACCCAGGATTATTACTCCCATTGCATTTAGCCTACCAAACACCAAGATTATTGGACTAATAATCATATCCAACTCTAATCAGGCTACCAAACGACCCCTAAGTACATTTTCAAGATTTCATTAAATAGCTTCATTGAATGAAGCACCCTCATTAATATGCATATTTATAACTATTTGTTAATTTTAATTAAAAAATGAACTCAATTAACAAAAATTGAAAATGAAGCTCTAATTTCGATCAGTTTGTATTTACACCACATTTTAGTGTTCATAATTTTATACCTAGGTAATTGTTTAAAATACTAATTTGCTTTGAAATAGTTTTTGCCCGTGCGTTTAACGCCCGGGTGTAACACTATTTTATGGTAACTTTTGGTTCATGATATAAAATTTTGGTCAACCTTAATATGGAGAATCAAAATTTTGGAATGAAATTCAATTAAGCTAAAAAAGAAATGACAATCGATGATGCAGGAATCATTTCGGATCAGTATTAATCCAGTAATAGCATTAGGTTGTAATCCAGCTACTATGACCTGAAACCACGAACAACGACTTGTTGTCGAGATGGTATCCGGCTAATACCCTCCGGCGTGATAATGAGATTTAGTGTTATGAGTTTATATAAAACTGTATTGAAACGACGTAATCTCAAAATAACCAAGATGACATTACTTTTTCAAGTAGGATGTGGTCTGGTGTATATAGTGGTGATATGTGATATGTGATATTTACGAATCTCATAGATATGACAAAATTGAATTAAGCTAAAAAAGAAATGACAACTATTGTAGAAGGCAATGAGTAGCTTACATATTTAATGCAATTTCATTAGTTAAATGGTTTTACTAAACACACCATGGTGAAAATGGGCATGATAACTCTTTGTAACAACCCCCCACCACCACCACACACACACACACACAAAAAAAAAAAGTACTTGCAAGTCACAATTGTTCGAGTTTGTTACTTTGGTTATAATTTTCTCGAGGACTTTTGTTTTTCGAGTTTTTTCTGGATAGCTTCGAATTCCTCGTCTGTGGGTTCTGATGATGGTTGTTGGTCTCCACCGTATTTGTTAATAAGAGATGAAAACATGGAATCTAGACGACCTTTCCTCTCGCTTTGGCGTTGAGAGATTATAGCATATAAACTGTCTGACTCTTTCTTTGCTCTGCAATGTGTTCAAAGTGTTACAAGTTTGCAGTGAATCTTATATTTCTTACAAAAAAGAAAGAGCACAAAGAAGAGACACCAAGTTAGAAGACTCACTTTCCTCTACGCCTTAAAGGTTTCGTTGGTGGTTGCGTTTCAGACACTTGTTTAGCCCATTTCTGATATGCTTTGGTAGACTTCAGGTTTCCTACAAGCCAGAGAAAGGCGTTAGTGTCGTTAAAAAAATAGGGAAATACCTGGTACAAGAAGTGCTAACAGAAAGGCGTTAAGTGGTCGTTAAAAAATACTCCCTCCGTCCCTAAATGCTTGTCCCATTTGACTTTTCAAACATTTTAATTTAGTGATTTTGAAGCTTTAATTTTGGTTATTTTTACGAACGCTTTGAAAATTATTGATAATATACATCGCCGTTATGTAATACTCCGTCCCTAAATGTTACAAGTTTTGAAAATTTAGTGATTTTGAAGCTTTAATTTTGGAAATGAGACTAACTTTTTGGGACAAAGGAAAAGGTGAAATGGGACAAACATTTAGGGACGGAGGGAGTATTAGGGAAATACCTAGAAGTGCTAACAGAAGCCTCACCTGTAGCTATTGTCTCATCAAGAATATCTTTAAATCGATGTGAATCCAATTTAGGATCTGAGCATAGCATAGAGCAGAAAAGCCTGTAATAAAAGCATTTTAGACATTACATTTTATTTCACACGAAATAGAAACACGCATAGGATCCAACTGGCAATACCTGTTCATATGACCCTTGTACTTCTTGTACAGATCAATAAGATCCGTTTTCTCTGAGTCGGATCCTCTATAGTTTGCTTCAAACTCTTCAATATCTGCCTCGGTGACCTGTAATAAATACACCGTATATGTTATATTCGCACAGAGAATGTCAAGAAATATATTACTAGGGAAAGAAATTTACAGAACACGTTGAAAATCATATAAAAGCACACCTTTTTGTACATGGTTCGGAAGAACTCCTTTAAATTTTGAACAGCATCGCCTGCGAGGTCCTGTAACTCAACAAAAGAAAGAAATTAATATACAGGTCCTAACTTCATCTTTTCCCAGGAGAGCCATTTGAACAATTTGTACTCCCTCCGTCCCGGAATGATCTTCCTACTTTTTGTTGTTACTTTGAATGAACTTTGAACAATAATTTTAGGTTAAGTTAATTATTTTTAATGGAAATCTAAAAATTGTGATTGATAGTTTTTATAATGGTGTATAAATAATAAGTAATTAACCTAAAATTATTGCTCAACGTTTATTGATAGTAATACCAAAAAGGTAGGAAGATCATTTATTTGATCGGGTCGTCAAATCCCAGGGCTCAACCCTGGACAGGCGGTGGAAACTACCAAGCTGGAGTACGGTAGGACTTATCCTCTACGCTGTAAGTAGAGAAAACATATACATCCATGAAATATTATGGTAATTAGGTTATTGTGTGATGTAATTGGGATGATCCTATGCTGAAGTGCTGAAAGTAGAATCTAAGACAATGTTTCATTAACAATATACTCCCTCTGATCTAAAATAAGTGTCCACTATTCCTCTTTGGGTTGATTTAAAAGTTTTCTTTTAACTTGAATTGTGTTTTGTCTGTTGGAAGCGTTAACTTTTATTGAGGCAGTACTTTGTCAATAACCTTCATGATCGATTGAGTACACGTCCTTTTCTCAGACTTGTTGAGAAAAATATGGTTAGCTTTTCAGGTAAACTTTCTCTTTCTATGTAGTACTATTGAAATTGAGAAATTTTATTAGCACATTTTGTCTAAGCTCTTGTGTTCTGATTTTTTTCTAGTTGCTTTATGCAGTGAAACAAGGCCACGATAATGGAGTTTGTCATAGTGAGATCAATAATTTAAGGTTGCTGTTATACTGTAATCAAGGATTATTGTTCATGTTCATGGTTTCAAGGTTTTAACTGTTTCAGGGGATATCAAGTGTGAGAACGTGTTGGTCACTTCTTGAAATTGGCTTTATCTTGCTGACTTTGCGACGTTTAAACCAACTTATGTTCCACATGATGATCCCTCTGATTTCTCATTCTTCTTTGATACCGGAGGAAGAAGACGTTGCTATCTTGCACCAGAGGTTTGTTTTTTATATCTTAATTTCTTTTCCCTCATATTTTTGATCTATAGATGTTCTATGAGCTTTTCCTTCAACATTAAACGCATTGTTGGAAATAGTATTGATGTGCTCTGTATTAGGTTTTAACTGCTGTTGCTATTTCTTTTCATGGCCTAAAGAGGATGGGCTAGTGAAAGTGCTTTGGCAGATATACCACCTTAACTAGTGCCAACTGTAAAATTTATTGTTCTATTGTAGTACGTAATTTGAAATTTGTAAATAATTTATTCAATTATATTACTATTAGGCTGGCTTCATCCTTAGTGCAACAGTAAGAATTGCTACGAAGCGCACAAACCTGACATGTTTCTAAACCAGAGAAACAGCCTTTATGCAAGCTACCCCAGGCTGCATACCGTAGACCCTTTTTTGACAGCCATAGTGATTGAACACTCCTGCCCTTAATGTCATTTACTCTTTGCACTCATCCTGTTCTTTCATCACTTTCTAGCATCCGGATGTATTCTTTTCTAAATGTTGATGCAGTAATTTCTGACATTATCCTGAATGTCCAGAGATTTTACGAACATGGAGGGGAGATGCAAGTTGCACAAAACGCACCTTTAAGGCCATCAATGGACGTCTTTTCTGCAGGGTGAGTTTTCTCATCTTAGTCATTGTAGTGGCCTGAAGGCTTTGATATGTTTTGCACTCTTCTTTTGGTTCACAATATGCACTTATCATGTACCAAAAAAATATGCACTTATCATGAACATTAAATATTACCATTATCAAGAAGCAAGAGGTATAGGATCTGATGGCATAGAAAATAATTGAAATAATTAGTATTAGGTGTGTTTTTTGTTTTTTTGGTACCAAGTATTAGGTGTGTTGTTAAGTTTTAATTTTTGCTGTCCACTTCATTTAGGCAGTTGTTTTGCTTTCTCATACAGCTACTCCCAACTCATACTCTTCTCGTTGTTATTGAAAGTGTTAAAAATAATTGAAATATTTCAGTACTTTTTCCATTTCATTTTCTTTTGGCTTTAAGCTCTTTACTCTTTACTCTTTAGCTGTTCATTGGTTCTGTTATTGTCTCCCTCTTTGATTTATTAACTTTGTTTCTTTATTAGATAACTTTTTTTTTTCATGGACAGTTCATACTGACCGACTGATCATGCTCTTCTAAGTGCTTTGTAGGACAGTATCCAAGTGCTTTGGAGGACAGGTATACCCATATTTAATGCGTACACACGAGTTATTATTTTTTTTTTTTTTGTGATTAACGCTAATTATATTATTTATATTGTAAGCTCTGATCAATCTTTCAAATTCTCCGACAGGTGACTTGATCTAGCGATTTCAAAGTACAATGTTCTTTTGAATATTTGCTTATGCTTTTGAAGGGGACATATGTAGGTATATGTTTATGGTTTGAGTTACATGACTTTGTATGAGTATTTTTAAGATAGTTAAATGTTTTGTTTTAATAATTGTGTATATGGTGATGCCTAGATTGATTACAATATAGTATTTTCTGTCGTATTCTTGTATGTGTTTGTGTAAATTGCAAAAATATAATTGGTGGGTTGGATTCAATATAAAAACAATACCAAATATTCAGAGCTTGTCAAATGTATTTGGGAAGACAAACAAAATTGTTTTCATGGTATTTGGGAGGGATAAAATCGTTCCAAATAGTTTTTGGAGGGGCAATCGTAGCCGTGCCAAATGTATTTCGAGAGGCAATCAAACCGTGCCAAATGTATTTGGGACGGCGTAGAAAAGCGTGACAAATGTATTTGGAATGGCAGAAAACATTTGGGACAGCGTAGAAAAGCGTGACAAATGTATTTGGAATGGCGGAAAAAATCGTGCCTAATGTATTTGGAAGGGCAAACAAAATCGTCCCAAATACGTATTTGGGACGGGCTACTAAAAATCGTCCCAAATACTCGTAAATAAGACAGACCTGCTCAACCGTCACCATTTATGTGCCAAATACTTTTTGGGACAGTTTTGGGTTGTCACAAATGTATTTGGGAGAGCGCCAAAACCGTCCCAAATACTTTTTGGGACATTTTTGACGGTATTTGGGACGATTTTTGGCCTTCACAAATATCACTTTTTCTTATAGTGGAAATTGGGGTAATGTTGTTGTTGTTGTATATATAGAGAAGATTAGCAATAAAAAAATAAATAAAAGAAAAGAGACGAAATATCATCTGCAAATGGCATTAACGTATAGTACTGACTTTCCGACTCTTATTTAAGAAGCAAATTGATGTGATAATGTTAGAGAGAGAAAGAGGATGGAAAGTATTCAACATTTTAGCCATTATGAACATCCATTTTAGGTCAATTTTCATATCCAGAACACTTTAATATTATATAATTTTTACTTACTCCCGCACTATCTTATTTTATCTAATTTGAAATAGAATGGATGAAATATTCAAGTTTAACCTATTAATTATATTGTTACTAGTAGTAATGGTGCATCGATAATTTTTTTTTTAAAATTTTATTAGAATTATTAAACTCTTATATATTGTTGATAAAAATTAGAGTTAACCAACCAAAATAAGATAGTACTTCTTCCGTTTTAGAATAAAAGTCTTACTTTTCTTTATAGTAAGCTTCATAATAAGAGTCTCATTCTGAAAATGACAAATAATGAATAGTGTTTTTAGACAACTTTGTCTTTATAATCCTTGTATAATTATAAAAAAATCAATTCTTAACTAACCTATTTTTATTAACTTGAACTTTGAAAAGTATTTTAGATTATTATGTCATCAATCCACTTAAATATTTACCATGAAAAATAAATGTGTAACTCTTATTTCGAAACTGAGAAATTAAAGTACTATATTTCTGGCAATCATGAAAAAAGGGATCCACTTTGGGTATGAAGATGTATTTGGCTCTTTGTAGCGGAGAGAGTTTTCGGCAATAAAATAAAATAATTATAATAATCAAAGACTTGGTTCATATTATTATTTATTAAAAAAGAAAAAAAGTTGACGTACATTACAATTTAACAATTTAATTAGTTCAGATACATCCACTAGAAGTGCATCATAATTAGTTATTCTTAAAATATATATCATGTGCAAATTGATGTGATAATGTAGAGAGGGAGAGAGAGAGAGAGAGAGAGAGAGAGAGAGAGAGAGAGAGAGAGGGGGGGATGGAAAGCATTCAACATTTTAGCCATTATGAACATCGATTGTTCCGGTCTAAACGTCCGTATTCCCTTCGTTCCGACTGAGGAGGAGTGTTAGAATGTTAGACAATGTTTGTTAGTATATTAGATAATATTTGATTATATTGTATATTTATCCCTTTCCATAGTCAATAGGTATTTGATAATGTTTATATCCTAGATTAGTGCTAACTAATTAGTATGTATCCTAGATTAGTGCTAAAGTGATTGAGACTCATGTTGTATATATATTGTCTGGTGATGAATAAAGAAGGTGAGGAAGATATTCTTTCCACAAAGAAGGTAAGGAAGATATTCTTTCCTCAAAGAAGGTAAGGAAGATATTCTTTCCTCACCAAAGTAATACAGATAATGTTTTTGACCAGATTCCTGGTTCCTTCTTAGGCTTCTAGTTAAATACTTCTAACCTACCCAAATTGTACATCTTTTTTCCTTTTTGTCCCTGATAATTAATACTCCCTCTGTCCCACTTCAATTGATACTTATTTCCTTTTTGGTCCGTCCCACTTCAATTGATACTTCCCAAAATGGCAAAATATTTATAATTTTATATTCATTCTACCCCACCACTCATTCTCTCTCTTTATTTTCCACCACTCAATTTATTCAACCAACACTACTATTTACCCCACTCATTCTCTCTCTTCATTTTCTACCACACATTTCTTTTATTTTATTAGTATTCCTTAATAGTTGTGCCCTTTTTTTTGGTCTCAAATGAAGTGGGACGGAGGGAGTATTTCTTTTTGTTTTGGTCATGCCATTAATATTTTGCATAATAAGTACTCCTTTCGACAAAGGGCCGTCCATTTATCCGTTAAAACATGCTGATGTGGCATGTTGTGATGTTACGTTTGTTTTTTCTTACTTGGCACGAGATGTTGATGACTAAGTGCCTGAAACTGCCACAGACCACTAGTAACATCAGTTTTTACTGATGTGGAAGTTTCAGTTGAATAAATGGGCGGAAAGAGGTCCTGAGTATTGATCTGATCTCAAAATAAAAAATGAAAAACAAATGGGGGCACCGTTGCGAAAGTGGCGTAAGGGGTTTTTTGCATTGGGGTAGGAAAGGTTTTTGTGTTTGTGAGGATAGGTTTGGCATTTTTTAAGAAGGGGTGGGGGTAGCCATGATTTATCATTCAAGAAAATATGTCATGTGATCAACGAGCACGCATGTACGAGGCACTTTAAATTGAACACCCGTTAGGAATGGCATAACATAACAACTACAACCACTACACCGGTTATACCTCATACCAATTTTTATTAAACCAAGTCCAAACACACATTTGTCCCTTTAAGGGCTATGCTTTACTACTTATATGCAACATTTATTTTAAAATGTTTTCAAACACACAATTTTTATTAAACCAAGTCCAAATACGTACATCACCATTCTTAAAATGTTTGACAAGTTATATGCAACATTTATTTTAAAGGGAGTAAATAAAATCATTACAAGTAAAAAGTCTATATCTATCTGAGGGAAGTTTTCAAACAATAGTTTCAAGTTATACTCCCTCTGTCTCTAAATAAATGTCCAAATTCAAGAAATTATTGTCCCAAAATAATGAATCTTTTTCATAAAAAACTTTGTCCCTAAACATTTTTTTATCAAAAAAAAAAATTCACTATTCCTTTTAGGGCAAATGGCATATCGGTACCCTTAAGTTTTACAGAAGTTGCAGTATGGGTACCTATATTTCATTTTTGACAATTTTGTTATATTCACACTTTGTGGCAATGTGGGTCAAAAGTGGATGGTTGTTAATGAAATTGGACGGAAGCTAACATGGTGAACGAAAACTTAACGAACTTCTTTAAAAAATTGCATTATCCATCCTTAAAATCTTATTTCATTATATATTAATCCTTTTCAGAATCAAATGTCAATTGAATATAAAATAAGTTGTAGGAATAATAAAATCATATATCTTCCAACCTCATTTTTTTACAGAACAACATCACATGTCAATTGTTTATAAATTAGGGGGTCAAAATGTCAACTATCCTTCATCTTCAACCTCAAACAGCATAAACCAAAAAACAATCAAAATCTCCACCATCCTTGACAGCCATCACCCTCATTTGTCGTCACAATCAGTCCATCATCCTCTGTAATACACCATCCAACCCTAGTCACTCACCACCCTCCTCTGCCCACCCATACAATCTGAACAAATATGGCAATCAAAGAAAGAGGAAAAATCTGTTTTATGGTTAGGTAGGGGTAGGAAGCCATTGTTGTTGTTGAAAGGATAAGAGAATGGAAGAGAGAGGAAAAAAGAGGGAGGAAGAAGACATGGAGATAATCTGTTTTGTGGGTAGGATTTAGGGAGTAATTTAATTATTATCTAGAGGGTAGAAAAGTAATTTCATAAATACTTAATTTTTAAAGAAATGATGAAAATAACATTACTAAGGCCAGCTGTGATACAAGATGTCAACATACTCAACTTTATTCCCATTGGCTAGCAGTCTGCTACATATAAATAATTGAATAGACATCATTTAATTAAAAAAAACTACTACATATAAATAAATGAATAAGACATCACTTAAAAAATCTAGCTGTCAAGAATCAACTGCTGAGAAAGATGATAACTATTGTACCTGCGAACAAGAAGAGTGTCTAAACTAAATGAGAGATTACTTTTTTTTTCAAATTTGTTTTTACATCAATTACAACACAACTTTTTTCGATATTTATTTAGGAACGGAAGAGATAGAAAGAATTTACGCATACTCTTCACTTGTAGAAAGACTTTTATAAGGATTTTTGAAAAATAGTTTAATGGTATGTCCACTCGTAGCTTATTTTCCTACCAATCATAACATATCATTTGGGGTAAAAAAAATTGTAATTTAAGAAAGTTAACATATCTCTAATCATTCCACTGTTATTACCAACTAGTGCTACATCCATGCGTTTAACGCACGGATAAAAAACTATTTCAAAAAAGTTGACAATTTAAGAAATTACCTATGTATAAAATTATACATAAAGATAAAAATAATAATTATTAAGACAATGATTTTCCATAAATTGATGATAATGTTAATGAATACTCCCTCCGTCCCACAATAATCCGTAAAAAGATCCCTTTTGGGCGTCCCACAATAATCTGCACTTTCCCAAAATGGAAATGGGATCCACTTCTCTCTACTCACAATACTTTTCAAATTTACTATTCTCTCCACTCATTCTCTCTCCTATTTTACTTTTACACTCACAACACATTACCTTTATCACCTTTTACCTTAATTCCCGCGCCGACACAAAAAATGCATAGAATTGTGGGACGGAGGGAGTATATGGAAAGGAGATAGCCACATCATACTGCAAGTACATCGTATCTCCAGAATTATACTACATTAATAGAGCTGTCTAGTATATATGAGATTGGGTTCTTACATAAATAAAATAACACCCTAGTTAGCGAGCCCAATCATCCATTTATCGATGACCATCAAATATAAGAGCTTTCAAGTTGGAGTTGAAATGTCTATAATTGGATTACGATGATAAGTGTCAATAATTAGCTATAAACTAAACTCATTAAATAAGCTAACAAAAAAAAAACATTAAATAAGCTAACAAGACAATTGGTCTTTATGGTATTTTTAAAAATTCATTTTTTTTTCTAACCTGGAAAAAGTAGAGCAAAATTTAATGCAATAAAGAATGTGATGCTTAGTTTTATTTATTTTTTCAAACGTACAAGGAAAAAAGATGGATTTAACAATAATAAAATGCATCCAAGAAAGGAGTGTGTTATAAAAAAAGGGGACTTGCGTAACACGTGAATACAACCACAACGACCATAACTAATATACCCAAATGACGTGAGAGATGATCCAGCAGCTTTCTGGCAACAAACTGATGATTCAGGAATCGTCCAGATCAGTCTTAATCCAACAATTGATTGTACTCCGGTTCCTTAGACCTGATATCATGAACAAACAACTAGCCAAGATGGTCTCCGGCTAAGAACCCTCCGACATGATGTGAGATATGGTGTATATGAATGTCAAACTGTATGGAAACAATGTATATCTCAATAGCCAAAATGACGTTACCTTTTTTGGTTAAATATGAATTGATATTTATAGTGTTATCATTGATCTGATGTTATGAATCCCATAAATTATGGAGGGAAAATAGGCATAAACGTTTCCGAGAATGTAGGAGTTGGCTATTTATGATGGCATTGATTTACACACATTCAGTTTGGTTGAGGTCACCCAATTGGTTTAGGTCGACCTGAATTCGTGCCTTGGTCAGGCAGAAATTGTGCAAGGGATAGATCGTAAGTCGGGACCCAGAAGAGGTCGGACCATATGCCAGGTCGGCTGATCTAGCTCGATGAGTGCATGCAGTTATGGGTGCCTTAATGGGTCTTTTACATTTAGTGGGCCTTAAGGCTTGTTTGAACGTCCGGCCAGCCCGTTGGGCCTGACCGTCATTTTTATTCGGTTAAGGGGTGTTGCTTAAAATATAGGCTCATTACAAAAGGAAACTACATGGAGGAGAATTGTTATATAGACTCGTAAAACTGTTGAGTAAACCCGTAAGTTTAAAATTTCAAAATTGTCATAGAATGAAATGACTCTACTACCCTTAAATCAATACATCCATTCTTATATACTTCTTTTTTAAAACTCATTATTGTTAATCCCATTCCTATATACTTATTTTTAAATAGACAAGAAAATGTACGATATTTTTCATTAATAGTGGTAAAATTGAAATATAATTATTTTTTTATTTAAAAACACGTCATTTATTTTTAAATAGACAAGAAAATGTACGATATTTTTCATTAATTTACTTAAATAATTATAATCTATTCAAACATAATGCAAACATGAGAAGTTGTTCAAACTTGTGAAGTTTTTCAAATATAATACAAATATCAAATACAAATCTAAAAATAATTGTTCAAACATTGTTTCAGTGACATAATACAAATTTGATATCCTTCTTCATTATAGACCGAATGTCTAGGATTAATATATGCATTCCCAACTTACTCAGCATCAATGTTTTGCATAGATTGCCCTTGATTACATGAGACTTCGTGTTGCTTCCTAGCGGAAGCAGTTGGACGACTTCTTGTAAACATATGTTTAACTGCAAATAAAACATCAAAAATCAAACTCAATACAATTTCATATCATATCAAGCTCAAACACTTTATATCACATTTTCATCATTTTAATATCATAAAATGATATTTACAATCTCAAAACATCAATATTAACATGAAATCCCCATCTATGCATTAATTGGTGAGTCATATCATATTGTAAAAGTTCGGTCTGGAGTGGCTGAAGGCTGAAAATAGTCAAAAAAATTCGGCCGGGGGTGGCTGAAAAATGTCAAGAAATTCGGCCACACTACTGGCCGAACAAATTTACAATTTCGGTCAGTACTGGCCGAACCACCACAAACCCAAAATTTGAAACAAACTGATCCCAAAATATCTCAAATTATAACATTAATCGAACGAATTAAACCCTATGAAGTAATTTTCAAACGAATTGAACCAAAATTACCTTGTTTTCCAATATTTGACATCTTAATTGAAGTTGAAATTGAAACCCTTCTTCTTTTTCTTCTCTTTCTCTCTCTAAAATTCAGATTTCTCCCACACTCTCTCTAAAATTCAGTATAGATTGATGGGTGTGGGTGAGTTAGAGAATTAATGTTAGGTTAATGGGTGTAGATAGGGGTGGGTGGGTGGGTGAGAGATAAGAAATAAATGAGATAAAAGATATAAAGGGAAAGGAATGGATTTGTTTTAATTAATGGAGGGTAAATTTAATGATATGGGTTTACTCAACAATTTTACGGCCTACTCCCTCCGTCTCACATTAGCTTACCCATTTACTTTACTGTTGAGAACGGAAAATAAGGAGTGAATATATATAATGTTATTAAAGTAGGAGTTGCGAGTGGGTAGGAGAGAGAAAGTGGGGTAGAGAATAGTAAGTGGATAGTTGTTGTGAGTATGATTAGTGGGTCCCATGAATAAAGAAGTATTAAAAAGTTTCATTTTTAGAAAAATGTGACTTTAAAGTGAGACACCCAAAATATCAAAATGGGTAAGGTTTTATGGGCCGGAGGGAGTATATAACAATTCTCTACGTGGAGACACTCTTCCTAGCCATTGACCATCTGATGCTTGTTTAGCTCCGTGAAAGAGAAGCCATTCTTCCATATAGAATTTCAGGTTCCCTCTCTTCTCTTCTCTTCTCTTCTGTTCTCTTCTCTTCTTTGATTTTTTTGTTCTTTTTTGAAGAATTAACTATATCAGGGCGTGTTTGGAAACATGATTTTAAGACTTTGGATTTGGAGCAGTTTGAAGTTGGTAGAAATTATTTAATTTTTCCAATTCCAAATCCAAGGTTTGGAATTGGAGTAGTCAAACACACCCTTAATTGTAAATTGCTGAAAGTTTTAATTTTTTGCATTAGTTATGATTCTTAATTTGTGGTGCCATCCTTGTAAATACAATAACTCAATGTGATTTGAATAGAAAAAGGAAAAGGTGAAATAGAGAGAGAGAGAGAGAGAGAGAGAGAGAGAGAGAGAGAGAGAGAGAGAGAGAGAGATACTTTTGCAAATACAATAACTCAAGTCTTTTTCATCTGCTCATCGTTTAGATTAGTGACTTCATTATAAATTTATTCAACTTCAGATTATAATCACAGTAAGCAAATCAAAACTTTACATGAACTGGATTGTTCTGGGTGGAACAGAGGGAGGATAAAATATGTTTTTAGTTTTCGTTTATGGGAGTAGAAATAATCCTGTTTCTAAAAAACTGAGCTATTGTTTGTATAAGAACTCTGTCCGTTCCATAATGATAGTCTCATTTGATTATTCAAGCATTTTAACAACATATATTCATTTACATCATTACCCTTAATGAGGTTTAACCTTCTTCTTCCTTGGTTGGCTCTCATTCTCCCCTCTCTCTCCTCTTCTTTCTTGGTGGGTAATTTTGGGTGTTCAATGGTTAACCTATCAATTTCGGAAATGAGACTATCTTTTTGGGCCAAACAAAAATGGTAAATGAGACTATCATTTCTGGACGGAGGGTATATTAGTTTGTAGTGTTTCACATTTAGCTAAAGTAGTACTTGTGTTGTGATGGAGGTAGTAATTTGCTGATACTTATGCAGTAGTAAAATCTTTAATGATACTAAATAACGTACCAATGTTATGCAGTGAGATCTTGTGTCAGTGATGGAACCGAGCACAGTGTCAGTGATGGAACCGAGCACGATATCAAGTCGGATAGCAGATTTACATGGACTGCTCAGGGCTTGTGATGTGAAAACGATTGTTCTTAAAGGAGAATCTGGAATTGGGAAAACATGGACGGCTAGAGAAATTAGTAACTGGGCAATTAGGGAGGGACTGTTTGATCTCACCCTCTGGGTTTACCTTGATAAAGCACATGAAGAGCCTCCTGTTTGTGACCTGAGTGCTCTTCTTGCTCGTCAGATTTCACCACTGGCTAGTACTGAGGAGTGGGAGGTTGACGATGCAATCGAGGACCCACAAGAAGAGGGCAGCCAGGAGCAGGTGACATCTAGCGGGGTTAAAAAGAAGTACATTGTAATAGTAGACGTTGCTGATGGAGCTGGAATGGATGACAGCCAAATTGTATCAGAACTTAACCTTGTATCAGAACTTAACCTTAGTAGTTCTGGTAAAGTCCTGATCACCAGAAGGCAGACAATTAGCACTGATTCTCCTGAAGGTCCCACAACTGAATGTCCCACAAGAGTGATTGAGTTGCTGCCCTTGACTGAGTTTGAGTCATTTTCTTTATTGCAAGAGAGAGTTGGAACAAGTGTTCTAGTCAACCCTAAGGTCAAAGAGTTAGCTGAAGCTCTTATTCAAAGGAAAAAAGACTGCCAATTGAACTTGTCTTGCTTGCTAAAGCCTTGAATTGCTCAAAAGACAGCGATTCTCGTGTGCA
This sequence comes from Adenophora triphylla var. japonica, assembly GCA_022495995.1. NCBI lineage: Eukaryota > Viridiplantae > Streptophyta > Magnoliopsida > Asterales > Campanulaceae > Adenophora > Adenophora triphylla. The sequence goes on along the minus strand of JAFEMH010002150.1, from coordinate 225,042 downwards.
GGTGCTGAAAAATGCGGAGGAAGCATCTGAGAATAAATGCTACGACATAGCACAGTTACTAAGCAGTGGTTACTGCTTGCTGCCGTCCAAGGTACTAATTGACTTTTGTTTGAAGGGCAAGCACTATTTCCGTGACAATGGAAGCATGCATTGCAATGAGTTGATAGCTTACTGGATGCTAGAAGGCTATCTTGGTAGAATTGATCTTATTGAGAAGGCTTACGATGAAGGACATCGTGTTCTCATGGAGCTTATAGATTGTCACTTGCTGAAAAGCCTCGATGGTGGTAATGTTTGTGTGGATGAAGGAAATCTTGATTTGCTTGTCGACATTTGTGGCATAAAACAAGAGGGGAAGCAAACTTCTTTAGATTCCAATCACCGCCTTGGATATTTTGGTATAGCTACCCTTGGATTGGCAACTTTGTCCGATAGCAAGTGGAAAGGTTTTGGAAGAATCAGTCAAACACAGGGTATGATGAGTACAGTATGCAGTCCTGAGCAAGGGCAAAAACTCTCAACTCTACTCTTAGATGGGAACCTCTTTTCGATTGCTTTCTTACAAAGTATGCTTCGATCAAGTGAGGAGCTTTTCGTTCTGTTTAATGTTTAATCTGTAAACGCACATAATCTGTATAGAGAAGATTATTTTTCTTCGATAGAGTCAAATAGTCATTATTTTTTTTGCTTGAAATATGATGGATTAAAACAAAATTGCTTATTAAACTTTATGCGCTTCTTTGTTAAAAAACATCGGTCAGTCCATGCAATTTTCATCATGGGTCATCCGAAAACAGTCTCTTTGTGTTTTAACGGGGCAAGGCTGTGTATATCGTACATTCCTTACCCAACCATATGTGGAAGCGTTTGCGACATTGGGATAATGTCGTTGTTGTTGTAAATAGAGAAGACTAGCAATAAAAAAAGAAGGAAAAAAAAAAAAAAGACACGTCATATTTTCACCAGTAATAACATCAATATTGTAAATCATAATAATGTACCAAAAAGTCATCTAATCTAATGATGAAAATAACATTACTAAGGTCAACTGTTTAACATGATTGAATAAGCTCAATGATAAGATGTCCACATACTCAACTTTATCCCATTCCCATTCGCTTTATGCCATTCCCATTGGCTTTATATGGAACCAAAAATTAAATCAGGAAATATATATAGAGTATAATTGACTCTAAAACGTAGCTATAAATACATAAATTCCATTTGGCTTTATTCCATTCCCATTGACCAAAGATACTGAAAAAAAATTATGTACTATAAATGAATAAAGATGTCCACATACTCAACTTTATCCCATTCCCATTGGCTTTATTCCATTCCCATTGGCTTTATATATACTATAAATGAATAGACATTATTTAAAAAATTTGGCTGTCAAGAATCAATCACTGAAAAAAAAAAAAAAAAGATGATTGAATAAGCTCAATGATAAATTAAAGATGGTGTTGGCTTTATCTAGATGTCGACATACTCAACTTTATTCCTTTCCCATTGGCCAGCCCGTGTCTAAATGAGAGATGACATTTTCTTTTTCAAATTTGTTTTTAATTAAACACAACTTTAAAAAATCTATATGTCAAAAGAATCAATCACTGAGAAAGATGATAACTACTGAACAAAAGAAGAGTGTCTAAATGAGAGATGACATTTTCTTTTGCAAATTTGTTTTTAATTAAACACAAGTTTTAAAAAAATCGATATTTATTTAGGGACGGAGGGGATAGGAAGGATTTATGCATACTTTTCACAAACCAAACTTAGTAGCGGAACTAGAAGTTATTTAATAATATTAATCACTCCAAATCAGTTTCCAAATCAGTTGCTTCTTTCTTTGTTTTGTTTAATTATGTGTGACCGTTTGGGCTCTATCATCGATCACACCCTTGAATCATATAATCTTTTTAATTTTATTGTGTTTCCATCACATATAAAAGAATTGGGGCAGTGAGAGAAATTTGTTGCTCCTACAAGTTATTGCTCGACAAATTATTTTGAAAGACTTTTAAAATATTTTTGAAACGTAGTTTAATGGCCTGTTCACTCATAGCTTATTTTCCTAAGAAAATGAATAGACATTGGGGTAATGTTGTTGTTGTTTTAAATAGAGAAGATAAGCAATAAAAAAAGAAGGAAAAAAAAAAAAGAGACACGATATATCATATTTTCACCAGTAATAACATCAGTATTGTAAATCATAATAATGTACCAAAAAGTCGTCTAATCTAATGAAGAAAATAACATTACTAAGGCCGGCTGTTTTACATGATTGAATAAGCTCAATGATAAAGATGTCCACATACTCAACTTTATCCCATTCCCATTGGCTTTATATGGAACGAAAAATTAAATCAGGAAATATATATAGAACATAATTGACACTAAAACGTAGCTATAAATACATAAATTCCATTTGGCTTTATTCCATTCCCATTGACCAAAGATACTTGAAAAAAAAAATGTACTATAAATGAATAAAGATGTCCACATACTCAACTTTATCCCATTCCCATTGGCTTTATTCCATTCCCATTGGCTTTATATATACTATAAATAAATAGACATCATTTAAAAAATCTGGTTGTCAAGAATCAATCACTGAAAAACAAAAAATAGATGATTGAATAAGCTCAATGATAAATTAAAGATGGTGTTGGCTTTATGTCGACATACTCAACTTTATTCCTTTCCATTGGCCAGCAGCCGTGTCTAAATAAGAGATGACATTTTCTTTTTCAAATTTGTTTTTAATTAAACACAACTTTAAAAAAATCTAGCTGTCAAGAATCAATTACTGAAAAAGATGATAACTACTGAACAAGAAGAGTGTCTAAATGAGAGATGAAATTTTCTTTTTCAAATTTGTTTTTAATTAAACACAAGTTTATCCCATTCACATCAAGGCTAAATATCCGTGTCATCATTTAAAAAATACGTCGTCAAAGAATCAATCACCGAGAAACATGATAACTCTTTTGAACAAGATTGAATAAGCTCAATGATAATAAAATTACTAAGGCCAGCTGTGATAAGCTCAATGATAAAGATGTCCACATACTCAACTTTATCCCATTCCCATTGGCTAGCAGTCCGTGTCATACTGCCTCTTCCAAGTTGCTGGAATGGGGTCAATCATGCCAAAATCTAGGGAGAAACGCGTTTCTCCATAAGTTATGGAGAAACGGGTTACGGGTATCCAGAACCTTTTGAAAGGATATCCAGAAATTTTGTATTGGCCATGACATTGGCCCATGGTTGCTCGGATATCACCAAAGGTTATGGATATCCGTAACCCTTTGTTCATGATATCCGTAACCTTTTGAAAGGATATCCGTAAATTTTGTATTGGCCGTGACCTTGGCCCGTGGTTACTCGATATCGGTTTCAAAGGTTACGGATATCGAACCCTTTGTTCATGATATCCGAGAACCTTTTGAAAGGATATCCAGAAGTTATGTTAGAATGGGACCAACACATACCCCAAATCTATATCCAGAAACCATTGAACAGTCTATCCAGAAAATAGTTAAAAGTATATCCCGAAACCAGTGAAGACCATGACCAGAAAGTTGGTATGTGTTGGTCCCATTCTAACATAACTTTTGGATATCATGATCAAAGGGTTCTGGATATCCAGAACCTTTGAGACTGATATCCAGAAGTTTTGGAAAAATGCGTTTCTCCGTAACTTAGGGAGAAACGCGTTTCTCAGGAGACCTACTCGTCAATCATACTGCCCTGATCCCACAACCTCTTCCAACTTGCTGGAATGGGGTCAATCATACTGCCCTGATCCCATAGCCTCTTCCAACTTGCTGGAATGGGGTCAATCATACTGCCCTGATCCCATTGGCTAGCTGTCCGTGTCATCATTTAAAAAATCTGGCTGTCAAGAATTTGAGAAAGATGATAACTACTGAACAAGAAGAGTGTCTAAATGAGAGATGACATTTTCTTTTTCAAATTTCATTTTTAATCAATAACAGCAAGTTTAAAACTTTTTTCCGATATTTATTTAGGGGCGAAGGGGATAGGAAGGATTTATGCATACTCTTCACAAACCCAACTTAGTAGTGGATCTAGAAGTTATTTAATAATATTAATCACTCCAAATCAGTTTCCAAATCAATTGTTTCTTTCTTTGTTTTGTTTAATTATGTGTGACCGTTTGGGCACTATCATCGATCACACCCTTGAATCATACAATTTTTTTTTATAATTTATTGTGTTTCCATCACATATAAAAGAATTTGGGCAGTGAGAGAAATTTGTTGCTCCTACAAGTTATTGCTCGACAAATTATTTTGAAAGACTTTTAAAAGTTTTTTTGAAAATTAGTTTAATGGCATGTCACTCATAGCTTATTTTCCTAAGAAAATGAATAGACATTGGGGTAATATTAAATAGAGAAGATTAGCAATAAAAAAAGAAGAAAAAAAAAGAGACACGATATATCATATTTTCACCGGTAATAACATCAGTATTGTAAATCATAATGTACCAAGTCGTCTAATCTAATGATGAAAATGACATTATTAATTAAGGCCAGCCAGCTGTGAATGTGATATATGATTGAATTGTTCATAAAAGAGATATAGCCCCAGATGCGGGAGACCATGAAACATTTTGAAATTTTAAAGAGGGAATATATACTTGTATCTGACAGAATGGTATTCTTTGTCGACTATTTCGTAAAAGCAAGCTCTATTATTAAGGCTCTTGCTTGAAAATTTAACCCCCAAAAAATTAATTTAAGGACTCAAATGGCTAAATTAGAGCTTTTTAAGAAGAAAAACAATATCTTAAATTTGAATTCCCCTTCAATTTGAAAATTAGCAAACTTGATTGTGTAGGGGATGGTTATAAAGTAATCCAAAGAGAAAGGGAGGTTAGTGATCATAAAGAATCTAACCCATAAAAGTAAAAGAGAATCCACTATAAAAGAAAAAGAAAAAGAAAAAGAAAAAGAAAAAGAAAAAGAAAAAGCACTCCTTTCCTTTCCTCTGTGAAAGTGCTTGACCTAACATGCTTAAGAATCCAATGTGGTAATTCTTCAATTAACTAAACTTATTACGCTTAATGACATTAATTTACTAATCACGTGAAATAATTGCTCAAAAAATTGGAAAATTTATTTTGAAAAGATTTTTAAAACGATTTATGAAAAAAAAGTTTAATAGCTTGTTCACTCGTAGCTTATTTTCCTACCAATCCTAACATATAATTTGAGATAAAAAATTGTGTAATTTAAGAAAGTTAACGTATCTCTAATTATTTCACTATAATTACCAATTTAATCACCTATTCCTTTTGTCATATTTAAAATTATACAGACCTAAAATGAAAAGTATTTTATATTTTTAATCAATGGGCCCATGTATTATAATCACAACCATTACCCCATTTAATAGTTCAATTTTCAACCCCTACACCAATTTCCATATCCAAAACACCATAATATTATACAATTATTTCTTACTCCCGCACTATCTTATTTTATCTAATTTGAAATAGAATGGATGAAATATTCAAGTCTAACCTATTAATTATATTGTTACTTCTAGTAATGGTGCATCAATATTTTTTTAAAAACTTTACTAGGATTATTAAACTTATATATTTTTGGTAAAATTAGAGTTAACAAACCAAAATAAAATAATATTCCTTTCGTCTCAGAATAATAAGAATCTTGCTTTTCTTTTTCGTATGTCTTATAATAAGAGTCTCATTTCGAAAATGACAAATAATGAATAGCATTTTAGACAATTTTGTCCTTATAATCCTTGTATAATTATAAAAAAAAAAACGATATAGAGAAGATTATTTTTCTTCGATAGTCATATACTCATTATTTTTTTGCTTGAAATATGATGGAATAAAATAAAATGGCTTATTAAATTGTCTGCGTTTCTTAATTTGTTATAAAACATAGGTCAGTCCATCAGCATTGTAAATCATAATGTACCAAGTCGTCTAATCTAATGATGAAAATGACATTACTAATTAAGGCCAGCCAGCTGTGAATGTGATATACTCCCTCCGTCCCGGTAGAACTTGCACAGTTACTGTTTGCACGGGAATTAAGGAAAAGTTAGTGGAGAAAATGTTGTGAGTATGAAAAGTGAGGTTGGAGAGAGAAAGTGGGGTAGAAAATAGTGATTTGATTGGTGTTGTGAGTATAAAAGCAAAATATGAGAGAGAATTAGTGGGTGAAATAGTAAATATTCTTTGCCATTTTAGGAAGTGTGCAATTTGTAATGAGATGCTCAATGAGAAAAATGTGTAAGTTGTCGCAGAACGGAGGGAGTATGATTGAATAAAGATGGTGTTGGCTTTATCTAGATGTCTCATCAACTTTATTCCATTTCCATTGGCTTTATATATAAATAAATGAATAAACATCATTTAAAAGCTACATCACATTAAACAAATTTATTCCATTTCCATTGGCTTTATATATAATATAAATGAATAAACATCATTTAAAAAATGAACCATTGAGCTTTAATGTAAGGTATTTCATGATAAAAGCTACATCATCTTGTTGTGTTATTCATTAGAAAATGATTTATCAACAAAACTTCCAGTACATCACATTAAAGCTACATCTTTCTCGGTGGGAGATTGGATATAAAAGTTGTATGTCGGAGGGGTGAAATGGGGAGGATGAAAGAAAGATTCTTGGTTAAGAGAGAGGAAAAAAGAGGGAGGAAGAAGACAGGGAGAGAACATTACTGATTAAGGCCAGCTGTGATACATGATTGATTGAATAAGCTCAATGATAAAGATTTTTGGTGTTGGCTTTATTTATCTAGATGTCGACAAACTCAACTTAATTTCATTCCCATTGGCCAGTAGTCCGTGTCATCTTCTAAAAAATCTGGCTGCCAAGAATAGTAATGTCATTTTCATCACCGAGAAAGAACAATCTAAATAAGAGATGACATTTTCTTTTTCAAATTTGTTTTTAATTAAATACTCCCTCCCGTCCCATATTATCTTACTCGTTTACTGTTGAGAACGGAAAATAAGGAGTGAATATATATAATGTTATTAAAGTAGGAGTTGTGAGTGGGTAGGAGAGAGAGAAAGTAGGGTAGAGAATAGTAAGTGGATACTTGTTGTGAGTATGACAAGTGGGTCCCATGAATAAAGAAGTATTTAAAAAATTCATTTTTAGAAAAGTGTGACTTTAAAGTGAGACGCCCAAAATAGCAAAATGGGTAAGGTAATGTGGGACGGAGGGAGTACAAGTTTATCTAGATGTCGACATAATCATCAACTTTATTCCATTTCCATTGGCTTTATATAAAAATAAATGAATAAACATCATTTAAAAAATGAACCATTGGCTTTATTGATTAGAAAATTATTTAAACAACTCTTTTTCTCCATATAAAAGAATTTGGGCATTGAGAGAAATTTGCTGCTCTTACAAGTTATTGCTTGACGAATTATTTTAAAAAGATTTTTAAAAGAATTTCTGAAAAATAGTTTAATGGCCAATTCACTCGTAACTTATTTTCCTACCAATCCTAACATATCATTTGTGATAAAAAAATATTGTAATTTAAGAAAGTTAACATATCTCTAATCATTCCACTGTTATTAACAATTTAATCACATACTCCTTTTGTCACATTTGAAATTAGGCAGACCTAAAATGAAATGTATTTTATATTTTTAATCAATGGGCCCATTTATCCTAATCACAACCATCCAACCCTAGTCACCACTCTACTCTGCCCACCCATACAATCTGAACAAATATGGCAATCAAATCAAAATAGCCACTCACCAATGAAGCACCACCTACATTTCGCCCTTCTGCAATTCTCAACATTAATATCAAAGGCCATTGTTGTTGTGGTGGGTAGGATTTAGTGAGTAATTTAATTATTATCTAGAGGGTTGAAAAGTAATTTCATAAATACTTAATTTTTTACATTACTAATTAAGGCCTATATGATTGAATAAAGATGGTGTTGGCTTTATCTAGATGTCTCATCAACTTTATTCCATTTCCATTGGCTTTATACTGTATATAAGACCATGTACATGTACAATGCAAAAATAAATTCAATCTCACTTTATCACTCCACTTCATCTTCTCTCTGATTCATCGAATAATTCAACTGCCTATTCATTAAACCCCTCCACAATGCAAGATTTAAAATTAAATTCATCTCCTCCCAACTCATCATTCTATACCCCACCACTCTTATTTTATTTATATTCTTTATTTTATTTTTATGGTTAGTAAAATAATAATAATTATTATTATTTATAATTAAAAAATACTTCACACTTAATTAATTTTTTGTAATTGTAATAAAAAATACTTAATTGTGCTCGATGATGCTTCAAAGAATGAGAATTTCTATGAGAGTTTGGCTGACGATTTATATTTGAATGTGGATTGGGGTAAGAAACTTGCATATGGTCTGCCAAAAGGATGGGGAGGAACAGTCATTGTAACGAGTAGATATGAAGAAATAGCCAAGAAAATGGTGGGTGAGAAGAATTTGAATTTCCTGGAACCACTTTCTGACACAGAAAGCTGCTGGGAAATTTTCAAGGATGCAGTTGGGAAAGATGAGAATGAATTGCCTCAATACTTGAAGGACCTCAAAGACAGAATTTTGATAAAGTGTTCTGGGCTTCCATTGGCTGCAAAAATGCTTGGACAGATTGCTCAGGAACAACTTAAAGAGATCCCTGATGTGAATGAGAATCAACAAATTGGAGTTCACCAACAGCCACCCCAGCCTTCTTCTTAGCTTAAATATTATTATCTTTAAATTTGATAAAAGTTGGCATTGGTCGCGGATAATGAATGTAGTTCAGTCCTTATCTTTATCTGCAGGGTGTTGTAGGAATCTGCATATTTCCTTTAAGTAATATAAGCAATGTTCTTTCCTATACTACTTGCTGCTACTACAAAGTCGTTATGATTATAAACTATGTTCATTACTAATTCTTGAATAAGAGTCTGATGTGGGTGAGTTACTTGATCATTGGATCAGGTGCGGGTGACGTCAGACTGCTTCATACTTGATCATCTTATCCGTTCATCTTTATCTTGACGGTTGTGCTTTCGAAGAGAGAGAGAGAGAGAGAGAGAGAGAGAGAAATTAAAGAGGCAGAGGCAGAGGCTGAGGAAGTGGACGAAGAGGTGTTTGTGTGTGTAGCGTGTGTGTGTGAGGAACAACAGGAATAGTCCAACTTCAACTTGGATTTTTTTTTTTTTTTAAATATAGCTTTTTAAAAAATTATATACGAAAATAACATTTACAAAAACTTAAGTACCAAACTAACACTTTCACTTAAATTCCGGAATTGGCAATTCCGGATTAATGAATTCCGGAATTACCAATTCCGGATTTCATTTTTTTTTTTTTTCAAAACTGAATTTCCCAAAATTATATTTCCGTAAATAGGGGGCGATCGCGCTCCTATAATGGAGCGATCGCTCCTATGTACTCCGGCGTTATCACTTCCGGAATCCTTTTTTTTTTTTCCAAAACTGATTAAATTAGTTAATTAATAATTTTTGAAAAAAAAAAAGGGAGCGATCACGCGGTGTATGGGGGCGATCGCTCCCATAGGGCGTATCTTCAAATCCGGAAATGCAAATTCCGGATTGCTTTAATTTGAAATCCGGAATTGCCATTTCCGGATTCAAATTTTCAAAATCCCATTCTCCAGATTCATGAATTCATTAGTGCTGAGAGAAAGAAAGAAGTAAAGAGAAGAAGAAGAAGAAGAAGAAGAAGAAGAAGAAGAAGAAGAAGGTGAAAGAGTTGTGAGAGAAATTTAAAAATGGTTAGTTTTATTTATTTTTTTAATTTGTTTTGAGTTGTTAATTTTAGCTATATAAATGTACTTACTTAATTGTTGATTGTCAATGAATTAAACAATAGTAAATTAATTTTTTCCTAGTTAGGATTTTCTTAAGTTAGGTTTAAAATAAAATGTTTGTTAAAATTACTTTCACAAACTTGTTGCAATTTCTCTATTTAATTATTAATTTATAAGTGTTAAATTTAAAATTTGAGCTTAAATGTAGCAAAACTTTAAGTCCCATTTAAATTTAATTACTATTAAATTTTTGTGTTTCAGATGAACCAACATGAACAACAACCATTTATTAATCCTGGCCAATCGATCCACATGTATTGACTTCTCAGGCTACACATAGATCTAATTATATTTGGAATGGACAACAGTTAACCAATTTAAGACCTAGGCGTGGTACAGAACTTCCAGCTAGAGTTGATTGGAGGATAGAAGCTAAGCTTATGAATACTGGATTTTATGGAGTGTATTTATTAGGTCATTTACAATATGATTGGCATTTGATTGAGAGATGACGTCCAGAGACCCACACTTTTCACTTACATGTGGGGAGATGACCATCACCTTATAGGATATTGGTATGTTGTGTGCAGTGGTCTTCCTGTAGAGGGAATGGCGGTGACTAGTTCAGAAAATAGTAGGAGTACGGGGGCATGGATTGAGATTGTTGAGGAATTATTTGGGATTACACCCTCACCCGCAGACATCAAAAAAGGTGGAATGGTGTCAATGAGATGGGTTCTAGATCACTTCCCTCTTTTTGATCAGCTTCCCAATAATGCGTCCGAGTATATGATTGAGACATATACCCGAGCCTACATTTTCCTGTTATTGGGGTCATACATTATGCCCGACTCGTCTGATAACCTAGTGTAGTTGATGTACCTCTCACTTCTTAGGGAAATAAATAATATTGGTGAGTACAGTTGAATGTGTCCACCTTTGTCACCACGCACTCGGTCGTCACACTATAAACACCCACGCACGTAGTGTTAAACCTTGGGACGTGATAAAACCCACCTTATCCAAGTTGTATTTCCAGATCTTCGATCGATTCTCTCACCGAATTGTAGCGTGGCATTTGGTGGTGGGATGCCATTAGATCTCCCCTAAAGCACTAATTGCTTTAGTGAGTCTATTTTGAAAGTATGCCACACACCTATAGAATGAGGTCTCAACAACTGCTGAAATAGGCATCCCCCGGCTCCTTTCATAACGCCATTAAAAACTTTTAGACAAGTTAGTAGTCTTAATGCCGTACCTATATCCACCATCGTGAGCCATTGTCCACTTTCTCGCATCCAAGTTCTGAAACCATTTAGTTGCCTCGGGGTTAATGATATTAATTTGCCTCGTATAGCATTTAAGCTTTCTATCTTGGGTGGTGCTAACAGACGCCAAAAAGATCTTTCAATCCAACGCCCTTGTGAGCTTTAAGAAAATTAGCTCGCAAGTGCAACATGCACCATCTCGTGGATAACATTTCGTGGCCACCGGGCAATGTCTCCAACCGTGCAAAGGATGCCATTATGCCGATCAGATATCAAGCAAACTTCACGACCCTTAACAATATGTTTGCAAAGAAGATGCGTAAAACCAACACCAGCTTTCGATAGTCCTCTTTTTCAACAATAGAGAATGCGAGAGGAAGTAGACTATCATTTGCGTCGACATCCATAGCAATAAGAATAATCTCTCTATATCTTCCATGCAGAAATGTGCCATCAACAGAAATAACAGGACGACAATGAGAGAATGCTTCCACACAAGTACCAAATGCCCATAACACATGATCAAACATACCTAAAGAACCGGGAGGAGGAGGATCAGAATGCTCCACAATGGTTCCGTGGTTCCACTTTTGGATGGCCGCTAACAAACGTGGCGCCTTATGTAAGATTCTTCCCAGTCTCCATATGCCTCTGCAATAGCTTTTTGTTTGCCACACCATGCCTTTCTATATGAAACTTCCTTCCCATAGCCTTTTTTTATTTCCGCCTTCACTAGTGCAATCTTCAACTCGGGATCAGCCTTAACCAATTCCAAAACTTCTTGCCCTATGAACTTAGCATCCATGTTTTGATGATTTTGGCTAATTTCAGTTGCCAAGCAAGAATGAGGACCCTTGTATTTGGTAACTTCCCAATACCCGGCATTCTTCAAACTCACATTCACATAAAAATTGCACGGAAAATCTTTACCAAACACTCAATAGTCCACTTTCAGGTTGTGCTTCGTTTTACCTTGAAGCGCAGATTTTTCTTAATATGAAACAACTTCATTTTATACTGCACATCTGTTTTCTTTGAAAAGCGAATACCTTTGGCAATTTCATCATGTTCTGCATTCCATTCAGCAAAGTCATATTGGTTATCATCATATATCTCTGATCCTTCTCCAATATCATGATAAAATTGATACCCGACTCTCTCATGCACATCACATGATGTTGTGGTTCTTCGCAAGCAACCAAATGTAACGCCAAATCTTCACCCTCATTCTCACTATTATCAGTAGGACTACTGCAATCATCATATCCATCGTCACGATCTTCATTTAGAAGCAACCCAATATTTTCTTCATAATCTGAATCATTATCATCATCGTTATACAATTCCTCACCCTCACCCCCTCCCTCTTCCTCTCTCTCTTCCTCCCCCTCTTCCTCTTCCTCTTCCTCTCTTCCTCTTCCTCTTCAACATATGTTTGTGTACTTGTTCCTGCATTTCCCTGACTATAGCAGTTTAAAGAACCCATCTGGAAGGTATCCATGTCATTAACATACTCATTTTGTAATGGCTCCTCATAGGTTTCAAATTCCTCAACATTCACATTATCAACTAAATTCATCTTAACATACAATTGTAAGCTACTCAACCCACCAAACTGAGCAGAAACATCAAACATGACTTCCATACCCATATCATTGTCAATTACAAATGGAATGTAATTTGCAATCCCGGGAGCGACAAGATGAGGGTATCTACATGTAACTTGCAACTGAACAATAGCTCGATCTACCCCAATTTTCTTAGCTAATTTTTTAATCAACTTCTTGTAACTCCACCGAGTTTTAGCCCTAAGTGCACACTTTGGTCCCCTTTCAAAATGTTCACCTTCAAACGGGTGTTCATCATCTCCTCCCCAATAACACATGAAAATAAGTGGAACTCCAGCCATATTTATTCCTAAAAATTGAAAAAATAAAATTATAAAAAATCTAATTTAACAATATCACTACATTTACATAAAAATCAAATAAATACTAAATTTAAATTTCAAACAAAAAATAAGAGGGATTAAATGTACCTTCTTAATCACCTCTCTTATCTTCTTCTTGAACTTCTTAATCAACTTCTTGAATATTCAGATTTTTTTTGGAAAAAACTCACCTACTCTCCTCTTCTTCTTCCTTCTTTTTTCATTCTTCTTCACTGACTTGCTTATACGCAGGTTGTTTACTGATTTGCTTTGGGGAAGAAGGGTTTTGTAAAGCAAATCCGGAATTAGCATTTCGGATTTGAATTTTTCAAAAAAAAACATTACTTAATTCAATTCAGTACAATTCTGTATAAAAAAAATAATAATAATAAAATTCGGAATTACCAATTCCGGAATACATTAGGAGCGATCGCCCCCATACACCGCGTGATCGCTCCCTTTTTTTTCAAAAATTATTAATTAGCTAATTTAATCGCTTTGGAAAAAAAGAAAAAAGGATTCCTAAGTGATAACGCCGGAGTACATAGGAGCGATCGCTCCATTATAGGAGCGCGATCGCCCTATTTACGAAAAATATAATTTTGGGAAATTCAGCTTTGAAAAAAAAAAAAAAATGAAATCCGGAATTGGTAATTCCGGAATTGCCAATTCCGGAACTTAAGTGAAAGTGTTAGTTTGGTACTTATGTTTTTTGTAAATGTTATTTTCGTATATAATTTTTTAAAAAGCTATATTTAAAAAAAGAATCCTTCAACTTGTGAACATTCCCATTTTCTTTTATTATTTCTATCTATAATGTGAATGTGAAGAAATAGGAGATTAATTTGACTTTTATTTCGCAAATTAATGTATCATATTTTACGTAAAATATGACACATTAAAATATGGCACATTAAAATATTTTTAATGTGCCATATTTTACGTAATTCATTTTAATTTTATTTCGCAAATTAATAAGGAAGAAAATAGGTTAATTCAGACATAGCATATGCATGCACACAAAAGACACACACTACCAACACACAAACAAAAGACAAAGAGCTATTTGCTTAATTTAATGTTGATGATTAGTTTAATTAGATTGACGTGGAGGCTAATTAAGTAATAAAGAACCTAATCAAACCTTAATGATGAGAGATTGACCCAGTTAAGAATATTCTAACTTCTTAATGGAACAATTAACCTTGGAGAATTCTCCAAGGTTAGTTGGTGGTTTCATTCCGAATCAATCTGTCTGCCAAGATTGAAATTAACAGGAAATTTATCATTCCTAATTAAGCACTTAAATTGAACAAATTCGACAGCTCTATATTGATTCAAATTTATTGTAGAAGAATAACATCACGCTTGCTTGACTAAAATATTAATCCATTAATCCTAATCAAGCACTTAGAGTAAACCAAAACTCAATTATCCAGCAATGTCTACAAGTTCAGGCACCAGCACTGCCTCATTTCTCCTCACCCTCCATAGCAATATAAGATTGGGGGTTGATGATGCAGGAATCGTTCGTATCAACCTTAGTCCAGCAATAGGTTGTCCTCCGACTCGTTAGACCTGAAACCACGAACAAACAACTAGCAGAGATGGTCTCCGGCTAGGGATAAAGATCATGAGCACCAGGATAGTCGTTATTTTTCTAAGATCCTTTCTGATTACATGATGTATTTACTACTTATGCAGCCGACTCTCATGTTCTCTGTATCTGGTATGGCAAAAACAAGATTAAGAGATACTTGTGGCGATATCAAGAGATTACCAAAGGGGAAAAGCGTATCATTTCCCAAATCAAAGGACCCGCAATTGAGCACTTGTTATTCGATTCTAGAAAATTTGAACAACCCCTTTCCTAATGTAAAACGTGCAGGTTTGTTGGCACGGACAGTGATTTGGTCACCAAGTGAAATTACCCGGATTTCGCGCGATGGCGAAAGGCGGTTGTCTTTTGCGGAGGGTTGGTGTCTGAGACCTCGCTTTTCGTGAAGGAAGAGGAGTCGCCACGCGGTTTTTGTATTTTGAGCCCAAACGTTGAGAAACGGCTATTGGTTGAGAAAATGTGTCGTTTTTATTGGTAGCAAAAACATAGGAAAAGGCTTTGAAAACGGGGGTCATTTTTATTGGTAGAAAAAACGAGTAAAAAACTATTTGGTACCAGAGATTGTTAGGTTCGGAGGTCACTTTACGTTTCGGGAAGAGTATTACGAGATCACCCGAAACGCCTCGTATAACGAGTCTTTCTACCTTTCTCGAAAACGTGTGCTGCAGCGTGTGTGTTTGCATTTTGAAATGGGGGCTTGAATGACAAGCTTAATCTTGGTTTGAATGTCAAACGTTGATTTAGGTGATCTTATTTGAAAAGACGAGCGTTTGAATGACAAACGTCGGTTTTGAAGTTTTAGGAAAAGTGGCGCGAATGCTGATTTCAACTGTTTATCTTAAGTGTCAAATGTTGACTTTTAAGAAAAGAGCGTTTGAATGTCAAACGTCGGATTTTGAGTTTGAAGATGAGCGTTTGGATGCCAAACGTCATTTCGCGCGTTTTGAAAGAGAGTTCGAAGGTCAAACTCCAGTTTGAACTGGGCATTACATTGTTAACGATTTTTACGGGAAAAAACGTATTAAATGATTTTGAGTGTCAAATGGCGGCTTTTAAGTTTGAATATGAGCGTTTGGATGCCAAACGTCATTTCGCGCATTTTGAAAGAGAGTTCGAAGGTCGAACTCCAGTTTTGAACCGGGCATTACATTGTTAACGATTTTTACGGGAAAAATCCTATTAAATGACATGCAATCAACGAATCGGGTTGTGACTCGGACTTTGAAAAGTAAATACTATCACGATCCAAATGGGTCGGACTTTATAAATGACAGTATTTAAAATGCAGTATCAACGGAATCAAACGATCCGGAATTGGAAAGTACGATCGACGAGCCAAAACGGCTCGAAGTTGTAAAGTTGCATGAAATGTAAATGACGTTCTACGAATCAAACGGTCTGGAATTGTAAATGACAGAACTTTAAATGACGATCGACGGATCGATCGATCCGAAATTGTAAATGACAGAAATTTAAACGGCGATCGACGGATCGATCGATCCGAAATTGTAAATGACAGAAATTTAAACGGAACGGGGCCGAAACGCCGTTTTAACCCGAGATTACTTCTCTTATGGGAAGAGAAGAGGATCTAGGGGCTAAAACGTATCGTGACCCTCAAGTAGACGGAGGCGTCTACATTTCAACGATGTTCGTCCGAAACGGTTGTAGCGACTGGCACGTAAACCGAGACGGAACGAGAGATTAGGGAGAGGGAGTTATACCTATGGCTAGGGTCGACTCCTTTGGCTCAGGGGGTGTATACGGGATACGAAAAGCGGTTTGGAATGGTGTTTTGAGGTGGCGAGGGTCGTATTTGATCGAAATATGAGGTTTTCACGCAAAATGAGGTAGAACCGGGGCTCGGGGGGAGTGGAACCAGTTTAGGCTGTGAGTTTCTTGGTGAAAGGGGTGAAATTTTGTTCTTGTAAATGGCTTTGACAGCCCTTCTATTTATAGGTGAAATTTCAGCATGAGTCCGATCAGACTTAGCCTGAAATCCAAGGGGTTTTGTGAAACTTTGGAAATTGGAGGGACTGGCTGGTAATTCTGGTACGCCTACAAATGAGTCCGGCCGGACTTGGACTGCATACCAGGGGTATTTTAGTCTTTTCTCCTTGATTTTTGATTGAAAGGTGACTAGAGGGAGGTGGCATGCGTGCCAAGTGTCCCATGACTCACCAGGCCTTGTGGGAGTTCGTGCCCGGGTCCCGATTTTGTCCCTTTTTAAAATAACAGTCCGAAAAATGTCCGAAACGCCCCCGAAAAGTGCCAGAAAGTGCGTTTTTCAGGGAAAGCCATACTTTTACGTGCGATGACGTGTGTTAAGTAAGCTTGGACGTCGGGATGCACGGGCCAGTCCCGGGATGTCTCGTTGGCTTGGCAACGGGGAGCTTAACGGGTTCCGGTTAACCTGGAGCGGGCCAATTAACGGATTCCGGTTAACTTCTGACGGATTTTGACGATCCGGATTTGGGTACTTACAGTTAGCCCCTCAGCGACGTCTCTTCCGAAGGAAGTGGGGTCGTTGAAAAAAGATAAGGATCCAAATCGGGATGCCTTACTTTGAAAGAGACTTGGGCGGTCAGCTGGCTGGACCCTTAGCGAAAGGATTCCTACGTATTCCGAACGGGAATCAAGCCGATCGTAGTTCGTAGGTGCAAGGAGCCGCACGTGGGGACCTTGACCTGAGCGAGACTGTTGGGAGGCGTCTAAACCTGAATGAGACCATTGCGAGGTACCTGTACCTTAATGGAGACTATTGTGAGGCATCTGAACCTGGAATTTCTGAAAACTTCGAGGGCATGTGGCGCCTCAAATCGGAGTTGCTGGATCATACGAGGGCATGTGGCGCCTCAAACCTGAGTTGTTGGATCATACGAGGGCGTGTGGTGCCTCAAACTGGAGTTGCTGGATCATACGAGGGCGTGTGGCGCCTCAAACCGGAGTTGCTGAATCATACGAGGGCGTGTGGCGCTTCAAACCGGAGTTGCTGGATACGTTTATCCTGAGACGAAGGCGTTCGTGCCTTGGATGCTGGGCTTATGATGACGGCCAGGTTTATCCTGCTGGGGATAGGGTGGAAATGATGGGAACAGTTGTGTTAAACTGGCGTTATTAACAACTCGAAAGGATCGACGTTTCTTCTTTGGAATCCTGCTGGGGATGAGCGTTCGGGCTTACCTTGATGTTCGAAGAGGGATTGTTGTGCGGGCTTACCTTGATGGCCGCTGAGGTGGGACGATCGGGCTTACGACTGGCGGACGGGGAAGTGGACGATGGTGAAAACCAATAGGAATTTTGACGTCGGGAGACGGAATTGTAACTGGAATGTCCGGAGACAGGATTTGAGCGGCCAATGTCAAACGTCAACCGAGGATCAATTTAACGTCTGGAGACGGAATTGTAACTGGAATGTCCGGAGACATAATTGAGCGTTTGAATGTCAAATGTCAACTGAGGATTGAATTTAACGTCTGGAGACGGAATTGTAACTGGAATGTCCGGAGACGGGATTGAGCATTGAATGTCAAACGTCAACTGAGGATTGAATTTAACGTCTGGAGACGGAATTGTAACTGGAATGTCCGGAGACAAGATTGAGCGTTTGAATGTCAAACGTCAACTGAGGATTGAATTTAACGTCTGGAGACGAAATTTTAACTGGAATGTCCGGAGACATGATTGAGCGTTTGAATGTCAAACGTCAACTGAGGATTGAATTTAACGTCCGGAGACGGAATTGTAACTGGAATGTCCGGAGATATGATTGAGCGTTTGAATGTCAAACGTCAACTGAGGATTGAATTTAACGTCTGGAGACGGAATTGTAACTGGAATGTCCGGAGACATGATTGAGCGTTTGAATGTCAAACGTCAACTGAGGGTTGAATTTAACGTCTGGAGACGGAACGTTAGTGAAAACTAACTGAGAATTTAACGTCTGGAGATGAGCGTTAGTGAAAACTAACTGAGAATTTAACGTCTGGAGACGAGCGTTAGTGAAAACTAACTGAGAATTTAACGTCTGGAGACGAGCATTAGTGAAAACTAACTGAGAATTGATCCTCGGGGGAATGGGGTGTTAGAAATGTCTAACTGGGGGGAAATTTTACACTTTTGGGGGCTAAAAGGGGTAAAGTTGGAACTGCGAAAAGTTGAGGGGCCAAAGTGGCAAGGACTCTTTCGTCGCAAAGAAGAGTCCCACGGACTTGACCGAATTTGACCAGCATTCAAATCCGGGCCGCCAAGGCCGACGCAAACCAGTCCATTTCCACCATTATTTCCGACGGGAGAGGAGAGAAAAGAGAGAAAATTTTCACCCCAAATTGTGAGTTTTGCTCAAATTTGTGAAGGAAAATCGACATGGAAGGTGATTGGGAACCAATGGCTCGTCATGGAAGGACCGATGACGAAAGAACGCGGTTGGTTCGGACCATTCGAACCACAATTCTTCCATTGAATCCGGCGGAGTTCTACCCGGCTAGGGAGAACCACAAATCCAAAGGAGGGATCGAGAGACAAGTAAGCTTCCTTTAAATTCCATTAATTTTAAGAATGTGCATTCTTTAAATGTTAGAAATTTGACTAGGAATGAGCTAGGGATTTTGGTGCTTGAATTGGGGCTTTTGACTTTGCTATGAACTTTTGTCGAAATTGACTAGAGTGTAGTTCAATTGAGACCATGGGTAGATGACATAAAAATTTTGGTTGCAAAATTCCATGTCTAGATGGGTTTTCTGAATTTAAAGCATGTTTAAATCGGGAAGGAGTAAATTTTCGAAAATGTTCGAAAGGATTTGAAAGTTCCAAATTCGACGGAGTTTTCGAGGGGTTTTGAAAGTTCCGGATTCGACGGAGTTTTCGAAATGCTTTGAAAGTTTCGGATTCGACGGAGTTTTCGAAATGTTTTGAAAGTTCCGGATTCAACGGAGTTTTCGAAATGTTTTGAAAGTTCCGGATTCGACGGAGTTTTCGAAATGCTTTGAAAGTTCTGGATTCGACGGAGTTTTCGAAATGCTTTGAAATCTTTGACCGTCAATACTCCAACCGGGATGGAAATATTTTAGGAAAGGAATGAGAACTGCCATTGCATTGCATCATTTTGACATGCGTTCGTGCACTTTGTTGATGTCGCTTCTGTACTTAACGTATTCTTGTCTTGTTCACCTGCAGGGGCGAGGGACGGTTGATGTTCGCAATCAGAAGAGTCGGGGAGCCTTTGAAGCAGTGCGAGCGCTGTGGGAGATATTCCCGAACGAGGCTCGGGAGGGAGAGAGAAGTCCACGGCAGCTTGTGGTCGACTCTGGATTGGCTGGATTTATTAGCGCAGTGGCTGCGATAGCCGTGATGCAGAGGGCGAGGTCCATGTACGTAGCTCTGAGTGAGTACTGGTGGGATACGACCCACACTTTTCATTTCAGGTGGGGGGAGGCGACGGTGACTCCCACTGACTTTGCTGCTATCACTGGGTTGCCGACCGTGGCAACGCTCCGGTATGGGTGGACGGCTATACCCCTGGAGCGCTTGTCCGAGCAGCCGGGTTTTGATATTACCGATGCCAGGGGCTTAGGTATCCGGTACAGGCCGATGGAGGTGCACCTGAGGACGGGCATTGCTGATTATGGGGCGGGGTCCCCTAGGATGACTGCTGAGCATCTGGCTCGAGGGTTTATATGGTTCGCGTTGTCAGCGACTCTGTTCTCGACTTCTGACACGTCCTGTCACTTCCCTCTCTCGGGTCCGCCGACAGTATCCGGATGCCGTGAGGGGGTATGCATGGGGGGAGGTTGGACTGGCCGAGCTCTATCACGCCTTGGACAGGTTCTCGCGGGGAGAGGAGAACTCCTCGAGCTGTTTCTCGTTTGCTTTGGATGTATGTTCGAGTCTTTTTCTCTTCCTTGTCTCTTTTATGTACTCATATGTATCTGCTCTGTAGCTGACATAACTTTCCATTTGCTTGACAGGTCTGGTGCTATGAGGTGTTCAGCAAAGAAATGGGATATTAGGGAGGCGTACCGATCCTTGTACTCCCGCCATGATGTCTCGCGTAAGAGGGCGAAGAAGGCGGTGTCATCGAGGGTGGGTACTCGGCTATCATACGAGGAGGTATCTCTGGCTCTGAACCGGGAGTTCTCCGAGCGGATCCAGCTGACCTGGTTGAGTCGGATTCATGCTGGCGCGGTTCAGGTTGCTAGTGAGGTTACGCGGCGGCGGAAGCACGCGGGACTTCATCGCGATGCGATGTATCTGGGGAGAGGGTGACCCGTCGCATGGCCCGGGTCCCTTCCGCTGGTGCCGGTGGATCCGCCCGCACATGCAAAGCATCCTCTCGTCGATGCCGATGGAGGAGTTGGGAGAGGTATAGACATGTGGTGTGTTCTATACCGAGTATGTCATAGCGGGAGCCGACTATGACACTTTCTTGAGGATGAGGCCGAGGAGCCCGAAGGTGCGGCACGTGAGTGGCGAGGCCCCGGACGTCCCCGAGATCTCCCGCTCCCACGCGCTAGGCCGGGCGTACGATGGCCGGACGCTCGCGCAGAGGCCGGGTGATCCCGATCCGGAGGAGCCGAGATCACGGTATAGGGTGGACCCCAATACCTCGGTGAGCACTTTTGATTTTCTCGTATTTGATAGTAGCATTCTCGCAAATGTTGCATCCGTACTTTCTACTTGTCTTCCGATGACTTTCCCGGTTCGCAGTGTCCGGCCGTATGTACAATGACGAGGCGGTGAGACAGCTGGACGGGAGGGCCAACTACGCTAGGAGGCTCGTGGAGTTCCCGAGGTGCGCCTCCCGGAGGAGCGTGGATGTTCGTGAGCGGAGGCCGTCTAGGCCGAGAAGTTCGTCCGCTCCCACTACGGTGGAGAGGACTTTGCGCAGGATTTGGCCAATTCGCGGGCGGAATCGGCGGGGTTTGGAGCTCATCCTCCTTCGCACTCGGGGCACGAGGGGAGAGTCTTCGAGTTCGCAGTGCGAGAGGAGGCCTTTCGCGTATTCCCGCTGGAGGAATTCGGGGATTTCTTGTTCGCGACAGATCCGGCGGTGCGGAGCGGTGCGTCGAGTGCTCGGATAACGAGCGGGACTCGGAGTAGTCCTTCTTTATTGCTTTTTAGACAAAATGTATGTATTATGCGGAACAATTTGACTTGAACCGTATTTGAAAAAGGCGCCTTGAGGCGGAACCCGTACTTCGCACATTTATTTAGTGATTACCTTCTTTTTATTTTCGGCAAATAAGCAAGTAGGTTGATCAAAAATAGATAAAATTAAACATGCATAAAAAATTGAAAGTGGTCAAAAATTATGCCTATATGCACCGATACTTAATTATTTGCATTTGTTGCACGAGCACCTGGCGGAAGAGGTGTTGGCATCAGTTAATTGAAACCGGGGGTAGCACGCAGATTCATAAAGGCATGAACATGGCTTTGTTTGGAATTGTTTCCAATTTAAGAGCGGTAGGCTGCAGAGTTGACCAAGTCAAGCTGAGAGAGTCCCACGGACTAAGGATGAAATTTCGAGTCTTTTAAATTGCGGTTTCGGCTTTGCAATTCGTAAGAAACCGCTTTGCTTTGATCGATTGGTGAATTTCTTTCAAATTCCTAAGGTTTCCTTCACTTTCTTTCATGGCTCCCTTTCCTAAGCTATCGTCTCGGATGCAAGAGCGATACTTGGAAAATTTTCAGTCGTGGGTACGGAACCACACGAGGTAGAACAAAGGGTTTTTCGAAGGTTGTTACGGGATGAAATCTGTTTGGTCTTTGAAGGAGCTCATGCAGCATTGGGATCTTTTGAGAGCGACGGCTCGTTTGCAGGACGTACGGAGGAATGTGTACAACTTTTCGTACAACGAAATCACTCCTACGTTTGAAGATTTTCGGGCCATTCGGGAGGACCCGAGGCGGAGCAGCTAGTTCTTACGTATCTTGGTGGAATGGCCACTGTTGAGAAGCTAGTGTCTCTACTTGGTATCTCGGCTGAAGAAGCATACGGGATGCTGATATTGAACACTGATTATGTCGACATTTCGGGACTGCCCGATAGATTTGCTGGAGCTGAGGGGAGCATTTTTGCGTGGGACGCCTTTGCTCTGTGCGCGATTGCTACTCTGTTCACATTCACGTCTCTGGGTGTGTGCCATCACAGTGTACTGGACCTTGTGGGGCAGTGCCGGAGCGGGGGAGACATCGTGCCTTTAATCTTGGGCGAGACGTTCCTGGGCATAGGTCGGATGGCGACCGGCAGCCGATACATGTGGGGAGGGAGTCCCGCTATGCTTACCATGTGGTTGAGGGAGAGGTTGTAGATGATGCCCGAGGTGCCAATGTCTTGTGACGCTTGGTCCTTCTCTCGACGTCCTCTGGTGATAGGGGGCGA
Source organism: Adenophora triphylla var. japonica (assembly GCA_022495995.1). Taxonomy (NCBI): domain Eukaryota; kingdom Viridiplantae; phylum Streptophyta; class Magnoliopsida; order Asterales; family Campanulaceae; genus Adenophora; species Adenophora triphylla. Next base: position 201,964 of record JAFEMH010002150.1, on the reverse strand, counting down.
TCAGGCTGAACTGGAGCTCTGGATGGCCAGACTCCGCACGTATCACTTGCGATGGTGGGTTCCCCACTGGAAGTTACAGACTTGTCGGACCACTCAGGAGGGTCACTTGGTTGTTAGAGTGCCGGGGCTGTCCCAGACGGCTTTCTACCTTCCATCGTTGGTTCTGCGACAGTACGGGCTGGAGCAGGTGCCACTGACGGGTTTAGTTCATGCTGCTACCTTCGAGGTGGGATCTCTGCTGATGGAAGATCCTTCGACGCTATTACATAAATAAAATAACACCCTAGTTAGCGAGCCCAATCATCCATTTATCGATGACCATCAAATATAAGAGCTTTAAAGTTGGTGTTGAAATGTCTATAATTGGATTACGATGATAAGCGTCAACAATTAGCTATAAACTAAACTCATTAAATAAGCTAACAAGACAATTGGTCTGTATGGTATTTTTAAAAATTCATTTTTTTTCTATCCCGGAAAAAGTAGAGCAAAATTTAATGCAATAAAGAATGTGATGCTTAGTTTTATTTATTTTTTCAAACGTACAAGGAAAAAAAGATGAATTTAACAATAATAAAATGCATCCAAGAAAGGAGTGTGTTATAAAAAAAAAGGGACTTACGTAACAAGTGAATACAACCACAACGACCAGAACTAATATACCCAAATGATGAGAGATGATCAAGCAGCTTTCTGGCAACAAACTGATGATTCAGGAATCGTCCAGATCAGCCTTAGTCCAACAATAGATTGTACTCCGGTTCCTTAGACCTGAAATAATGAACAAGCAAAGGATGGTCTCCGGCGAAGAACCCTCCAAACATGATGATGAGATATGGTGTATATGAATGTCAAACTGTATGGAAACAATGTATATCTCAATAGCCAAAATGACGTTACCTTTTTTGGTTAAATATGAATTGATGTTTATAGTGTTGTCATTGGTCTGATGTTATGAATCCCATAAATCATGGAGGGAAAATAGGCATAAACGTTTTCGAGAATGTAGGAGTTGGCTATTTATGATGGCATTGATTTACACACGTTCAGTCTGGTCGAGGTCACCCAATTGGTTTAGGTCTACCTGAATTCGTGCCTTGGTCAGGCAGAAATTGTGCAAGGGATAGATCATAAGTCGGGACCCAGATGAGGTCGGACCATATGCCAAGTCAGCTGATCTAGCTCGATGAGTGCATGCAGTTATGGGTGCCTTAATGGGTCTTTTACGTTTAGTGGGCCTTAAGGCTTGTTTGAACGTCCGGCCAGCCCGTTGGGCCTGACCCGTCATTTTTATTCAATTAAGGGGTGTTGCTTAAAATATAGGCTCATTACAAAAGGAAACTACATGGAGGAGAATTGTTATATAGACCCGTAAAACTGTTGAGTAAACCCGTAAGTTTAAAATTTCAAAATTGCCATAGAATGAAATGACTCTACTACCCTTAAATCAATACACCTATTCTTATATACTTCTTTTTTAAAACTCATTATTGTTAATCCCATTCCTATATACTTATTCACTTTCTAACCATATACATGTGTTAAATTGTTGTCTTAAATATTTTGTTTTCGTGCCAATAATTCGGCCTGGATGATTTTTTACCCAGAATCGGCCACACCCGGCCCAAAAAACAAAAAAAAATTCGGCCACACCCTACCGAAAAACAAAAACTTCGACCACACCCGAAAAGCAAAACAAAGTTCGGCCACACCAGTAGAACCATTAAAAAAAATTCGGCACTACTAGCCTATTTTTGGGATTGGTTCGGCCGGTACCGGCCGAACTTTTGTAATTTAGGCAAAAAAAAAAAATTAAAATATTTTGGTCAATTATTTGGGTATATAACATTGTTTTGACATAAGTTTTACAAAAAAATAAAAAAAATGCCCTAAATAGAACTTCCGGCCAGTAGTGCCCTAACGTAAGAAGGATATTCGGTTGAGTGCGGCCGAACTTTTGATTGGTTCGTTCAGGCCAAACTTTTGTAGTTTAGGCAAAAATAAAAATGTTGGCCTATTATTTGGGTACATAACATTGTTTTGACCTGAGAAATGAGAATAGTGGTAAAATTGAAATATAATTATTTTTTTTTTTAAAAACACGTCATTTATTTTTAACTAGACACTACTAAAATAAATTAAAATAGGGACAGACAACTTGGGGCAAATGGGAACGGCCAAGGTTGGTAGCTAAATAGGGACAAACATATTAAAATTAGGGACCGCAAGAATGTCCCCATGATGCACAATATTATTTGCTATCAAAATGAAGACCAACAACAAAATAGAGACCAAATAAATCGAAGTAGGGATAAACAACTTGGGGCAAATGGGAATGACCAAAGTTGGTAGCTAAGTAGGGACAAACATATTAAAATTAGGAACCACCATAATGTCTCCATGATACACAATATTATTTGCTATCAAAATAAAGACCAACAACGAAATAGAGACCAATCACTACCATCTCAAATAGTTTTATTTACTAAAAAAAATTAAAAAAAATTAAAAAGTAAATGCTATTATCCGTCTCTCTTTTTTCTATTATATACTTTCATTTCTTTAAAAATTATTAACTTTTTCATATAACTTTTTGTAAAAAAAATTCCTACTAAATAACATCTCAAATAGTTTTATTTATTCAAATAAAAAATTAAAAAAAATTAAAAAATTAAATGCTATTTTCCGTCCCTCTTTTTTTCAATTATATACTTTCATTTCCTTAAAAATTATTAACTTTTTCTATATAACTTTTTGTAAAATATTTCCCTACTAAATAATTATAATCTATTCAAACATAATGCAAACATGAGAAGTTGTTCAAACTTGAGAAGTTTTTCAAATATAATACAAATATCAAATACAAATCTAAAAATAATTGTTCTAACATTGTTTCATTGACATAATACAAAATCCAAATAATACAAATTTGATATCCTTCTTCATTATAGACTGAATGTCTAGGATTAATATATGCATTCCCAACTTGCTCAGCATCAATGTTTTGCATAGATTGTCCTTGATTACGTGAGACTTCGTGTTGCTTCCTAGCGAAAGCAGTTGGATGTCTTCTTGTAAACATATGTTTAACTGCAAATAAAACATCAAAAATCAAACTCAATATAATTTCATATCGTATCATATCAAGCTCAAACACTTTACATCACATTTTCATCATTTTAATATCATAAAATGATATTTACAATCTCAAAACATCAATATTAACATGAAATCCCCATCTTAGCATTAATTGGTGAGTCATATCATATTGTAAAGTGAATTTGACCCGGAAGTTCCTTTTGGAACAAATCACTTCCCCTCAAGTTTCAAATTAATTCGAAATGACCTGGAAGTTCTTATGCAGTAATATATAATACTGCATGCAAAATTATTATATTCACTCATATGTGAATATAATACTGCATCTATAATACAACATGGTGAAGAAACTTCTCGGGCATTATGATACTTTTTTAGAACTTCCCGATCACTCTCCCTATTGTAAAAGTTCGGCCAGGAGTGGCTGAAAATAGTAAAAAAAAATTCGGTCGGGGGTGGCTGAAAAATGTCAAGAAATTCGGTCAGGTGTGGCTAAACTTATTCAAGAAGTTCGGCCGGGTGTGACTGACTTTTTGAGTAAAATTCGGCCACTATTGGCCGAACAGCATCTACAATTTCGGTCGCACCACCACAAACCCAAAATTTGAAACAACCGAACCCAAAATTCTCATATTATAACATTAATCGAACGAATTAAACCCTATGAAGTAATTTTCAAACGAATTGAACCAAAATTACCTTGTTTTCCAATATTTGACATCTTAATTGAAGTTGAAATTGAAACCCTTCTTCTTCTTCTTTTTCTCCCTCTCAAATTCAGATTTCTCCCACACTCTCTCTAAAATTCAGTATATATTGATGGGTGTGGGTGAGTTAGAGAGTTAATGTTAGGTTAATGGGTGTGGATAGAGGTGGGTGGGTGAGAGATAAGAAATAAATGAGATAAGGGATATAAAGGAAAAGGAAGGGATTTGTTTCAATTATTGGAGGGTAAATTTAATGATACGGTTTACTCAACAATTTTACTGCCTATATAACAATTCTCTACGTGGAGACACTCTTCCTGGCCATTGACCATCTGATGCTTGTTTAGCTCCGTGAAAGAGAAGCCATTCTTCCATATAGAATTTCAGGTTCCCTCTCTTCTCTTCTCTTCTCTTCTTTGATCTTTTTGTTCTTTTTTGAAGAATTAACTATATCAGGGCGTGCTTGGAAACATGATTTTAAGACTTTGGATTTGGAGCAGTTTGAAGTTGGTAGAAATTATTTAATTTTTCCAATTCCAAATCCAAGGTTTGGAATTGGAGTAGTCAAACACACCCTTAATTGTAAATTGCTGAAAGTTATAATTTTTTGCATTAGTTATGATTCTTAATTTGTGGTGCCATCCTTGTAAATACAATAACTCAATGTGATTTGAATAGAAAAAGGAAAAGGTGAAATAGAGAGAGAGAGAGAGAGAGAGAGAGAGAGAGAGAGAGATACTTTTGCAAATACAATAACTCAAGTCTTTTTCATCTGCTCATCGTTTAGATTAGTGACTTCATTATAAATTTATTCAACTTCAGATTATAATCACAGTAAGCAAATCAAAACTTAACATGAATTGGATTGTTCTGGGTGGAACAGAGGGAGGATAAAATATGTTTTTAGTTTTCGTTTATGGGAGTAGAAATAATCATGTTTCTAAAAAACTGAGTGATTGTTTGTATAAGAACTCTGTCCGTCCCATAATGATAGTCTCATTTGATTATTCAAGCATTTTAACAACGTATATTCATTTACATCACTACCCTTAACGAGGTTTAACCTTTTTCTTCCTTGGTTGGCTCTCATCCTCCCCTCTCTCCTCTTCTTTCTTGGTGGGTAATTTTGGGTGTTCAATGGTTAACCTATCAATTTCGGAAATGAGACTATCTTTTTGGGCCAAACAAAAATGGTAAATGAGACTATCATTTCTGGACGGAGGGTGTACTTGTGTTATGATGGAGGTAGTAATTTGCTGATACTTATGCAGTAGTAAAATCTTTAATGATACTAAATAACGTACCAATGTTATGCAGTGAGAGATCTTGTGTCAGTGATGGAACCGAGCACAGTGTCAGAGAGGGAATCGAGTACGATATCAAGTCGGATAGAAGATTTACATGGACTGCTCAGGGCTTGTGATGTGAAAACGATTGTTCTTAAAGGAGAATCTGGAATTGGGAAAACATGGATGGCTAGAGAAATTAGTAACTGGGCAATTAGGGAGGGACTGTTTGATCTCACCCTCTGGGTTTACCTTGATAAAGCACATGAAGAGCCTCCTGTTTGTGACCTGAGTGCTCTTCTTGCTCGTCAGGTTTCACCACTGGCTAGTACTGAGGAGTGGGAGGTTGACGATGCAATCGAGGACCCACAAGAAGAGGGCAGCCAGGAGCAGGTGACATCTAGCGGGGTTAAAAAGAAGTACATTGTAATAGTAGACGTTGCTGATGGAGCTGGAATGGATGACAGCCAAATTGTATCAGAACTTAACCTTAGTAGTTCTGATAAAGTCCTGATCACCAGAAGGCAGACAATTAGCACTGATTCTCCTGGAGGTCCCACAAGAGTGATTGAGTTGCTGCCCTTGACTGAGGTTGAGTCATTTTCTTTATTGCAAGAGAGGGTTGGAACAAGTGTTTTAGTCCCTGAGATGAAAGAGTTAGCTAAAGCTCTTATTCAAAGGAAAAAAAGACTGCCAATTGAACTTGTCTTGCTTGCTAAAGCCTTGAATTGCTCAAAAGACAGCGATTCTCGTGTGCAGGTGCTGAAAAATGCGGAGGAAGCGTCTGAGAGTAAATCCTACGACATAGCACAGTTACTAAGCTGTGGTTACTGCTTGCTGCCGTCCAAGGTACTAATTGACTTTTGTTTGAAGGGCAAGCACTATTTCCGTGACAATGGAAGCATGCATTGCAATGAGTTGATAGCTTACTGGATGCTGGAAGGCTATCTTGGTAGAATTGATCTTATTGAGAAGGCTTACGATCAAGGACATCGTGTTCTCATGGAGCTTATAGATTGTCACTTGTTGAAAAGCCTCGATGGTGGTAATGTTTGTGTGGATGAAGGAAATCTTGATTTGCTTGTCGACATTTGTGGCATAAAACAAGAGGGGAAGCAAACTTCTTTAGATTCCAATCACCGTCTTGGATATTTTGGTATAGCTACCCTTGGATTGGCAACTTTGTCCGATAGCAAGTGGAAAGGTTTTGGAAGAATCAGTCAAACACAGGGTATGATGAGTACAGTATGCAGTCCTGAGCAAGGGCAAAAACTCTCAACTCTACTCTTAGATGGGAACCTCTTTTCGATTGCTTTCTTACAAATTATGCTTCAATCAAGTGAGGAGCTCCAAGTCCTTTTCCTTTCAAACTTCGAGGAAAAGGAGCCACACCATTCACTGCTGGCAACCTTGTCATCTAAGCAGAACCTCAGCATGCTACTGATCAGAGATTGTACTTTTTGGAAAATGCTGTTCTCATGGTAAAGCTTCACAGCTTAGTTGTCCTTGAAATTTCTGGTTGTACCTTGAAGCGTTTGCCTGATGACTTTTTCAAAGAAATGACCAACCTCCAAAGCCTCAATCTTTCAAAGCTTCTAATTTGTTCATTACCTACATCTCTTTATAGCCTTCATAACTTACTATGGCTTGTCCTTAGAGGGTGTTCTTCCTTGACAAAACTAGAGTCTCTTAAGGATATGACGAAACTCATTGCACTTGATCTTTCTGGTGCAACTTCTCTTACCACAATCGTTGATACATCCTTCTCAAAAAATAGTCAACTGAAAATGCTCAATCTTTCCCAAACCCAAATTCCAATCCCACCATTCTTTCGGAATCTTGGAACACTTACTCATTTGATTCTAAGTGGTTGTGAAAACATAAACAGACTGCGTGGACTTGACCCGTTGACCAGTCTTCAAGTTCTTGATCTTTCAAGTGCTTTGGAGTTCAGAAGTTTCCACAACTTGTCGTTAGGGAAACTTGTTTCCCTCGATGTTCTTGATCTATCTGGCACTAGCATTGAGAAGTTACCGTCATCCATTGCTGATCCCCTTCATCTCTATTTAAAAGGTTGCTCTCATCTACGTGAACTTTCTTACATAGAGACACTCAAGCGCCTTGAGGTCCTAGATGTTTCAGGTACTCTTAGACTGACTGAAATTATGGAAACATTCTTTACAAATCTTGGAAACCTGCAATATCTCAACCTTTCTGGAACAAGCATAAAAACTTTGCCATCTCTCTCCAATCTTTGTGAGCTTCGCCAGCTCTTGCTTTCACATTGTTCAAACTTGGAGAAGCTACCAAGCCTGACTTCCTTCAAAAAGTTGGAGGTGCTTGATCTTTCTGGATGTACATCTTTGGACGAATTGGATCATGAATTCTTTCAGCAAATGTGTCTACTTCAGAAACTCAAGGAGCTGAATTTAAGCGGCGTTCCAGCTTTGAGAGAATCCAGAGCCGAGTTCTTGAGTCATTTGAATCACCTTCAAATTGTTAACTTGTCTAAGACTAGACTTGAAGGGTTACCCTCTCTCTCAAATCTTTCCAATCTTAATCAGCTTTTACTTGGCCATTGTTCTCTGCTTAAGACAGTTCCTGAACTAGTCGAACTTACAAATCTGGAGGTCCTTGATCTTTCTGGAACTGCGATCAAAGATTTACCATCCCTTGATAGATGTAGCAAGCTTCGTAAACTCATCCTAAGAGATTGTTCAGGCTTAACAGAGTCTCTGAATGTCGAATTAATACTTGCTGTTCTGCGAGGTGCTTCCACAGAACTTCCTTGTGGGCTTTCAAAGTGGACCCATATTGAGCAGCTTGACTTGCCAAACACGAAGGCTGATCAAGGAGTTGACATCGGTGAGACAAGTTGCTCAGCACTGAATGAGCATCGGTGGTGGATATCCAATTTGCCTGTTGAGGCACTATCCAGACCTTCAGCATCTGCAAGCGGAGCCCAGTTTCTGTATCTTCTCAAGGAAAATCCGACATTGTGGGACACGAAATTCAGAAAGTTCCATTTCTCCGTACATCCTACAGGACGTCCTGAATTTGCTTTTCAAGGTACTTGCTTCCGGTCAAGCCAATTTTTCCGGTTTAGAGAAGAGCGACTGTTGGAGATCCGTGGATTTCAACACTGTCCCACAGGTATATCAGATATTCTCAGACATGTTCACTGTCTACTACTAGTTGACAATAATTTTGGAAGCTGGTTAGCCGACTTGGGTGCCTCCAACCTCAAAGAGCTGAAAGGTTGTTGGTTTGATCGCTGTAACAAAATGGAGAGTGTTTTTCAACGAGATGAGATGGAGGAGGATGATGTGAAATTGATTGACAGTTTGGAGGTTTTAGGTATTTCAAATGCTGTCAAATTGAGGACTATCTCCAGTCAGAGTCTCATGCAACCAATGTTCCGAAATCTAGAGAGTATGTATCTTGATTGCTGTCCTGAGCTCACGGTTGTCTTTCACTCAACCTTTTTACCACAGAGCCTCAGAGTTCTTCATATTCAGTTCTGCGATAAAATAGAGACGTTGTTCCTGGATATGTCAATGCCCAAGCTAGAAATGTTACATTTGTCGGAACTATCAATGCTGAAGAGCATTGAGGGCACATTTCCCTCTCTGCAAACTCTGAGTGTCCAACATTGTGGTAACCTGGAGAGCATTGAGGGCACATTTCCCTCTCTGCAAACTCTGAGTGTCCAACATTGTGGTAACCTGGAAACTATGTTTAAATCAAGCACAGGAACCAACTGCACATTGACTGGGGTGAAGTCGTTGCAGCTGCAGGAACTACTAAAACTATGTTTAAATCTGGGCACATTTCCATCTGTAGAACATGCCATTGTCACGGGATGCCCTAACTGCGACCCCCCAGTGTAGCTGGTTGAAGATGAGTTATTTACAAGCTGACAACAACTACCAAAGGCTGCAATTGCATTCTTGAGGTATATGCATAGGTTTTTCATTTATATTTACAAGATTTTCTCATTTTTCTTTGGCAACACTTCATGTTCCATGTGTGCTCATTTCATTTCTCTCGTTCTTTCTCAGGTACGGTACTTTCTTGGCCCTGGCAAATATTGGTCGCCCAACAAACTTGTAAATCTGTTTTATGTCTCAAGAGCTTTTTCGTTCTGTTTAATCTGTAATCGTACATAACTTTTCCTGCACAGACCATGGTGCCTAAAGCTATTTTGATCAGAAGGGATTACATACTACTGTGTAGCTATCACCAAAGTAATACAGATAATGTTTTTGACCAGATTCCTGGTTCCTTCTGAAGCTTCTAGTTAAATAGAAAATATGACATGTGATCAACGAGCATGCATGTACGAGGCAACTTTAAATTAAGCACCCGTTAGGAATGGCATAACATAACAACAACCACTACAAGCTCAACATTGACTGGTTATACCTCATGCCAATTTTTATTAAACCAAGTCCAAACACACATTTGTCCCCTTAAGGGCTATGCTTTACTATTTAGTTTTTTAACTAAATAGTATTCGTAGCTATATCCATGACATAACTGGTCGACCTATGAACACATCAGATATAATCAAATTTGTCTTCCTATCTCACTTATGGCTTTTAGATCATTAAGGCAATGCCTTTCCTAGACATGAATCGTCCAACCAAATTTGTTCATGGCTTTAGGTAATATGCTACTTTAGCATGCTGAAAAGCATTGAGGGCACATTGAGTGGGGTAACCTGGAAACTATGTTTAAACCAAGTACAAGAACAACTGCGCATTGACTGGGTTACTGGGGTGCGAACGCTGCAGCTGCATGAACTACCAAAGGCAGGAACTGGATTCTTGAGGTATATGAGTAGGTTTTTCATTTATATTTACCAGATTTACTCATTTTTATTTTGCAACACATCAAGTTCCATGTGTACTCATTTCATTTATGTTTTTCTTTCATATTTACCGTACTTTCTTGGTCTTGACAAACATTGGTCACCCAACGTATTTGTATAACTGTTAAATGTCTCAAGGGCTTTTCGTTCTGTTTAATCTGTAAATGTTGTGCAATCGCAGCGGAAGCCAATTGAACAATAACAAAGAACACACAAGCAATTGAGAAATCGAAAGAGAAAAGAGATGTAAATTATTGGGGTTTTGAACATTGCCTCTGTATTATTATGTGCTATGTCTCATATGTTTACATAGGGTTACAAACAGTATTTATATGTTACAAATCCTAGCCTAAACCAAGACCAAATAAACAGAAACCCGTTCAGGCCCAAAACCCCCCGTCAGCCTTGAGGCGCCCGCCCCAAGGAGACCTAGGCGCCCGCTCCAGAAAAGACTACGCCAAGCTGAGCTACTGGACGCGAAGCGCCCGCCTCGATCAAGGCCATGCGGCCGCCTCAAAGCACCACGCCACAGCCATACCTTCGGCCTTCCAAGCGCCCGCCTCGGAGGGCGCCGGGCTCTTTGCCAGGACATCGAGCCATAACATCCAACAATCTCCACCTTGGCGAGCATTCACCCAACCCAACAGAAGATACAAGGAACCTATACCCGAACCACCCCGTGTAGACATGGAACCTCCCCATCTCTAACAGCTAGAAATGTGCAACAAGTCCAAACAGTGCTTGAACTCGTCAGTGGTAACCGGCTTCGTCAACATATCCGCAGCATTCTCCGTAGTGTGAACCTTCTCTAACACAACCTCATCCATATCGATCAACTCCCGAATCTTGTGAAACCGAACATCAATGTGTTTCGTCCGTTGATGATAAATGTGATTCTTCGCTAGAAATATCGCGCTTTGACTGTCACAAAGCAACTTCACTCCACCTTGCTGAATGCCCAATTCGTTGATCAAACCCCGAAGCCATAAGGCTTCCTTTGCAGCTTCAACCGCTGCCATGTACTCCGCTTCCGTTGTAGACAATGCAATAATCGACTGAATCATAGATCTCCAACATATGGGTCCACCACCAAGAGTAAACGCATAACTCGTAGTCGACCTCCTCTGATCCAAGTCACCCGCATAATCTGAATCAACATATCCCACAACAGAAAGCTCCTCACTCTTACCTCCAAACATGATGCCAGGACATCGAGCCATAACATCCAACAGTAAACGTACATAATCTGTATAGAGAAGATTATTTTTCTTCGATAGAGTCAAATACTCATTTTTTTTTTGCTTGAAATATGATGGAATAAAACAAAATTGCTTATTAAACTTTCTGCGCTTCTTTGTTATAAAACATCGGTCAGTCCATGCAATTTTCATCATGGGTCATCCGAAAACAGTCTCTTTGTGTTTTAACGGGGCAAGGCTGTGTACATCGGACATCCCTTACCCAACCATAGGTGGAAGCGTTTGCGACATTTGGATAATGTTATTGTTGTTGTAAATAGAGAAGATTAGCAATAAAAAAGAAGAAAAAAAAAGAGACGATATATCATATTTTCACCCGTAATAACATCAGTATTGTAAATCATAATAATGTACCAAGTCGTCTAATCTAATGAATGAAAATAACGCTACTAAGGCCAGCAATATTCCTTTCCATTCCCATTGACCAAAGATACTGAAAAAAAAAAAAAGGAACAATTCTAGCTGAATTGGACCCATGAGCTTCAACAGCTTCATATTGTTTATTAATTTACAACAACAAATTGTAGATGATTGACCCATTAAAAGTACAAATTAAATGGAACCAAAAATTATATCAGGAAATATATACTCCCTCTGTCCCGTCCGAAGCTTCACTTTTACCCAAATGGATGTCCCGGTAGAAGCTTCAACTTTTCTAAAATGGTAATAAATGTGGGACCCATTTGTCAACCTTACTCACTTTTTTCTCTCACATACTTAAATTGTGGGGCCCACTTATCATATCCACAAACTTTTCCCCCTCACATATTTAAATTGTGGGTCCCACTTGTCATATTCACTCACTTCTTCCCTCTCACAACCCTTCTCCCACTCATGACTTTTCTTAGTTTACGTGCTTCACAAAAATGGTGAAGCATCGGGCGGGACCGAGGGAGTATAGAACATAATTGACACTAAAACGTAGCTATAAATACATAAATTCCATTAATTCTCATTCCCATTGGCTTTATTCCATTCCCATTGGCCAAAGATACTGAAAAAAAAATACTCCCTCCGTCCCGCCCGAAAGGGCACAAATTTCCTTTTTTGGGGTCCCATTTGAAAGGGCACAACCCAAAAATGGAAAGTTTTTATTACTTCTTTATTTGTGAGACTCACTTGTCATACTCTCTAACTCTCACAATAAATATCCACTAACTATTCCCTACCCACTTTCTCTTTCCTACATCACCTTTCACTCACAACATTTATTCCACTATACACTTTTTCTCTTTCCTACATCACTTTTCTTAATTCCCGTGCAAGGACACAAAAATGCCCTTTCAGGCGGGATGGAGGGAGTATGTACTATAAATGAATAAAGATGTCCACATACTCAACTTTATCCCATTCCCATTGGCTTTATTCCATTCTCATTGGCTTTATATACTCCCTTCGTTCCGTCCGAAGCTTCACCTTTTACCCAAATATGTGTCTCGATAGAAGCTTCACCTTTCCTAAAATGGTAATAAATGTGGGCCCCATTTGTCAACCCCACTCACTTTTTCTTCTCACATACTTAAATTGTGGGGCCCACTTGTCAATTGTCATATCCACTAACTTTTCCCCCTCACATATTTAAATTGTGGGCCCCACTTGTCATATCCACTCACTTCTTCCCACTCACAACCCATTTTCCACTCATCACTTTTCTTAATTTGCGTGTTTCACCAAAATGATGAAGCATCGGACGGAACGGAGGGAGTATACTATAAATGAATAGACATCATTTAAAAAATCTGGCTGTCAAGAATCAATCACTGAAAAAGATGATTGAATAAACTCAGTGATAAAGAGGATGTTGACTTTATCTAGATGTCGACATACTCAACTTTAATCATTTCAATTGGCCAACAGTCCGTGTCTAAATAAGTGATGACATTTTCTTTTTCAAATTTGTTTTTAATTAAACACAACTTTAAAAAAATCTAGCTGTCAAGAATCAATCACTGAAAAAGATGATAACTGAAAGGCCCTTGCTTGGTATGTAGATGATCAGACAGCTATGGTATTGGCTTAGCTGTCAGATGATAATTTGATTTGTGCAGCGGAATAAAAGTGATGTGAAATAATGGTAGGACAACAAACACAAGGAGATAAAGCAAGTGTGTGAATGTGATTGCAAAAATGTAATAACACAGAGAATTTAAAGTGGTTCAGAGTTCACTCCTCCTACATCCACCCTCACTGTCAAACTTGACAAGTGAGATCAATTTTATTATAATCTTTAATCAACAAAAATTACAAATGATTGATTTAGGCAAGTTCCTTGAACTTCCTCTTCCTAATTAGTACGATCAACTAGGGATACACTTAAAGTACAAGTCTTAAGTGCTTTTACAACTTGAAGTACAGTCTCAAGATTTTACACAATAACTAATACACTCAAAGTACAGTCTTGAGTGATTACAAACTTATTCTACACCTAAAGTACAGTCTTAGGTGGTTGGGGTTTGTGAATTAACACACTTTGGGGTTGTTTTTGTTGGTGAAGATGTTTAGGGGTGAAGGTTTTGGTTTGGAACAGGGTTTTAAAAGTAAGGATTGGTGTGTGTGTGTGTGGATTACGGGAGGTGTGTGTGGGTGTTTGGAAAGGGTTTTTGATGGGAAAATGAGTATTTTTCAGTAATTTTGTTAGAGGAAGAGATCCTCTATTTATACCCTTCAATGTAGCCGTTGGAATATGACATTGCGGCTACATTAATGAGCATTGGTGGTCTTTGTCCCACTTGTCCACATGCAGGTCTTCATGAGTCAGTTTTGAAAGTGAAGCTTGGGCGAGAGCTTCTAGAAGGTCTTCAGTGGTCTTCATTGGTCTTCATTGATGGACTTGATAGCTTTGTGAAGATGCGGGGATCTAACATGGTTGAGTTTGTGGTAACATGGTGTGAGGCAGGAGATGGTGTGCGAGGGTGAAGTCATACTGTCGAGATCATGGCAATGCTTAGCTATCAGAGAGGATCTCTAATAAGGACTGAGATGCACTTGATGATCTTGATGACTTAGAGAGTGACTATGATTCATGTTTTTGATTGATTGTAAACATTGTATAAGAAAGAATCATAGCTGTCAGACTCATAGCTGTCAAAGAGAAGAATTATGACAGATAACATCTTTTGATATAAACCCTGTTCTATATATATATTCCTTTATCAAAACCAACTAACTAAGATATTGATCAAAGTTAGGTCCTAACAATTTCCCCCTTTTTGGTAAAGGAAGATTTATTTAGAACAAGTTTTCACAGTTTGATAAGAGAAATAATAACAAGAAGTAATCCAAGGAATCAAACTGAGATTGAATACTTGGAATTAATCTTAAGATGAGAAGAGTTCACAAAATACTGTCATACAAACTGAGGCAAAACAAAACAAATTGTCTTTAACAACAAAAAAAATGTTCCATAACAAATACAATTATTCATCAGCCAATTGATCATAGAATTCATCTCTTTCTTGTCTGGCTGATAGAATCTGATTTCTTTCATCCTCTAGCTCTCTTCTCATTTCAGGCTCAACTCCTCTGTAGAAGAACTCATTGTTCCATTCCCAGGACATCCTTTCATCATACTTGAAGTATTTGTCTTCCTTTGACTTCAGTTGAGATCTTCTAAGGGGCATTTGATCATTTCTGATTCTCATTGTGCCCCACAAATGTTTCTTCTTGTTCCTGGTTTTCTTGCTCTGCATGGGCACACTGGATTGATCTGGTTGTGGCTGAACTGATGCTTGAGCATGAGTGAATTGCTGAGGAGGATTGGAAACTGTAGGGGATGGAAATATTGTTGGAGAGTCTTGATCAGGGCTTGAGGAGCATCATTATCACTATCAATATCATAGCTCGAGTCCGAGGAAAGATCAATAACAGTTACGGCTCTGCTTTGGTTGTGGCTATGGAAGATCTGAATTCTTTGATCTCAGGAATAGAGACCAAGTTTTTGAAATGAGAGTTTTCATTGGGTGAGGTGAAGTTAATAGGATCTACAGTGATGAAGGGTGAGAGGTATGGCTCAATTCCTGGATTAAGAGTTGGGGAAAAGATGTTGACAGTTTTGCTTAATAAAAGCATAATGGCACACTTTTGTTCAAACAGTGAAAGGAAAAGTGTTTTTGCAAGGTCAATGCACAGGGTGAAGACTAAACCCTTTGGCATATACAAGCAAGAATTGAGTGATGGAGAGATGAGTTGGCTGAAAAGAATTTCCCAATCAAGAAGAGTATTGGGAGTGATGAACTTTGGGAAGGCTGGGATTTGATGAACAAAGTTGGAGGTGGATGAGGTTCTTGGCGGTTGCCATTTTTCATAGGCAAAGAACACTAACCCTGTCAAGGTTTCTTGCTACAACAATCAAACCATTCCTTGGCAGTTCCCGAGAATTTTGGATAGGTGAAGGGATTTGCAATTTCTGGGATGTGAGTTACATGGGGTTACCTTGTCCTTGCTTTGCTTTGATGGAAGACATAGAGAAATCAATTCCACCTAAGCATCCAAGGTTCCCTTTTGGGAAGGAAGGATTGATTTGGATTTGGAGGAATAGAATGACTTGGGGGCTGTGAGCTGTTAGGAATGGGATCAGCATCGAGATATGTCTTGACCTTGTCCGGCCGGTATTGGACTTTGTGGAGAGGCTTCAAAAGGTTCATTTTCGGGAATTGGAGAAGGTGGCTTGGAAGGTGCAGGGATTGGGTTGAAACAGTTGGGATTGGCTCGGAGGTTTGGCCAAGACTTTGATTTAGAGACACAGGAAGTGAATTGAGATTTGAGGAGATTCAAGGCTGCCCTTACTTCACTTTTTGCCAACCTTTTCTCAAGGATAGCTATCATAGCTTCCTCATTTTCCTGAGTTCCATCAAGCTCAAGACCTCTGCAAGCATTCACAATTGAGTCTCCTTTTGAGACCAGAATGGGATTAATCTCAACTCCAACCTTCTTGAGATTTTGAATGACCTTAGAAGTATTATCAAGATTCCCCTTTCGGTTTCAACGGTTGGGGCGGGGTCATTCACAGGTTCAGTCTCAGGAATGGAAGGGAAGGGATGGCTATCTACATTCATAGCTGTCACCTTGGGGTTTCTAGATGACTCACCTGGTCCACTTCTTTTCTGCATTAACCTAAGCCTGAGTTCATCTAGGGCCACTACAGATTCTTCCTCACTCAGAAAGTCTTTAAGATACAAAAGAACAGCCTTTTCAGTGTCAGGGTTCCCATCCAACTCAATAGCCTCAATTGCTCTCAGGATTTTAGCTAACTGTTGAGGTTGGGTAGAGGGGATATTCTCATCAGTGTTCCCCCTTAAAGGTTGCTTATCTAAGGGTTCTTTGAGATTGAGAATAGCTTCAATGGCTGACTGATGACCTGAGCTGGGTGTGGATGACTTGTCCACTCTTGGACTGACAGAAGTGGATTTTGGAGAGATGGAAGGGGTAGTTATCTTGGTTTTCTTGGCCTTGGGGGCTTTCTTTTCTAGTTTTCTTTTCTTTGGCAAAGTTTCAGAAGGAATGGATAAAGAAGATTGTACCTTTGATCTGGTAGCTGTCTGACTGGAGGGGATTGCTGTCTGAGATTGCTTTCCTTTGTGAAGGGTTTTGGATAGGGCAAGAGCTGCCTGAAGCTCTTGAGGATCAATGTTAGCATCACCAGCATCATCTTGATCCATAGTGTCAACCTCATGGCTATCAACAGCACCTCTTTCTTCAACATTCTTAGCATGGCTGTCAGAGATGGTTCCTTCACTGTCAGCTATCAGATCATCCTTGCTTTTGCCCTTTTTGCTAGGAGATACCACAGTTTTCTTTAACACCCCTGTTTTCTTGACATTTGTCTTCACTCCTCTTTTCAATCTCCTACTTGTAGCCAATGCAATCAACTCCTTCCAGTGTTCAGTTTTTATCCTTGTTTCTTCAAGCAACTTTTCTTGGGCTTCATTGAAATTTTTCATGCTCATATCTCCAGCTTTCATAACAATTCCTTTCTTTTGTTTCAATGAAAAGGTTCTTTCATTGAAACATCTTGTTTCTGACAGCTTTACTGTCTTCAGCCATTTCTTGGATAGAACAGGTTTGAGCTTTGGAATTAGAACTTCAAGGATTCCACTCATGAATCTGAAGTTGTTCATCCTTCCACCTTGCTTCTTGAATTTGAGAGTAGAGGATGAGACAGCAAGTTGGAAATTATGGAGAAGGACAATGCACCAATTTGTATCCTTGGTCATTAGGCTGAGCATCTGCTTCCACTCATTTGATCCCATTTGATCAAATGAGGATTGTTTGCCATCAATGGCTTTGTTGACCACATCCATCAATGTTGACTTGAAGATATCATCTTTGTTTTTCACCATAGCTTTGTCTTGAACAGCTTTGAAGTCAGTTACTTTAAGACCAAGAAATTTTTCATATACAGTCTTTAATCTTTCTGATCCTCTATCCCATATATTTTTCACAGCATCTTCTTTATTTGGGATTCCATAGACCTCACTAACCATATCTTGAGTGATAGTTATCTCTACATTTTCTATGGTGGCGATTATTGAATTATCTTCATTGTTTCTTCTTCCTACCAAATAAATTTCTCTGCGAGTTCTTCATAAATTGGGGGTTTAGCTCCCATAAAATCAAGTAATTCATTTACCTCAAGCGGTTCTTTGATGAGGATTCCAACTTCGAGTCATAGAAGTTGGGTTTGATGAAGTAGCCATGAGCATGCTGGGTACATTGCTTTAGGGTCCGCCATTGATGCTTTGAAAAAGAATTAGGGTTGGAGAAATACGATGGTAGATTGGAGAGGGAAAGATAAGAAATTTAAGGCGAGGTTTAAGGAAATAGGAATTTTGGTGATTGCGAAAGAGAGAGAGAGATAAATGATGAGTGGTACGTGGGTTTTAATGAGCATTGGGGGTTACAAAGTTAAGTAACTGTTCATGTGAACAGTGGTTTTTACCCTTCCCCAAGTTGAGACATTAATTCCCACAAAACACAAGAAGAACATTCCCTTTTTCAAGAAGCTTTGCAGGTGAATGGACGGCAAAGGAAGTGACAATTGTGAGCAATTAACACGATCAAATCACATAAAAGTTGCTTTAACCTAGCTGTTTGATAGAAAACTCTGACAGTTAAGCTAGTTAGAATGATGATGGCTGTCTGAGATAGCTAGGTGAAAATTTGCCTATAAAACAATGAAAACTTCAGAGGAAAATTATTCAGATTGATTTACAAACAAAAATGGGAAGATTTTCTTCAAAGTTTAATCCAAAGGTTATGGCACAAACAGCTAAACAGTTGGTCTTTGGGAAAAATGGTGAGGATGATTTGATTAGTGATGAGATGGAGATAGATAGAGAGAGAGACTTTCAACATTGTTGAAAGTTCAGAGAGGGTGAATGATAAGGGTAAGAAAAAGAGAGTGAGGGTTGATGAAGACATAGAAATGAAGGAGGTAGCTGTCAGGGAAAAGATTGACAGCAAGGAGGGAGAAGGAATAAGACTGTTTGGGAAGACAATCAAAGTTGATCAAGGAGAGTCAAGTAAGGGAAGGAGTAAGGTAGAAAGGGTATACACACTAGGGGAGTTGGTAAAGCAGGACAGAGCTCGGGCGGCTAAGGAGAGAAGCTTAGGCATCGAAAGAAGGTTGAGCAAGATAAGCTTTACACGCCTGTGAGCAGGGATTCTCTTTCTCCAGGAGTTGGTTTGTTGGAAGGTAGAGGAGATAACTTTGCAGGAGTGCATATATCTCCTTCTTCAACCATCTCATACCTGTTCAACCAGGTTGTAGGTTGCTTCAGTCCTGCAAGAGCACCTACTATGGAGAGGGTGGAGTCAAATGTTGGTCATCCATTTGCAATCACAGGGAATGGTTCTTTTTCAGGAGAATTTAGCTTTGTTACTCCAATGGAGGGATTGCTTCAGCCATATGATCCAGTTGAAGAGTGGTGGCCTAGAAGAGCAAGTCCTTCTCTCCAATATTCAGTCACTTCCATTGATCCTTTCTTGGAGAGGCATCCTGTGTGGTTGCAGAGGTACCAACAAACCTTGCAATCAACTCGGGAGGCTAGAAATGAAGGAATGAGTCTTGGTGGAGGGTGCAGGGAGGCTGTGACATTTCCAAAGAATGTCGACGGCGAGAGGAGAAGGATTGAAGAGAAAAGAGTGGATCTGAGATTTGTTTGGTTTGAATGAAGTTTTTGTTGGGTAAGTTGAGATGAGAGAGAAGAATTTGATGGGTTATTTGTATGTTTTTGTTGTAAGTTTTTGTTGTTTTTTGGTTTTCAAGGCTTTTGGAATGATAGCTGTCAGTGGATGGCTTGTTAGGAATGTGTGTGATGTAATAGCTATCAGGCAACATAGTGATAGCATTACTCATTTGTAATCCTCTTTTATTTAAAAAGAACACCCTTTTATTTTGGCATATTAATCATCCCAAGCATGGCTCTTAATAGTTCAAATCTTTTTCATCCATGGCTTTTGTGAGAATATCGAGACATTGTTCTCGGTGCAAACTTTTGCAAGGTTGATATTCCCTTTTTCAACATGATCTACGATGAAATGATGCACGACTTCAATGTGCTTGGTTTTTGAATGTTGGACAGGATTTTCTGTCATAGCAATGGTACTTGAGTTGTCACAGAAGATGGGAATGTTTGATAATTCAATTCCAAAGTCTTGAAGTTGACTTTTAAGGTAGAGAATTTGTGAACAACACAAAGCCTGCGACAATGTACTCGGCCTCGGCGGTTGAGGTTGCAAGCGAGGTTTGCTTTTGCTTGACCATGAGATAATCCTTGATCCAACAAGCGGCATCCACCACTAGTGGATTTTCTGTCTAGATTGCACCCTGCATAGTCGAGTCGAGTGAATCCAACTAGGGAGAATGGGGATTCGGTGGGATACCATAGGCCAAAATCGGGGTTCCTTTGATATATCTCAAAATTCTCTTGACGGTACTGAGAGATGAGATTCTTTGGGATTGGCTTGAAACCTAGCACATAGACATACACTAAACATTATGTCTGGTCTTGAAGGTATCGAGATATAGGAGAGATCCTATGTAGCTTACGTAAAGTGTTGGATTTACACTTTGACCATCTTGATCGGCATGAAGCTTGGTTGTGGTTGTGAAGGGAGTTTTAGCGGGGATGCGGTTTGCATGTCAAACTTTTTGATCATTTCCCTTGAGTATTTGGCTTGGTTGATGAAGATTCCTTCCTTCATTTGCTTGACTTGAAGGCCTAGGAAGAATGAGAGCTCACCAATCATGCTCATCTCAAAGCGATCCTTCATGATATTTCCAAATTCGGTGCACAAGTTCTCATTTGATGAGCCAAAGATTATGTCATCAACATAGACTTGGATGAGCAAGCGATCATCTCCATATTTTTTGATAAACAAGGTGTTATCAATATGTCCTTTGGTGAATCCTTTTCCAAGAAGATATCTAGATAGGGTGTCATACCAAGCTCTAGGTGCTTGTTTAAGCCCATACAATGCTTTGTTCGGTTTGAATACATGATCGGGAATTTTGGATGCTCAAAACCGGGGTTGAGATACAAACACTTTTTCATTTAAAACTCCATTTAGAAAGGCACTCTTGACATCCATCTGAAAAACTTTCATCTTCTTGAATGAAGCATAGGCAAGAAATAGCCTTATAGCTTCAAGTCTTGCAACAGGTGCAAAGGTCTCATCATAGTCAATGCCTTCTTCTTGTCTATAACCTTGAGCAACCGTGATCTGGACTTGTTTCTAATTACAATACCTTCTTCATTCATCTTGTTTCTAAAAACCCATCTTGTTCCAATCACAGTTTGATTTCTTGGTTTAGGAACAAGTTGCCATACTTTGTTTCTTTCAAACTGCTCCAGTTCTTCTTCCATGGCTTCAATCCAGATCGGCATCTTGGAGTGCTTCATTTATCTTCTTTGGTTCCACTTGGGATATGAATGCACTCATGAGAAAGAGGATGTTATGCAGGAACTGGGGTTTTATCAATCTGAAGGCTGATGTAAAGATCTTTATTGGGTGGAATGATATGGGTAATTGTGGTTTCATCATTGGTTTTGAGAGGAGAAGGGGGATTATAGGATGAAGATGGAAGGAGGTTAGAAGATGGATTAGATGAGGAATTGGGATGGGTTTGTCGGCTAAGGGTTGGATTTGTCGGTGAGGGTTATTTGTCGGCTAAGTGAGGATTTTGAGGAGGATCAGTCAAGGGATGACTATTTATTTGAATATTTTCTTCCTCATCCATTGGATTGAAGGTGGGAGAGATTTCTGTTGACTTTGTTGGATTGATTGGTTGTTGATGAGAGTGGGATGGTTGATGGTACATGGCATAGGATGGCTGTCAGATGAATTTCTTGGAACCATGTATGGAAGGTTTGATGAATCTTGTTCATGACGAGAATAGTTGAATCAAGAATGGGGGATGATTCGAGGAGATTATCTAGATTTCCCAATCCTTCATCAAAATCACATACTTCAGTTATACTTTGATCATTGTTTTCATCCAAAGTCAACATGAATAGATTCTTCCACAACAAGTCTTCTTTTGTTGTACACTCTATAAGCTTTGCTTGTGTTAGAGTATCCAAGAAAAATTCCTTCATCACTTTTGGAGTCAAATTTGTCCAAATTGTTCTTGCCATTGTTGTGGATGAAGCATCTACTTCCAAAGGCTGTGAAAGTAGGAAATGGTAGGGACTTTGTTGTTCCATAATTCATATGGAGTCTTCTTGTGAAATTTGTTGATCGGGGTTTTGTTTTGAACATACGCGGCGGTGGTAACAGCTTCACCCCAAAAATATTTTGGGAGATTATGTTCTGACAGCATTGTTCTTGCTACCTCACAGATTTTTCTGTTTTTCCTTTCTGCAACACCATTTCTTTGTGGAGTTCTTGGGGCTGAAAAATTGTGATCTATGCCTTTTGAATCACAATATTCTTCCACTCCAGTGTTCTCAAATTCCTTTCCATGGTCGAGATCTGATCTTGAAGATGGATGTCTCTTTTGATTTTGAATTTTTGTTGAATAGCTTTATCCAGACTGACTAAGGGTGTCACTTTTGGATTCAAGAAGAATGATCCAAGTGAATCTTGTGAAATCATCAACAACAACTAGGGAGTATCTTTTTCCTCCTAAAGATCTAGTTCTTATGGGTCCAAAAGATCCATATGAAGCAGTTCAATAGGTCTTGAGGTGTCCAACTTGGTCTTGGGTTTGAATGAGGATTTCTTTTGCTTCCCACATTGGCATGCTTTGCAAGTTTATCCTTTTTGAATGGGATCTTTGGTAGACCTCGACAAGATTGGAATTTGCAAGCTTGGAAATGGTTTTGTGATTGAGGTGAGCCAATCTCTTGTGCCATAGCCAAGACATATCAGATTGATTGAAAGACGAAGGCGGTGAGCGGTTGAAGTTTCCACAATCTCTAAGCTCGAAGCAATAGAGATTTCCTTTTCTTGATCCAGATTAGGATGACTTTATTGTTTTTATCTTTAACGGTGCATTTGTCTTTAGTACAAACAACATGATATCCCTTGTCATGAGATTTGACTAATCTTGATCAAATTGTGTTTGAGACCTTCTACATAGGATACATTTGTAAAAATGATATCTTTTGTAACAAGATTTCTGATCCTTTGACCTTAGCTTGGGAATTGTCACCAAAGGTTACATTTGGACCATTTTTAGGGAATATTGTTGCAACCAATCTTTATTGAAGGTCATATGTCTACTACAACCACTATCTAAGTACCAGAGACCTTTCACGGATACTGCAAAACAAAAAATAAGATTTATGGTACCCTTTTTATTCTTTTGGGTCCAAAGGATTAGTTTTTCTTTGGAGCCACTAACATTGTTCATTGATCCCTTATTGAAGAAGCTGGTTTAGGGTATGGTAATATGACATGATTTGCATCATGTAAGGTGTAAGAAGCAGTGGATTGGGAAGGGTTGAAGTAGAGGTTTGGGTTCTTTGTATTGGGGTTGAGCTGAAAATTATTTGAATGGGATGACCTTGGAGAGTCATTTTGATGAGCATGGCTTCTTCCATTTGAATACTTCCATTGAGGTTTTTGTTTTTTGGTGTATTTATGCTTGTTGTAGAATCTTTGTTGCCTTGGGGTTCTTTGTTGTTTGGAGGAACTTGGTATGCTGTCATGCCTTGGGCTGTACATCGACCCTTGGCTGTCTGACGGGGCTTGGCTGACTAGCACCTTTTTGCGGCTTGACTTCTTCCTTTATATTGGCCCCTTTTTGAACCCAAATGAACTTGCTTCCTTGAACTTTCTTTGGTCCTTCCTTTGATTGACTAGGGCCACCCAAGATTTCCTTTTCTTTTCCTTTGGTTTGAATGGGATAGGTTTGAGTTTGATAGTTGCCCGAGCTCGGGTTTTCTAGAACCATTTTTTAAATGGCCCTTTCACCGAGTGGGAGGAGTGTACACTTTTTGTGTAGGATCATCGGCTCAATCCTGTTTTGTCACTTGGACGCCTTTGGGTGTAGGTGAAAAGAGATAATGCTTTGCTTGACATATTCCATGAATCTATTTTCTTTTTAAGAGCATCATTTTCTTTTTCAAGATTGCTGAGTTTTTGACAATTTTCATGATTATTAGATGTCTCATTTGTCGAGATCCATGTTTTGTTTTTCAAGCATGATGCATTGATCTCTTAGCCCTTGGCAAGCTTTTTCAAGCTCGAAATGGTTTTTGTAAGGTTGTCAATGGTTGAGGATTGGGAAAGGTTCTCATTGACCAATGAAGCAAAGCTAGTTTTTTGTTTTTGGTTTGAATTAAAAGAGTGCAAACTAATTGTTTAAAACCATCAATATTTAAAGAGTTAAAATCATGTACCTCTTTTAGTTCATCGGCGGCAAGTGCTTCCATCTCTTCCTCATTGTCGATTCTTCATCATCTTCAGCCATAAGGCATATCATGGCTTCTTCTCCTTCAATTTCAGAGTCATCACTTGACATATACTCTTCATCACTGAATTTTGATGAGTCGGCAATCATGACTTGCTCTTTGTTTTTGTCATGTTTATTTTTGGAGCAATTGTAGCGATTGCACTTAGAGCTGTGAATGATCTCTTTTGAGTATGTCATCTTCTTAATGTACGATTGTCCCTAGGTTTCCTTGGTTCAGGGCAATCGGATGAGTAATGTCCTTGCTTTCCACAATTGAAGCAATCAATTGTCTTCTTGTAAATGTCTTGTTGGGCATTAGAGATGGAGGGATTGAATTTCTTGTCAAAAGGCTTCTTTTGAAATTTCATGGCATTTCGACGGCCATGGAAATGAGGCTTGGAATGTCTTCTTGGGAGATCTGTTTCTTGTGCATTTGGAGGCGATGTTTATCTTTTGAAGAGCATTGTTGACAATGGTCTCAATGTCATGGTGAGTGATTGGCTTGTTGACGGGTTCTTGTGCGATTAAAGCTAAGGTTTGTGAAATGGAGGGGTGATGGAATTTTTATCATACCTTCCGGTTCATAAGCTTCAAGCTTTCCAAAATATTGCTCAAGCCGTCATGGTGCTCCATTCGTATCCTTCTCTAATAGGTAATGCTACCTTCTCATATTCTTGAGGGAGATTTGAGTAAATCTTGAGGCGTAGATCTTGTTGTTCAAATGTTTTTCCATGGTCGGTAATTGATCTAACAAGGTTCTCAAACCTTGGGTGACGGCACTCACCTTTTCTCCAGGATAAAACTTGAAATTGTCTAATTGCCTAAGCAAGTTGTACAAGTTTTGTGTCCTAACACTGGAGTGTTTAGTGAACTTGGTTTGAATAAGAGCCCATGCGGTTCGGCATTTGGTTCCTTAGCAATTTCTTGGGCTAGAGAGTCATTTACACTCTTTTGAAGAATGTTCTTGACTTTTAAGTTTGCACTTACCAATTGCTTTTCGGCTTCGGACCAAGTTTCGGGGATTTGATCTTACTTGGTCCTCCATCAATACGAGATTTGAGTTGGGTATGACACTTCATTTTCTAGAACATACCGGTTCAAATGCTTTGTTTGCATCAAGATAAGTTTTTATCTTTGATGCATAGATCTCAAAAGATCCACGAGTCATCAATGTGTGGGATGTCTTTCTCATTATTTCTTCTTGGTTGAGGCATGGTGGGTTTGAAGAGGATCCTTCACAAGTTGTTAGACTTTTGAATGTGAAGACAAGCTACTGATACCAATTGAAAGGCCCTTGCTTGGTATGTAGATGATCGGACGGTATGGTATTGGCTTAGGCGTCGGATGATAATTTGATTTGTGCGGCGGAATAAAAGTGATGTGAAATAATGGTAGGACAACAAACACAAGGAGATAAAGCAAGTGTGTGAATGTGATTGCAAAAATGTAATAACACAGAGAATTTAAAGTGGTTCGAGTTCGCTCCTCCTACATCCACCCTCATTTGTCAAACTTGACAAGTGAGATCAATTTTATTATAATCTTTAATCAACAAAAATTACAAATGATTGATTTAGGCAAGTTCCTTGAACTTCCTCTTCCTAATTAGTACGATCAACTAGGGATACACTTAAAGTACAGTCTTAAGTGCTTTTACAACTTGAAGTACAGTCTCAAGATTTTACAAAATAACTAATACACTCAAAGTACAGTCTTGAGTGATTACAAACTTATTCTACACCTAAAGTACAGTCTTAGGTGGTTGGGGTTTGTGAATTAACACACTGGGGTTGTTTTTGTTGGTGAAGATGTTTAGGGGTGAAGGTTTTGGTTTGGAACAGGGTTTTAAAAGTAAGGATTGGTGTGTGTGTGTGTGGATTACAGGAGGTGTGTGTGGGTGTTTGGAAAGGGTTTTTGACTGGGAAAATGAGTATTTTTCAGTAATTTTGTTAGAGGAAGAGATCCTCTATTTATACCCTTCAATGTAGCCGTTGGAATATGACTGTTGCAGCTACATTAATGAGCATTGACTGGTCTTTGTCCCACTTGTCCACATGCAGGTCTTCATGAGCTGTCTTGAGCTGTGAGCTTGAAGCCGAGAGCTTCAGAAGGTCTTCGGTGGTCTTCATTGGTCTTCATTGATGGACTTGATAGGCTGTGAAGATGCAGGATCTAACATGGTTGAGTTTGTGGTAACATGGTGTGAGGCGGGGAGATGGGTGTCGAGGGTGAAGTCATATTTGTCGAGATCATGGCAATGCTTAGCTATCGAGAGGATCTCTAATAAGGACTGAGATGCACTTGATGATCTTGATGACTTAGAGAGTGACTATGATTCATGTTTTTGATTGATTGTAAACATTGTATAAGAAAGAATCATAGCTGTCAGACTCATAGCTGTCAAAGAGAAGAATTATGACAGATAACATCTTTTGATATAAACCCTGTTCTATATATATATTCCTTTATCAAAACCAACTAACTAAGATATTGATCAAAGTTAGGTCCTAACAATAACTACTGAACAAGAAGAGTGTCTAAATGAGAGATGACATTTTCTTTTTCAAATTTGTTTTTAATTAAACACAAGTTTATTCCATTCCCATTAGCTAGCATTCCGTGTCATCATTTAAAAAATTTGACTGTCAAAGAATCAATCACTGAGAAAGATGATAACTACTGAACAAGATTGAATAAGCTCAATGATAATAACATTACTAAGGCCAGCTGTGATAAGCTCAATGATAAAGATATCCACATACTCAACTTTATCCCATTCCCATTGGCTAGCGGTCCGTGTCATCTTGCCTCTTCCAAGTTCTTTGGAATGGGGTCGATCATCTTGCTACGATCCTACGGACCTCTTCCAACTTCTTTGGAATGGGATCAATCATCTTGCCACGATCCCATAGCCTCTCCCAACTTCTTTGGAATGCCACGATCCCATTGGCTAGCCGTCCGTGTCATCATTTAAAAATCCGTGTCAAGAATCGAGAAAGATGATAACTACTGAACAAGAAGAGTGTCTAAATGAGAGATGACATTTTCTTTTTCAAATTTCATTTTTAATCAATTACAACAAGTTTAAAACTTTTTTCCGATATTTATTTAGGGGCGAAGGGGATAGGAAGGATTTATGCATACTCTTCACAAACCCAACTTAGTAGTGGATCTAGAAGTTATTTAATAATATTAATTTTTTTTTTTAATTTTTTTTTTAATTTTTTTTTTTAATTTTTTTTTTTTTTTTTTTTTTTGATTTTGATTTGTGTGTTTATTTATTTGTTTATTTATTTATTTATTTATTTGTTTATTTTTATTTTTTATTATTATTATTTATTTATTTATTTTTTTTTTCACGATGACATATGAGGATTCATGTTAGCCGACCCCAAATTATTTTGGGACCAAGGCTTTGTTGTTGTTGTTGTTGTTGTTGTTGTGTTTCCATCACATATAAAAGAATTTGGGCAGTGAGAGAAAGTTGTTACTCCTACAAGTTATTGCTCGACAAATTATTTTGAAAGACTTTTAAAAGGTTTTTTGAAAAATAGTTTAATGGCATGTTCACTCATAGCTTATTTTCCTAAGAAAATGAATAGACATTGGGGTAATATTAAATAGAGAAGATTAGCAATAAAAAAAGAAGAAAAAAAAAGAGACACGATATATCATATTTTCACCGGTAATAACATCAGTATTGTAAATCATAATGTACCAAGTCGTCTAATCTAATGATGAAAATGACATTATTAATTAAGGCCAGCCAGCTGTGAATGTGATATACGATTGAATTGTTCATAAAAGAGATATAGCCCCGGATGCGGGAGTCCATGAAACATTTTGAAATTTTAAAGAGGGAATATATACTTGTATCTGACAGGAATGGTATTCTTTGTCAGACTATTTCATCGTAAAAGCAAGCTCTATTATTAAGGCTCTTGCTTGAAAATTTACCCAAAAAATTAATTTAAGGACTCAAATGGCTAAATTAGAGCTTTTTAAGAAGAAAAACAGTATCTTAAATTTGAATTCCCCTTCAATTTGAAAATTAGCAAACTTGATTGTGTAGGGGATGGTTATAAAGTAATCCAAAGAGAAAGGGAGGTTAGTGATCATAAAGAATCTAACCTATAAAAGTAAAAGAGAATCCACTATAAAAGAAAAAGAAAAAGCAAAAGCACTCCTTTCCTTTCTTCTATGAAAGTGCTTGACCTAACATGCTTAAGGAGTGAATATATATAATGTTATTAAAGTAGGAGTTGTGAGTGGGTAGGAGAGAGAAAGTAGGGTAGAGAATAGTAAGTGGATAGTTGTTGTGAGTATGTAAAGAAGTATTTAAAAAATTCCTTTTTAGGAAAGTGGGACTTTAAAGTGGGACGCCCAAAATAGCAAAATGGGTAAGGTAATGTGGGACGGAGGGAGTACAAGTTTATCTAGATGTCGACATAATCATCAACTTTATTCCATTTCCATTGGCTTTATATATAAATAAATGAATAAACATCATTTAAAAAATGAACCATTGGCTTTATTCATTAGAAAATTATTTAAACAACTCTTTTTCTCCATATAAAAGAATTTGGGCATTGAGAGAAATTTGCTGCTCTTACAAGTTATTGCTTGACAAATTATTTTAAAAAGATTTTTAATAGAATTTCTGAAAAATAGTTTAATGGCCAATTCACTCGTAACTTATTTTCCTACCAATCCTAACATATCATTTGTGATAAAAAAAAAAATTGTAATTTAAGAAAGTTAACATATCTCTAATCATTCCACTGTTATTAACAATTTAATCACATACTCCTTTTGTCACATTTGAAATTAGGCAGACCTAAAATGAAATGTATTATATATTTTTAATCAATGGGCCCATTTATCCTAATCACAACCATCCAACCCTAGTCACCACCCTACTCTGCCCACCCATACAATCTGAACAAATATGGCAATCAAATCAAAATAGCCACTCACCAATGAAGCACCACCTACATTTCGCCCTTCTGCAATTCTCAACATTAATATCAAAGGCCATTGTTGTTGTTGAAAGGATATGAAAATGCCAGAGGGAGGAAGAAGACAGGGAGATAATATGTTTTGTGGTGGGTAGGATTTAGTGAGTAATTTAATTATTATCTAGAGGGTTGAAAAGTAATTTCATAAATACTTAATTTTTTACATTACTAATTAAGGCCTATATGATTGAATAAAGATGGTGTTGGCTTTATCTAGATGTCTCATCAACTTTATTCCATTTCCATTAGCTTTATACCGTATATAAGACCATGTACATGTACAATGCAAAAATAAATTATATCCCACTTTATCACTCCACTTCATCTTCTCTCTGATTCATCTAATAATTCAACTACCTATTCATTAAATCCCTCCACAATGCAAGGTTTAAAATTAAATTCATCTCCTCCCAACTCATCATTCTATACCCCACTACTCTTATTTTATTTATATCCTTTATTTTATTTTTATGGTTAGTAAAATAATAATAATTATTATTATTTATAATTAAAAAATACTTCACACTTATTAATTTTTTGTAATTGTAATAAAATAAATACGAGAGTTGAAATGGTTATTATTCGAATCCATTTCACTGAAAAGATGATGGAATTTTTTAAATACGGGTTAAAAATGAAGAAGGATAATTGAGAAAAGAGGGTTTTTTTCGGTGTCCAAATCAAATGAAACTTGCATCTATTTATAGAGAAAAAAAATTATGAATTTTGGTGAAAAAAAAATAATTTGCTTGGTGATAATTCAACTCAAATAATTTGGAATAAAAAGGAAAACTGAAAATCCCATGGACCAATCCTATTGCAAAACGTGGCCAACAGAATTCAAGAAAAAAAAAGCTTTTTTCAGTTTTCAGTGAACACAATTTTTTCAGTTTTCACTTTAATCCCTCTAAATTTCAGTTCTCCATTGTAGCCATTCAGTTAACTAACTTTTTTTTTAACCCCTAATTCAGTTTGCATTGCACATTGTCTAATATAAATGAATAAACATCATTTAAAAATGAACCATTGGGCTTTAATGTAAGGTATTTCATGATAAAAGCTACATCATCTTGTGTTATTCATTAGAAAATGAGTTGGCCATTTTTCAGTTTTCAGTAGAAAGCATTGTAAGTTCAAGAAAACCTAGAAATCTTTATCTTCACCATCTAACCCTTTTTCTTGACAACCTCAGTTGCTAATCTTTGGTGAGTTCAAAATGGCTGAGGAGATAGAAAACTATCTACTTAAGAAACTCACCGAAGATATTGAAGAAATGGGGGCACGTGACCACAACCTACTAGCCAAATTAGTTCCCCTCCAACCACAGTTCATGAAGTTAAGGGCTTTTCTAGATGATACAACACATTTTCCTTTAGGATCACCACAAAAAAAGGAAAAGATCTACTACCTCAACAATGAACTAAGCCAATGGCAGCTCATCGCAAAGAAGCATAGTCCCTTAGCTTTTGTGTCACAAGCAAAAGCTTATAATGATCTTAGTAGAAGGTTAAGGAAGATCAAGATTGAGTTCAAAGAAGGTGATCAGAGCGAAGTTGCTGCAGATTCCAGCTTGCCAGACAATTCAGAAACTTATAGGTGGAGTTCTAGGGAACCCCCTAGCAAGGTTCGCGGATTTGACCTCAAAATCAAGTCTTTGGAGAGGAAAATTCTCCCGAGTGATTCCGATAGTGAGAAGTTCAAGGCAATTGGGGTTGTGGGTATGGTGGGGGTAGGGAAGACAACACTTTGTCAGTTTATATTTAACCAGCCAAAAGTGAAGGAACACTTCCTCCCAAGAATTTGGGTTTGTTTGTCAAAACAGCATAATGAAGACAGTGACAACAGAAAAGAGATTGTGAAAAGGATTCTTAGGTGCCTCGGAGTTGAAGAGGAGATAATGAATAATTCAGATCTTGCTGACCTTACTTCTGCTCTTCATTTGCAGCTGATTGGAAAGAGGTACTTAATTGTGCTCGATGATGCTTCAAAGAATGACAATTTCTATGAGAATTTGGCTTACGATTCATATTTGAATGTAAATTGGGGTGAGAAACTTGCATATGGTCTGCCAAAAGGATGGGGAGGAACAGTCATTGTAACGAGTAGATATGAAGAAATAGCCAAGAAAATGGTGGGTGAGAAGAATTTGAATTTCTTGGAACCACTTTCTGACACAGAAAGCTGCTGGAAAATTTTCAAGGATGCAGTTGGGAAAGATGAGAATGAATTGCCTCAATACTTGAAGGACCTCAAAGACAGAATTTTGATAAAGTGTTCTGGGCTTCCATTGGTTGCAAAAATGCTTGGGCAGATTGCACAGGAACAACTTAAAGAGATCCCTGATGTGAATGAGAATCAACAAATTGGAGTTCACCAACAGCCACCCCAGCCTTCTTCTTAGCTTAAATATTATTATCTTTAAATTTGATAAAAGTTGGCATTGGTCGCGGATAATGAATGTAGTTCAGTCCTTATCTTTATCTGCAGGGTGTTGTAGGAATCTGCATATTTCCTTTAAGTAATATAAGCAATGTTCTTTCCTATACTACTTGCTGCTACTACAAAGTCGTTATGATTATAAACTATGTTCATTACTAATTCTTGAATAAGAGTCTGATGTGGGTGAGTTACTTGATCATTGGATCAGGTGCGGGTGACGTCAGACTGCTTCATACTTGATCATCTTATCCGTTCATCTTTATCTTGACGGTTGTGCTTTCGAAGAGAGTGAGAGAGAGAGAGAGAGAGAGAGAAATTAAAGAGGCAGAGGCAGAGGCTGAGGAAGTGGACGAAGAGGTGTTTGTGTGTGTAGCGTGTGTGTGTGAGGAACAACAGGAATAGTCCAACTTCAACTTGGATTTTTTTTTTTTTTAAATATAGCTTTTTAAAAAATTATATACGAAAATAACATTTACAAAAACTTAAGTACCAAACTAACACTTTCACTTAAATTCCGGAATTGGCAATTCCGGATTAATGAATTCCGGAATTACCAATTCCGGATTTCATTTTTTTTTTTTTTCAAAACTGAATTTCCCAAAATTATATTTCCGTAAATAGGGGGCGATCGCGCTCCTATAATGGAGCGATCGCTCCTATGTACTCCGGCGTTATCACTTCCGGAATCCTTTTTTTTTTTTTCCAAAACTGATTAAATTAGTTAATTAATAATTTTTGAAAAAAAAAAAGGGAGCGATCACGCGGTGTATGGGGGCGATCGCTCCCATAGGGCGTATCTTCAAATCCGGAAATGCAAATTCCGGATTGCTTTAATTTGAAATCCGGAATTGCCATTTCCGGATACAAATTTTCAAAATCCCATTCTCCAGATTCATGAATTCATTAGTGCTGAGAGAAAGAAAGAAGTAAAGAGAAGAAGAAGAAGAAGAAGAAGAAGAAGAAGAAGAAGAAGAAGAAGAAGAAGGTGAAAGAGTTGTGAGAGAAATTTAAAAATGGTTAGTTTTATTTATTTTTTTAATTTGTTTTGAGTTGTTAATTTTAGCTATATAAATGTACTTACTTAA
The DNA here is from genome assembly GCA_022495995.1 of Adenophora triphylla var. japonica. Lineage (NCBI taxonomy): Eukaryota > Viridiplantae > Streptophyta > Magnoliopsida > Asterales > Campanulaceae > Adenophora > Adenophora triphylla. The sequence goes on along the minus strand of JAFEMH010002150.1, from coordinate 169,297 downwards.
TTGTTGATTGTCAATGAATTAAACAATAGTAAATTAATTTTTTCCTAGTTAGGATTTTCTTAAGTTAGGTTTAAAATAAAATGTTTGTTAAAATTACTTTCACAAACTTGTTGCAATTTCTCTATTTAATTATTAATTTATAAGTGTTAAATTTAAAATTTGAGCTTAAATGTAGCAAAACTTTAAGTCCCATTTAAATTTAATTACTATTAAATTTTTGTGTTTCAGATGAACCAACATGAACAACAACCATTTATTAATCCTGGCCAATCGATCCACATGTATTGACTTCTCAGGCTACACATAGATCTAATTATATTTGGAATGGACAACAGTTAACCAATTTAAGACCTAGGCGTGGTACAGAACTTCCAGCTAGAGTTGATTGGAGGATAGAAGCTAAGCTTATGAATACTGGATTTTATGGAGTGTATTTATTAGGTCATTTACAATATGATTGGCATTTGATTGAGGCTTTGATTGAGAGATGGCGTCCAGAGACCCACACTTTTCACTTACCTGTAGGGGAGATGACCATCACCTTAGAGGATATTGGTATGTTGTGTGGTCTTCCTGTAGACGAAATGGCGGTGACTAGTTCAGAAACTAGTAGGAGTACGGGGGCATGGGTTGAGATTGTTGAGGAGTTATTTGGGGTTACACCCTCACCCGCAGACATCAAAAAAGGTGGAATGGTGTCTATGAGATGGGTTTTAGATCACTTCCCTCTTTTTGAGCAGCTTCCCAATAATGCGTCCGAGTATATGATTGAGACATATACTCGAGCCTACATTTTCCTGTTATTGGGGTCATACATTATGCCCGACTCGTCTGATAACCTAGTGAAGTTGATGTACCTCTCACTTCTTAGGGAAATAAATAATATTGGTGAGTACAGTTGAATGTGTCCACCTTTGTCACCACGTACCCTGGTCGTCACACTATAAACACCCACAGACGTAGTGTTAAACCTTGGGACGTGATAAAACCCAGCCTTATCCAAGTTGTATCGGTATCTTCGATCGATTCTCTCACTGAATTGTAGCGTGGCATTTGGTGGTGGGATGCCATTAGGATCTCCCCCTAAAGCACTAATTGCTTTAGTGAGTCTATTTTGAAAGTATGCCACACACCTATAGAATGAGGTCTCAACAACTGCTGAAATAGGCATCCCCCGGCTCCTTTCATAACGCCATTAAAAACTTTTAGACAAATTAGTAGTCTTAATGCCGTACCTATATCCACCATCGTGAGCCATTGTCCACTTTCTAGCATCCAAGTTCTGAAACCATTTAGTTGCCTCAGGGTTAATGATATTAATTTGCCTCAGATAGCATTTAAGCTTTCTATCTTGGGTGGTGCTAACAGGACGCCAAAAAAGATCTTTCAATCCAACGCCCTTGTGAGCTTTAAGAAAATTAGCTCGCAAGTGCAACATGCACCATCTGTGGATAACATTTCGTGGCCAGCTGGCAATGTCTCCAACCGTGCAAAGGATGCCATTATGCCGATCAGATATCAAGCAAACTTCACGACCCTTAACAATATGTTTGCAAAGAAGATGCAGAAACCAACACCAGTTTCGATAGTCCTCTTTTTCAACAATAGAGAATGCGAGAGGAAGTAGACTATCATTTGCGTCGACATCCATGGCAATAAGAATAACCCCTCTATATCTTCCATGCAGAAATGTGCCATCAACAGAAATAACAGGACGACAATGAGAGAATGCTTCCACACAAGTGCCAAATGCCCAGAACACACGATCAAACATACCTAAAGAACCGGGAGGAGGAGGATCAGAATGCTCCACAATGGTTCCAGGGTTCCACTTTTGGATGGCTGCTAACAAACGTGGCAGTCTTATGTAAGATTCTTCCCAGTCCTCCATATGCCTCTGCAATAGCTTTTTGTTTGCCACACCATGCCTTTCTATATGAAACTTCCTTCCCATAGCCTTTTTTTATTTCCGCCTTCACTAGTGCAATCTTCAACTCGGGATCAGCCTTAACCAATTCCAAAACTTCTTGCCCTATGAACTTAGCATCCATGTTTTGATGATTTTGGCTAATTTCAGTTGCCAAGCAAGAATGAGGACCCTTGTATTTGGTAACTTCCCAATACCCGGCATTCTTCAAACTCACATTCACATAAAAATTGCACGGAAAATCTTTACCAAACACTCAATAGTCCACTTTCAGGTTGTGCTTCGTTTTACCTTGAAGCGCAGATTTTTCTTAATATGAAACAACTTCATTTTATACTGCACATCTGTTTTCTTTGAAAAGCGAATACCTTTGGCAATTTCATCATGTTCTGCATTCCATTCAGCAAAGTCATATTGGTTATCATCATATATCTCTGATCCTTCTCCAATATCATGATAAAATTGATACCCGACTCTCTCATGCACATCACATGATGTTGTGGTTCTTCGCAAGCAACCAAATGTAACGCCAAATCTTCACCCTCATTCTCGCTATTATCAGTAGGACTACTGCAATCATCATATCCATCGTCACGATCTTCATTTAGAAGCAACCCAATATTTTCTTCATAATCTGAATCATTATCATCATCGTTATACAATTCCTCACCCTCACCCCCTCCCTCTTCCTCTCTCTCTTCCTCCCCCTCTTCCTCTTCCTCTTCCTCTCTTCCTCTTCCTCTTCAACATATGTTTGTGTACTTGTTCCTGCATTTCCCTGACTATAGCAGTTTAAAGAACCCATCTGGAAGGTATCCATGTCATTAACATACTCATTTTGTAATGGCTCCTCATAGGTTTCAAATTCCTCAACATTCACATTATCAACTAAATTCATCTTAACATACAATTGTAAGCTACTCAACCCACCAAACTGAGCAGAAACATCAAACATGACTTCCATACCCATATCATTGTCAATTACAAATGGAATGTAATTTGCAATCCCGGGAGCGACAAGATGAGGGTATCTACATGTAACTTACAACTGAACAATAGCTCGATCTACCCCAATTTTCTTAGCTAATTTTTTAATCAACTTCTTGTAACTCCACCGAGTTTTAGCCCTAAGTGCACACTTTGGTCCCCTTTCAAAATGTTCACCTTCAAACGGGTGTTCATCATCTCCTCCCCAATAACACATGAAAATAAGTGGAACTCCAGCCATATTTATTCCTAAAAATTGAAAAAATAAAATTATAAAAAATCTAATTTAACAATATCACTACATTTACATAAAAATCAAATAAATACTAAATTTAAATTTCAAACAAAAAATAAGAGGGATTAAATGTACCTTCTTAATCACCTCTCTTATCTTCTTCTTGAACTTCTTAATCAACTTCTTGAATATTCAGATTTTTTTTGGAAAAAACTCACCTACTCTCCTCTTCTTCTTCCTTCTTTTTTCATTCTTCTTCACTGACTTGCTTATACGCAGGTTGTTTACTGATTTGCTTTGGGGAAGAAGGGTTTTGTAAAGCAAATCCGGAATTAGCATTTTCGGATTTGAATTTTTCAAAAAAAAACATTACTTAATTCAATTCAGTACAATTCTGTATAAAAAAAAATAATAATAATAAAATTCGGAATTACCAATTCCGGAATACATTAGGAGCGATCGCCCCCATACACCGCGTGATCGCTCCCTTTTTTTTCAAAAATTATTAATTAGCTAATTTAATCAGTTTTGGAAAAAAAAAAAGAAAAATAAAAGGATTCCGGAAGTGATAACGCCGGAGTACATAGGAGCGATCGCTCCATTATAGGAGCGCGATCGCCCCCTATTTACGAAAATATAATTTTGGGAAATTCAGTTTTGAAAAAAAAAAAAAAAAAAAATGAAATCCGGAATTGGTAATTCCGGAATTGCCAATTCCGGAACTTAAGTGAAAGTGTTAGTTTGGTACTTATGTTTTTTGTAAATGTTATTTTCGTATATAATTTTTTAAAAAGCTATATTTAAAAAAAAAATCCTTCAACTTGTGAACATTCCCATTTTCTTTTATTATTTCTATCTATAATGTGAATGTGAAGAAATAGGAGATTAATTTGACTTTTATTTCGCAAATTAATGTATCATATTTTACGTAAAATATGACACATTAAAATATGGCACATTAAAATATTTTTAATGTGCCATATTTTACGTAATTCATTTTAATTTTATTTCGCAAATTAATAAGGAAGAAAATAGGTTAATTCAGACATAGCATATGCATGCACACAAAAGACACACACTACCAACACACAAACAAAAGACAAAGAGCTATTTGCTTAATTTAATGTTGATGATTAGTTTAATTAGATTGACGTGGAGGCTAATTAAGTAATAAAGAACCTAATCAAACCTTAATGATGAGAGATTGACCCAGTTAAGAATATTCTAACTTCTTAATGGAACAATTAACCTTGGAGAATTCTCCAAGGTTAGTTGGTGGTTTCATTCCGAATCAATCTGTCTGCCAAGATTGAAATTAACAGGAAATTTATCATTCCTAATTAAGCACTTAAATTGAACAAATTCGACAGCTCTATATTGATTCAAATTTATTGTAGAAGAATAACATCACGCTTGCTTGACTAAAACATTAATCCATTAATCCTAATCAAGCACTTAGAGTAAACCAAAACTCAATTATCCAGCAATGTCTACAAGTTCAGGCACCAGCACTGCCTCATTTCTCCTCACCCTCCATAGCAATATAAGATTGGGGGTTGATGATGCAGGAATCGTTCGTATCAACCTTAGTCCAGCAATAGGTTGTCCTCCGACTCGTTAGACCTGAAACCACGAACAAACAACTAGCAGAGATGGTCTCCGGCTAGGGATAAAGATCATGAGCACCAGGATAGTCGTTATTTTTCTAAGATCCTTTACGATTACATGATGTATTTACTACTTATGCGTGACTCTCATGTTCTCTGTATCTGGTATGGCAAAAACAAGATTAAGAGATACTTGTGGCGATATCAAGAGATTACCAAAGGGGAAAAGCGTATCATTTCCCAAATCAAAGGACCCGCAATTGAGCACTTGTTATTCGATTCTAGAAAATTTGAACAACCCCTTTCCTAATGTAAAACGTGCAGGTTTGTTGGCACGGACAGTGATTTGGTCACCAAGTGAAATTACCCGGATTTCGCGCGATGGCGAAAGGCGGTTGTCTTTTGCGGAGGGTTGGTGTCTGAGACCTCGCTTTTCGTGAAGGAAGAGGAGTCGCCACGCGGTTTTTGTATTTTGAGCCCAAACGTTGAGAAACGGCTATTGGTTGAGAAAATGTGTCGTTTTTATTGGTAGCAAAAACATAGGAAAAGGCTTTGAAAACGGGGGTCATTTTTATTGGTAGAAAAAACGAGTAAAAAACTATTTGGTACCAGAGATTGTTAGGTTCGGAGGTCACTTTACGTTTCGGGAAGAGTATTACGAGATCACCCGAAACGCCTCGTATAACGAGTCTTTCTACCTTTCTCGAAAACGTGTGCGTGTGTGTGTGTGTTTGCATTTTGAAATGGGGGCTTGAATGACAAGCTTAATCTTGGTTTGAATGTCAAACGTTGATTTAGGTGATCTTATTTGAAAAGACGAGCGTTTGAATGACAAACGTCGGTTTTGAAGTTTTAGGAAAAGTGGCGCGAATGCTGATTTCAACTGTTTATCTTAAGTGTCAAATGTTGACTTTTAAGAAAAGAGCGTTTGAATGTCAAACGTCGGATTTTGAGTTTGAAGATGAGCGTTTGGATGCCAAACGTCATTTCGCGCGTTTTGAAAGAGAGTTCGAAGGTCGAACTCCGGGTTTGAACCGGGCATTACATTGTTAACGATTTTTACGGGAAAAAACGTATTAAATGGTTTTGAGGGTCAAATGGCGGCTTTTAAGTTTGAAGATGAGCGTTTGGATGCCAAACGTCATTTCGCGCATTTTGAAAGAGAGTTCGAAGGTCGAACTCCAGTTTTGAACCGGGCATTGCATTGTTAACGATTTTTACGGGAAAAAACGTATTAAATGGCATGCAATCAACGAATCGGGTTGCGACTCGGACTTTGAAAAGTAAATACTATCACGATCCAAACGGGTCGGACTTTGTAAATGACAGTATTTAAAGTGCGGTATCAACGGAATCAAACGATCCAGAATTGGAAAGTACGATCGACGAGCCAAAACGGCTCGAAGTTGTAAAGTTGCATGAAATGTAAATGACGTTCTACGAATCAAACGGTCTGGAATTGTAAATGACAGAACTTTAAATGACGATCGACGGATCGATCGATCCGAAATTGTAAATGACAGAAATTTAAACGGCGATCGACGGATCGATCGATCCGAAATTGTAAATGACAGAAATTTAAACGGAACGGGGCCGAAACGCCGTTTTAACCCGAGATTACTTCTCTTATGGGAAGAGAAGAGGATCTAGGGGCTAAAACGTATCAGACCCCGTTAGACGGAGGCGTCTACATTTCAACGATGTTCGTCCGAAACGGTTGTAGCGACTGGCACGTAAACCGAGACGGAACGAGAGATTAGGGAGAGGGAGTTATACCTATGGCTAGGGTCGACTCCTTTGGCTCAGGGGGTGTATACGGGATACGAAAAGCGGTTTGGAATGGTGTTTTGAGGTGGCGAGGGTCGTATTTGATCGAAATATGAGGTTTTCACGCAAAACGAGGTAGAATCGGGGCTCGGGGGGAGTGGAACCAGTTTAGGCTGTGAGTTTCTTGGTGAAAGGGGTGAAATTTTGTTCTTGTAAATGGCTTTGACAGCCCTTCTATTTATAGGTGAAATTTCAGCATGAGTCCGATCAGACTTAGCCTGAAATCCAAGGGGTTTTGTGAAACTTTGGAAATTGGAGGGACTGGCTGGTAATTCTGGTACGCCTACAAATGAGTCCGGCCGGACTTGGACTGCATACCAGGGGTATTTTAGTCTTTTCTCCTTGATTTTTGATTGAAAGGTGACTAGAGGGAGGTGGCATGCGTGCCAAGTGTCCCATGACTCACCAGGCCTTATGGGAGTTCGTGCCCGGGTCCCGATTTTCTCCCTTTTTAAAATAACAGTCCGAAAAATGTCCGAAACGCCCCCGAAAAGTGCCAGAAAGTGCGTTTTTCAGGGAAAGCCATACTTTTACGTGCGATGACGTGTGTTAAGTAAGCTTGGACGTCGGGATGCACGGGGCAGTCCCGGGATGTCTCGTTGGCTTGGCAACGGGGAGCTTAACGGGTTCCGGTTAACCTGGAGCGGGCCAATTAACGGATTCCGGTTAACTTCTGACGGATTTTGACGATCCGGATTTGGGTACTTACAGTTAGCCCCTCAGCGACGTCTCTTCCGAAGGAAGTGGGGTCGTTGAAAAAAGATAAGGATCCAAATCGGGATGCCTTACTTTGAAAGAGACTTGGGCGGTCAGCTGGCTGGACCCTTAGCGAAAGGATTCCTACGTATTCCGAACGGGAATCAAGCCGATCGTAGTTCGTAGGTGCAAGGAGCCGCACGTGGGGACCTTGACCTGAGCGAGACTGTTGGGAGGCGTCTAAACCTGAATGAGACCATTGCGAGGTACCTGTACCTTAATGGAGACTATTGTGAGGCATCGAACCTCGGAATTTCGAAAACTTCGAGGGCGTGTGGCGCCTCAAATCGGAGTTGCTTTGGATCATACGAGGGCATGTGGCGCCTCAAACCTGAGTTGTTGGATCATACGAGGGCGTGTGGTGCCTCAAACTGGAGTTGCTGGATCATACGAGGGCGTGTGGCGCCTCAAACCGGAGTTGCTGGATCATACGAGGGCGTGTGGCGCTTCAAACCGGAGTTGCTGGATACGTTTATCCTGAGACGAAGGCGTTCGTGCCTTGGATGCTGGGCTTATGATGACGGCCAGGTTTATCCTGCTGGGGATAGGGTGGAAATGATGGGAACAGTTGTGTTAAACTGGCGTTATTAACAACTCGAAAGGATCAACGTTTCTTCTTTGGAATCCTGCTGGGGATGAGCGTTCGGGCTTACCTTGATGTTCGAAGAGGGATTGTTGTGCGGGCTTACCTTGATGGCCGCTGAGGTGGGACGATCGGGCTTACGACTGGCGGACGGGGAAGTGGACGATGGTGAAAACCAATAGGAATTTTGACGTCGGGAGACGAAATTGTAACTGGAATGTCCGGAGACAGGATTTGAGCGTTTGAATGTCAAACGTCAACTGAGGATTGAATTTAACGTCTGGAGACGGAATTTTAACTGGAATGTCCGGAGACATGATTGAGCGTTTGAATGTTAAACGTCAACTGAGGATTGAATTTAACGTCTGGAGACGGAATTGTAACTGGAATGTCCGGAGACATGATTGAGCGTTTGAATGTCAAACGTCAACTGAGGATTGAATTTAACGTCTGGAGACGGAATTGTAACTGGAATGTCCGGAGACAAGATTGAGCGTTTGAATGTCAAACGTCAACTGAGGATTGAATTTAACGTCTGGAGACGAAATTTTAACTGGAATGTCCGGAGACATGATTGAGCGTTTGAATGTCAAACGTCAACTGAGGATTGAATTTAACGTCCGGAGACGGAATTGTAACTGGAATGTCCGGAGATATGATTGAGCGTTTGAATGTCAAACGTCAACTGAGGATTGAATTTAACGTCTGGAGACGGAATTGTAACTGGAATGTCCGGAGACATGATTGAGCGTTTGAATGTCAAACGTCAACTGAGGGTTGAATTTAACGTCTGGAGACGGAACGTTAGTGAAAACTAACTGAGAATTTAACGTCTGGAGATGAGCGTTAGTGAAAACTAACTGAGAATTTAACGTCTGGAGACGAGCGTTAGTGAAAACTAGCGAGAATTTAACGTCTGAGACGAGCATTAGTGAAAACTAATCGAGAATTGATCCTCGGGGGAATGGGGTGTTAGAAATGTCTAACTGGGGGGAAATTTTACACTTTTGGGGGCTAAAAGGGGTAAAATTGGAACTGCGAAAAGTTGAGGGGCCAAAGTGGCAAGGACTCTTTCGTCGCAAAGAAGAGTCCCACGGACTTGGACTGAATTTGACCAGATTCAAATCAGCGCCAAGGCCGACGCAAACCAGTCCATTTCCACCATTATTTCCGACGGGAGAGGAGAGAAAAGAGAGAAAATTTTCACCCCAAATTGTGAGTTTTGCTCAAATTTGTGAAGGAAAATCGACATGGAAGGTGATTGGGAACCAATGGCTCGTCATGGAAGGACCGATGACGAAAGAACGCGGTTGGTTCGGACCATTCGAACCACAATTCTTCCATTGAATCCGGCGGAGTTCTACCCGGCTAGGGAGAACCACAAATCCAAAGGAGGGATCGAGAGACAAGTAAGCTTCCTTTAAATTCCATTAATTTTAAGAATGTGCATTCTTTAAATGTTAGAAATTTGACTAGGAATGAGCTAGGGATTTTGGTGCTTGAATTGGGGCTTTTGACTTTGCTATGAACTTTTGTCGAAATTGACTAGAGTGTAGTTCAATTGAGACCATGGGTAGATGACATAAAAATTTTGGTTGCAAAATTCCATGTCTAGATGGGTTTTCTGAATTTAAAGCATGTTTAAATCGGGAAGGAGTAAATTTTCGAAAATGTTCGAAAGGATTTGAAAGTTCCAAATTCGACGGAGTTTTCGAGGGGTTTTGAAAGTTCCGGATTCGACGGAGTTTTCGAAATGCTTTGAAAGTTTCGGATTCGACGGAGTTTTCGAAATGTTTTGAAAGTTCCGGATTCAACGGAGTTTTCGAAATGTTTTGAAAGTTCCGGATTCGACGGAGTTTTCGAAATGCTTTGAAAGTTCTGGATTCGACGGAGTTTTCGAAATGCTTTGAAATCTTTGACCGTCAATACTCCAACCGGGATGGAAATATTTTAGGAAAGGAATGAGAACTGCCATTGCATTGCATCATTTTGACATGCGTTCGTGCACTTTGTTGATGTCGCTTCTGTACTTAACGTATTCTTGTCTTGTTCACCTGCAGGGGCGAGGGACGGTTGATGTTCGCAATCAGAAGAGTCGGGGAGCCTTTGAAGCAGTGCGAGCGCTGTGGGAGATATTCCCGAACGAGGCTCGGGAGGGAGAGAGAAGTCCACAGCAGCTTGTGGTCGACTCCGGATTGGCTGGATTTATTAGCGCAGTGGCTGCGATAGCCGTGATGCAGAGGGCGAGGTCCATGTACGTAGCTCTGAGTGAGTACTGGTGGGATACGACCCACACTTTTCATTTCAGGTGGGGGGAGGCGACGGTGACTCCCACTGACTTTGCTGCTATCACTGGGTTGCCGACCTAGGGCAACGCTCTGGTATGGGTGGATGGCTATACCCCGGAGCAGTTGTCTGAGCTGCTGGGTTTCGATATTACCGATGCCAGGGGCTTAGGTATCCGGTACAGGCCGATGGAGGTGCACCTGAGGACGGGCATTGCTGATTATGGGGCGGGGTCCCCTAGGATGACTGCTGAGCATCTGGCTCGAGGGTTTATATGGTTCGCGTTGTCAGCGACTCTGTTCTCGACTTCTGACACGTCCTGTCACTTCCCTCTCTCGGGTCGCTGACAGATCTGGATGCCGTGAGGGGGTATGCATGGGGGGAGGTTGGACTGGCCGAGCTCTATCACGCCTTGGACAGGTTCTCGCGGGGAGAGGAGAACTCCTCGAGCTGTTTCTCGTTTGCTTTGGATGTATGTTCGAGTCTTTTTCTCTTCCTTGTCTCTTTTATGTACTCATATGTATCTGCTCTGTAGCTGACATAACTTTCCATTTGCTTGACAGGTCTGGTGCTATGAGGTGTTCAGCCCGCAGCAGTGGGATATTAGGGAGGCGTACCGATCCTTGTACCCTGCCATGATGTCTTGGCAGAAGAGGGCGAAGAAGGCGGTGTCATCGAGGGTGGGTACTCGGCTATCATACGAGGAGGTATCTCTGGCTCTGAGCCGGGAGTTCTCCGAGCGGATCCAGCTGACCTGGTAGAGTCGGATTCATGCTGGCGCGGTTCAGGTTGCTAGTGAGGTTACGCGGCGGCGGAAGCTACTGGTGGGACTTCACTGCGATGCGATGTATCTGGGGGAGAGGGTGACCCGTCAGCATGGCCCGGGGTCCCTTCCGTTGGTGCCGGTGGATCCGCCTCTGCACATGCAGCATCCTCTGTCGATGCCGATGGAGGAGTTGGAGAGGTATAGACAGGGTGTGTTCTATACCGAGTATGTCATAGCGGGAGCCGACTATGACACTTTCTTGAGGATGAGGCTGAGGAGCCCGAAGGTGCGGCACAGGGAGGGCGAGGGCCCTGGACGTCCCCGAGATCTCCCGCTCCCACGCGCTAGGCTGGCGTACGATGGCTGGACGCTTCGCGCAGGAGGCTGGTGATCCCGATCCCGGAGGAGCCGAGATCACGGTATAGGGTGGACCCCAATACCTCGGTGAGCACTTTTGATTTTCTGTATTTGATAGTAGCATTCTGCAAATGTTGCATCTGTACTTTCTACTTGTCTTCTGATGACTTTCCTGGTTCGCAGGTGTCTGGCCGTATGTACAATGAGGCGGTGAGACAGTTGGACGGGAGGGCCAACTACGCTAGGAGGCTCGTGGAGTTCCTGAGGTGCAGTTCCCGGAGGAGCGTGGATGTTCGTGAGCGGAGGCCGTCTAGGCCGAGAAGTTCGTCTGCTCCCACGGCTGGTGGAGAGGACTTTGCGCAGGGATTTGGCCAATTCGCGGGCGGAACGGCGGGGTTTGGAGCTCATCCTCCTTCGCACTCGGGGCACGAGAGGGGAGAGTCTTCGAGTTCGCAGGTGCAGAGGAGGCCTTTCGCGTATTCCTGCCTGGAGGAATTCGGGGATTTCTTGTTCGCGACAGATCCGGCAGCTGCGGAGCAGTGCGTCGAGTGCTCGGATAACGAGCAGGACTCGGAGTAGTCCTTCTTTATTGCTTTTTAGACAAAATGTATGTATTGTCTGGAACAATTTGACTTGAACTGTATTTGAAAAAGGCGCCCTTGAGGCGGAACCTGTACTTCGCACATTTATTTAGTGATTACCTTCTTTTTATTTTCGGCAAATAAGCAAGTAGGTTGATCAAAAATAGATAAAATTAAACATGCATAAAAAATTGAAAGGGTCAAAAATTATGCCTATATGCACTGATACTTAATTATTTGCACTGTTGCACGAGCCCGGGGCGGAAGAGGTGTTGGCATTGGTTAATTGAAACCAGGGGTAGCACGCAGATTCATAAAGGCATGAACAGGGCTTTGTTTGGAATTGTTTCCAATTTAAGAGCAGCTGGCTGCAGAGTTGACCAAGTCAACTGCAGAGAGAGTCCGGCCGGACTGAGGATGAAATTTCAGAGTCTTTTAAATTGCAGTTTCAGCTTTGCAATTCGTAAGAAACTGCGCTTTGCTTTGATCAGTTGGCTGAATTTCTTTCAAATTCCTAAGGTTTCCTTCACTTTCTTTCATGGCTCCCTTTCCTAAGCTATCGTCTCGGATGCAAGAGCGATACTTGGAAAATTTTCAGTCGTGGGTACGGAACCACACGAGGCAGAACAAAGGGTTTTTCGAAGGCTGTTACGGGATGAAATCTGTTTGGGCTTTGAAGGAGCTCATGCCAGATTGGGATCTTTTGAGAGCAGCGGCTCGTTTCTGGGACGTACGGAGGAATGTGTACAACTTTTCGTACAACGAAATCACTCCTACGTTTGAAGATTTTCGGGCCATTCTGGGAGGACCTGAGACGGAACAGCTAGTTCTTCTGTATGCTGGTGGAATGGCCACTGTTGAGAAGCTAGTGTCTCTACTTGGTATCTCGGCTGAAGAAGCATACGGGATGCTGATATTGAACACTGATTATGTCGACATTTCGGGACTGCCCGATAGATTTGCTGGAGCTGAGGGGAGCGTTTTTGCGTGGGACGCGTTTGCTCTGTGCGCGATTGCTACTCTGTTCACATTCACGTCTCTGGGTGTGTGCCATCACAGTGTACTGGACCTTGTGGGGCAGTGCCGGAGCGGGGGAGACATCGTGCCTTTAATCTTGGGCGAGACGTTCCTGGGCATAGGTCGGATGGCGACCGGCAGCCGATACATGTGGGGAGGGAGTCCCGCTATGCTTACCATGTGGTTGAGGGAGAGGTTGTAGATGATGCCCGAGGTGCCAATGTCTTGTGACGCTTGGTCCTTCTCTCGACGTCCTCTCCGGTGATAGGGGCGATCAGCCGAGCCGGAGCTCTGGATGGCCAGACTCCGCACGCATCACTTGCGATGGTGGGTTCCCCACTGGAAGTTACAGACTTGTCGGACCGCTCAGGAGGGTCACTTGGTTGTTAGAGTGCCGGGGCTGTCCCAGACGGCTTTCTACATTCCATCGTTGGTTCTGCGACAAAGACGGCCGGAGCAGTGCCACTGACGGGTTTAGTTCATGCTGCTACCTTCGAGGTGGGATCTCTGCTGATGGAAGATCCTTCGACGCTATTACTGCTCACGCGGTTGTGGCAATACACGTCCTTTCCTGCCAGGGTTCTCTTTCACCGGAGAGGGGGCATTGTTCTGTCTACGCAGTATCTGAACTGGTACGAAGAGTGTATAGGGGAGACACAGATGTCTATCTTGTGGAGACGGAATGAGCTGTTGGGTGCTGATCACCTGGACAGCTCGACCTTGAGGAGGACCGAAGCGGGGGCTAACCCTCGGAATCGTACTGGGAACGACATGGCTGACTATGAGGCCAATGCTGATCGGGAGGCCAATCAAAGCACGGTCATGATGGCTCGAAGCGAGGCAGCTCGAGACAGAGCTAGGGAAAGGGCTGCGTTGACAGCTACAGGCATGACGGAGGCATCGGGAAGGGTCCCTGAGCCAGGTAGAAAGACTACCGGAATATTCCCCGTGAAGGTGAAGAACACTCGTCGTGGGAAAGGGAAGGGGAAGAAGGATGTAGGACCAAGTACGGGAAACTAGGTTGACCTTGCTGTCCAGAGTATCCATCCACTGTCATTGCAGACACATTAACTGATTAATGTCTTATTGTAGTTTTGCTAGCGTGTAGCGAGTCAAGAGTTGACCGTGCTTGAACTCATCAAAGATTGTTTTAACCGTAATGAATTTGTAGGTTAATTGAAAAGAGTTTTTTGAAACACAAGCAATTGATGCTTATTGTATTTTTTTTTGTTTTTGAGACCGAACCAAGGATGGCTGCCTACGTTCCCCTTTTACAATTGGACTAAGGGGCTCAGGTCACCGTAGTTCGACACTTTAGGTGATTTTGAAAAAAAACAAAGACAAAAGAAGTGCGACCCTGTTTTTTACCTGGATCATTAGCGGGAATGTATCCAGTTGGGTATTACTCTTTTAGCACTTTAATTTTACTGAGGGGTAGTGTATGGGGAAGGAGATTTGACTCGTGCTCTTCCTCAAACGAAGTATCTGCGGAGCTTGCTTCCGTTCACGGGGTTAACGAAAGGGTTCCCGTCAAAATCTGCTAACTTCATGGCTCCTCCGGAGAAGATTCTTTGTACCACGAACGGTCCTATCCAGGTAGGCTCCCACTTTCCGAGGGGATTGGTCTGCGTAGAAGGCTTTTCCTTTAGCACCAAGTCGCCTTCTCTGATGTTTCGGATCTTGACTTTCTTATCAAATGCTCGGGCCATTCTGCCTTGGTAGGCTCGAGTGTGTTCCATGGCTTTCAATTTTGCGACGGATTATTCCGTCGCAAAATATTATAAATTTGTCGTCCCATCCATATTATTAGCGACGGTTTGAAATCGATTAGCGAGGGATTGGTCCGTAACTAAATTACCGACAGACATGAAATTTCGTCGTTAAACATTGACGAGGGTTTTAGCGACGGAATAAATTCGTCGGTAATCCGTCGATAAATCGTTTTAGCGACGGAATTTTGGCTTTTAGCGACGGATTTTTCCGTCGCTAAAACCTATTTTTCTTTTAGTGAAAGGATTTCCATGCACAAGGTGCTTAAGAATGAAAGCTTAATGGAGATAGTGGTTTGTTTATAACTATTTCAAGCATTGTCTTTCCATTACTTACTTTCAAATGTCTTTATTTCCTAAATCATCTCTTGATCCATTTTCTTTTTAAAGTTACCATGATACAAGTAACCATAATCTCCAAGGATGAACTCATCACTCATATTAAAGATGTGGTTCTAGGGATTAAGGTTACAATATGTAACCTCACTTCTTCCATTTTCTTCCTAAAATGTGACAAAATTTCAAGTTTAACTTCAAAAGATCTCTCATTTCTCTACTTGAAACAAACAATATCCATTGTTGTCTCTAAAAAAAAAAGCTCAAAAACCATCATTATTGTACTATTATAGGGTTTGGAAATGACAACATTTAGATTGGATATTTGACTTTTTCCATGTTTCATCATCAACTTTCTGTAGTTTTTAGAAGCTGTCAACTTTATTGTTTTCAAGTCTAATCGTAGTAACATAAGAAATTAAATGAGATACAGAAAAAACAACATACTGCATATGTGCATCTGTACGGATCTCCTTGTAAAGGAGCATTGATCCGTACATATCAGTTTGTAAGCTGTATCATTTGTTCAGTTTTTTTTCGGTTTTTCCGATTTCAGATTTATTTTAAACCCCTTTTTATCAAAGCAAACAGTTTTTTCTAAAACTGCACTGTTTTTTCTTTCTTTTAGCTATGAAATCATTTGATCTTAAACACACACAATTTTCAAAAAAGGGTTAGAAAGTCTCATGGATATGAGGCGTTTCGGGTGAGCACTAAAATCTCTTTTCGAGGCGTAACGTGACTTCTAAACTCAAAATCTTACACCAAAGCCTTTTGTCAATGTTTTGGGCTTACAAAACGGTGTGGTGACTCTTTTTTCAAAGAAATTCATCCGTCCAATTTTTTTTTTAATTTTTTTTTCAAACAACCCATGCACTCGTGCATTTGGATCGGGTAATTTGACATGTGTACTCATTTCATTTATGTTTTTCTTTCATATAAACCGTACTTTCTTGGTCTTGACAAACATTGGTCACCCAAAGCATTTGTATAACTGTTAAATGTCTCAAGGGCTTTTCGTTCTGTTTAACCTGTAAATGTACTTAATTTTTACTGCTCAAAAATTGGTGCAAATTACACCAGTGACATCAATGAATAGAATTTGGATTAGGAATTGCCGATTATATATTTGTTGGAAATACCTTCACATCAGTGACAACCAGTGGCGAGGCTAGGTAGAGCCGAAGGGGGACGGCCGATCCCCATGTTTTAAAAAAATAAAAAAATTACTAGTGCTATTATTGTAAATATATTTTGAATATAGGGTAAAATGTATATTGTTACGATCTGACCCCCTTGATAAAAAAATGAAATTTTCACTATATTTATAAATTGACCCCCTTCTCGTAAGATCTTGACTTCGCCACCGGTGACAGTAATGGCTAGAATTAAATATGGCTTAATAACAAATTAATGTTGAGTAGAGATTTAAATTTATTAAAAACTAGTAAAAGCCCGTGTCCGAGGACACGTTTTTTTTTTTAATTAAGCCCGTGTCCGAGGACACTTTTTTTTTTTTTAATTTAAAAAAAAATTATTTTTTTTTAAAGGGCAAAATGGGAAAGGGACGACTTAGTGAGGGCAAAATGGAAAATTAAGATTCGTGCATCGTTCATCAGATCAGAAGACCCCGTTCCCATTTATACTATAGATTCAATGATGCCAACTAAATGAGCTGGCTCCTCTCTGTCCTGCCTAACACATGCTATTAATTAAAAGCTTATTAAAGGATGCTTCTATGTAGTTGAATAAGCAAGTTGCTCCAAGCCATGTGAATGTTTGACAGCCTGTCTGTTATTGAATTTCTGAAAGTAACATGCCAACTAAATGAGCTGGCTCCTCTCCATGTCCTGCCTTTAGATTTTTAATTTCTGAAAGTAATATTTATTGGTTTAAAAAATCACACAATAATGTTTGACAGTCTGTTGAATAAACTAGTTGATCTCTGAAATTTCTAATCCATTTTATTCTTTCTCTTATTTTTCACAAATCTACCTTTGCTTTAATTTCACCCTCGTCTTCCTCCTTGTATAGATCTGTTCTACTATGTCAGGATCATCCCACCAATCATCAGTTGTTTCTAATGAAATAACTCAAGAAGCTCAAGAGAACAATGGTGTAAGCTTACGAATGGCTGCTGCTTCTCCTCAAGACACGGGAACGAGTAACCCAAGAGACAGCAACCATCCAAAAGCTCGTCAACAGATCAAGTTGGTAAGTGAAGATCTTAAGTTTGTAGCAGAAGCTTCTAAGAACATCAAGACGTTCGACATATATTTTGATAGTAAGCTAAAAGATGCCTCCCATGACCTCGAAAGGCTCGAATCATTACTCAATACCATAGAACAGGATTCTTCAGATGAACCTCTATATGAAGCATCGGTTCACTTGAGGAAGCGTGTTAGAAAGCTGAAGCTGCAGATTCCTTTCAAGATGATGGTCAATTCCAATGATAGAGATGGACATAAGGATATCGGTTCAGAAGGTTCTTCACGAGGCAAACAAGTTCACCATCAAAACATTGAGCTGAGCAGAATAGTCGCCGTCTTGTTTGCTGATGACAAATTTAAGCTTACTTCAGCGTCTAAAGATTTTCTTCTCATCTTTGATGGCCTTGACATCAACTTAAAGCTTTGTCTGCTCTGTTTTTCAGTGTTTCCAGAAAATGTTATCATAAGGAAGAGGCTTATGATAAACTGGTGGCTTGGAGAGGGTTTCATAAATCCACCTTCTGGGGACGAAAAGTCAGCAGACGAATATGGCACCGAGATCTTTGATGAGCTTATTCAAAAGGATTTCATCGTGCCTGCTCACAAAAAGCGAACCCTAAGAGTAAATAGCTGCAAGATGCACCCTTTTGTTCGCTCTGCTCTTATTCTGGTAGCTTTGGAGGCCAAATTTTTTGATTTTGACCCAAATGCAATCCCCAAGGATGAGGATGAGGATGAGTACTCCTCTTCTCTCCGGGCATGCCTTACTGGTAACGGGTTAGTAAATCCTGAAAACTTGCACAAAGTTCATACTTTATTCAATCTTAATGAGGATATACTAGACTTTAAGCCAGAGTTATTCTCGAAAATGAAAAATGTGAATGTTTTGTACTTGGGGAGATGGCAAGCCTCGGCCAAGCATCACGTTGAAGTTGATGATTCTAAAATATTGGAAGGTTTGAAAGTCATGAAACATTTGAAATTTCTTGGCCTTCAAGGTATCTCTGGAATCACAGCTCTTCCTGCATCAGTTTCAAAGCTGCGGTGCCTGACCGTTTTGGATCTTAGAGCCTGTCATAATCTTGAAGCAATCCCTGAAGAGATTGGCTCACTTGAGAGCTTGACGCGCTTGGATATGTCCGAGTGCTACTTGCTAACTAGAATGCCCAAAGAACTCACCTTGCTCAAAAGCCTTCTTGTCCTCAAGGGTTTTATAGTAGGAGTTAGCTCCGAGGACAAAACCTTATGCACTCTTGAAGATTTGGCTAAGTTGCCGAAACTGAGAAAACTAGGCATCTATACCAATAAAGAGAACTTCCCTGACGAGCAAGATCTGATTGATTTCTCGAAATTTGAGTATCTAACAAAGCTACTGATAACATGGGGGTCTAATAACACAAAAAATGCAGAAAAGTCAATGGTAAAAGCGGAGGTTGAGGGTGCTGAACAAAAGCAAGAAACTACAGAAAAGAAAGTAACAAAGGCTACCGGTAGGAATATGAGCAATCGCCTTTCACGTTCAAATGCCATGCAACGAGGAAAAGCACCAGGGCTTCCTTCAGGGATAGAGAAACTTGACCTCCGTTGTTACCCGGGAAAGTTTTCTCCCGATTGGCTGAATCCCAATAATCTGCAGAGCCTAAAGAAGCTCTATATCAGAGGAGGGCAAATCTGTGTTCTCAGTCAATGTCAAGAATGGAAGGACGGGGAAATTCAACGAGGGTTGAAATGGGAAGTTGAATTCTTGCGCCTGAAATACTTGAGCGAGTTGCGGATGGATTGGAGAGAAGTAAAGAATATGTTTCCAAAATTAATATACTTAGAGAAGTTGAGGTGCCCGAAGCTGACCCTATTCCCATGTGATATCTTTGGCGTGTGGATTGACAGCACGAAAGCACAAGGCAACTGCAACAAATGGCATCCAGAAATTGCATTGAGGGTGTCGTCCGCGCAGGCATTGAGGGCGTCGTCCGCGCAGGAAGTAATTCGTGAGGCGTGAATTCTCTGGACAAGAGGGCGGCCGCGCAGCTTGGGAGGGCGGCCGCGCACATGATGGGATTTTGCAGCAGTTTTATTTTCTTTTCCTGTTTTGAACAATTTCTTTTCCTGTTTTGAACAATTAAAGTAGGGGTATTTTCGGGTTATTTCCTATCCCATTTTTATTAGGATTTACAGCGTATTTGCTGAGTACAAATACTCTTCCTTGCAAAATCCTTGGTCAATTTTATTTACTTGCAGAAGATCTTCCTTGGCAGTTCTTATTTATTTAAGGAATTGCGATTCCTTGCAGAAGGTTTTGATTTCGATCAAGCCTTTGAGTAAACTAACAATGACATGAGCAATAGATTGCTTCTTTGCTTATTGTTTTGTGTTCATCTTTGTATCCTTGTTATTCTCTTGTCATGTATACATCCAGATACTTGTGAATCTTTCGATCATATAATATATAAGCTTTTGTTTCAATCTTCAACTGAGCCACTCCCATTTCCAGTTTTCCATATTTATGATCAATTGTCTAGTGTTTTTAGTATTTATTTCGGGTTCGATGGCCAAGTGAACACATTCTTGTTAAATTTATTTTGGTTCCTCGTTGACAATTGAGTTGGGTTGGATCGGGTTGAATCCGGTAATGGATTGAACGGGTAAGACCGTGCAACCGGTTAAGTCCTAGGTCATTTGTGTTCAACCGGCTTAACCCGTTTAAACCACATGTCAATAGAGTTAAGGTGTATATACTGGTGAATTTTACCCACAAGTTCCTTTTGGGACAAATCACTTTCCTTCAAGTTCCTCGTTAAATTAAATGCCCCACAAGTTTTTTATGTAGTAGTATATTATACTGCATACAATATGCAGTATTTAAAAATTATGATAAAACATTATCAATACTGACTCCTACCACTGATGGTTGTGTTTTTACACGTCCAAATATGATATACTTTTTATCCTAGTTTAATGTTCAAACTCGGGTTTTGTTAGTAGTTTAATGTGTTTTGAGGCTTCCAACTTCTATGAGTATAGGGTAAAAGAAGGAAAAGATGTTGAATTATGGACTTTGGAGGTATTCTGATTAAGGCCGGAACCAGTGGTACAAGACAGAGGCAAAAAGGACCTTGGAGGAATAAAGGAGAAGTTCAGCACTTACCTGGAAACAGACGGGAGCCTCCGCTCCCAAAACGGGAAATCAAGAATAATTATTGGAATTTGGGAGCATCCGCTCCCAACCCGGCAGCCAGTTTTGTAGTTCCCTTGTTAAACAAGGATTGTAGAATGTTGTTGATGTTTTTTAGGTCTTATCTTCCATATGTACAAATAGAAGAACTCTAAGCAGTACATAAGGATGATGTTTTAGTTTTATTCCTTAAGTTTGTAAGCGATTTGCGGATTCAAGTTTTTCAATTCAAAGATTCAAGCTTTTATTTCATTCAAATCAAGATCTTATGATTCTGTGATGGAGATGAGTGGCTAGTTTCCTTCAATCTACGGAGTGGAGGTAATGGGTATCAAACTTTTATGCATCCATTAATTCTATAATCAATCAGAAAGTTCGGTTCTTTAAAAGTGGTTTAATTCAAGGTTTTCTAGCTACAATCACATGTGTAGATGTGATTGACTTTTTAAGTAAAATTGTGTATGGTGATTGTCAAGTGATTGATTGATCCATACAATGTCAGACTTTGAAAGAATATAATCTTGGTTTGTTAAGTGATTGCAAAACATATTATAGGTTCTTGATTCCTAGGGGTTTTAAATAATGTATGGACTTTGCAGAAAACAAAGCCGACGAACACCATCTTTGTGATGGCCCGTTGCACCCCCAAGGCCACTTCAATAAGAAGTTGGCACCATCTATTATATCACCTCCTACTCTTGATTTGAAACCTCTCCCCCAAATTTAAAGTATGCATTTTTAGGGGAGAATGAGACTTTGCCTATGATAATTGCCTTCGATCTAACTCAAGAACAAGAGGTAAGATTGATTGATGTGTTGTGTGAGCACAAGAGTGTAGGTGTTAGTGCCCTAGGCCTATAGAGATAGTCCTTTATGTAATGTCATTGTTCATTTATATAAGAGAATGTTTCTTTGATTATTATATGTGTTTGCATGTTTAGTTATAATAATCGTGTCCCTAGTACTTATGAAGCACTAGTATGAAATCTAATGGATAATCATGTGATGATTATATGCATGGAGATGCACATTAGATTCATGGGTACTTGTTAGAGAACAAGGTACTGAACTTGACCCATTATGAGATTTATGTCATGGTCATATGTCATAAATAAATCTCATATAGTTATATCATTGATATCCTTTGACCTGAGATTATCATCGTCTTTCGCTCGATGAATATCATGTTTGATATAGTTTAACGTTGTCTTTAACCGGATGACAATAAGGGCTATTTTTGGCATGGTATGATTCTTGTTGGGAAGAATGATAAGTCAAGATGGAAAATTGTCCCTCGTAAAGAGAGATGTTTGCTAGGCCACTCGTAAGTAAGATTGATGTAGTGCATGGCCATGCCCGAATGAATTAATGTGATTAATATCATTCGATTAATCAATTTACTTGGTAACGAGAAAGCATTGAACAATATGAGTTGACGTGGACCATGACTCATGTTCAATATAACATCGTGTGACAATGGGATTGTGATATGTTCTATGTAGGAAAATCGAACTTGATATTATACTATTTGGGTAGGCATGATGGCTTGCTAGAGTCCGCTCATGTCTTATGAGGATCGATGTGATCGGACTCATTGCCAACATAGTATAGTCCTATGGGGTCACACGCATCGAACGAATTGTCAAAAATGAAGAATATGGATTTTAAGGCTCGGGGACGACTCGTCCCAGCCGAACCAAGTCGTGCCCTTAAGGGGGACGGATGATTCAGAGGGGACAACCTGAGGGACGACTCGTGCTCTGGGGCACGAGTCGTGCCCAAAGGGACGACTCGTGACCTGAGCAAAGCCAAGTCATGCCCTTAATGGGGATGCCAGAATCAGTGGAAGGTTGCAAGGGGACGACTCGTGCCCTGGGGGATGAGTCGTCCCGTCGGCGCTGGACTGATACGTAAATGACGTAATTTTAGGGTTTTCACAAAGGGCTTTTATTTGTAACGTATAAATACTTGCCCCTGGTTGCCCTAGCCGTCATTAGAACATTTTGGCTTTAGAGAAACACCAAAAGTGAGAGATTTCAATTGAGAATTGAGAATCAAACACAACCAATTCCATATTTCTTCATCGATTGAAAGGTGTTTCAATCAAAGGATCTAGCAATCCTCCTAGAAGAGTTCTAGGGTTCGTTCCTCGCGTGGATACACATAGAGGATCTTCGCTCGTCAAGATCTTTAGTTCGTGATTCGCCGTTCGTTCATCAAGGATTAACAAGGTCGTTCAATCTGGAGTTGGGTCAAGTTTATCAACGACAAAAGCACTCAAGGTTGGTATTTCTATTTCATCTTTCTTAATTAATCATCTAGAACGGATTCTAGGGCTTCGGGTTTTTCGAGTTATTGCATTATTCCGCTGCGCATGGACCCTCGAAACCCAACAGTGGTATCAGAGCCCCGTTCATGATGTTTATATTAGAAAATCATGATAATTAGATAATGTGATTATGTTAGTTTTCATGATGTACATGATCTAGAATGTGAAATTGTATGAGTTTTGCTTGTGAAGTAATTGTATATAATGATATACCATGATTATGAAATTGAAATATATGATTAATATGATTAATCTAGATTATGGGATGTCAATTTCATTAATATGATTAATGTGATTAATCTAGGATATTTGTGAAGTATTACTTAGTATATTGGCTGGACACCAAAACCTTCCCCACAGGCACTTCGATGGAAGTGTGGGATAAATTTGGAGCACGTGGCCGCGTACTAGTAATTACTGACCAAATGTGATTTGTGTTGCATCATTCCATGTTCATAATTATGCTCATATAGTTTTCATGAATCAACCTTGGTATGTTAATTGATAAACATGAAAATTGAACCTTCTTTGTAATTTGAGTTTGTTTTATGCCACCCATGTTTAAACACTTGTGAGTACACGGATAGTTTCATGTAGGCTACGCCACAGTGAGGTACATTGATTCTATCTTTTTATGATCAAGATGAGCAAACGGTGATTGCTATACGTTTAACTTGGTTGAACTCAATTAGGCTATCAAAACAGTTTTGGGCCTAAGGCATAAGATGAGATTGAAACATGTGACATATGATGTCTATAATCTCATAATGATCTAAGAGTCATATATAGATATGATTGATAAATGTTATCTACCTTTTTAGTTTAATTTTGAGCAAATATGCCATAGCCGACTTGAAATTAAGTTAAAGTTGGGTCTTAGCCTATTAAATTATATTATGCATGCTTGTATAAGAAGGTTATATAATTTAGTGGGAGTATTTGTGAAATACGTTAATTAATCTCTTAAATGAATTGGTACTTATATGTTGCATATCTTTGTAGATCAATGGCTGTAAACACTAATCAAAACATGTCACTGCGATCAGTCCTTGAGAAGGACAAGTTAGAGGAGAATGGCAACAACTATGTGGATTGGATCCGCAGTTTGGGAATTGTTCTCAAACAGGAAAGGAAGTTGTACATTCTTGATGGACCCGTTCCACCCGAGCCTGCGGCTAATGCAACTAAAGCTGAAAAGGACCAACATAAGAAGCATGTGGATGATTCTATTGATGTTGGTTTCTTGATGCTTGCTACCATGTGTAAGGCCCTTCAGAAGGACCTTGTACACATGGAAGCTTATGATTTGGGAAATCATTTGAAGGAAATGTTCCAGTTGCAAGCACGCACGAAAAGGTTTGACACTATGAAGGCTCTTCATTCATGCAAGATGATTGAAGGACAACTTGTTGGGCCTCATGTGTTGAAAATTAAGGGTCACCTCGAACACCTTGAGAGGCTTGGATATCCTATCCGGTTAGAGCTGGCTACGGATATGATATTGCATTCACTCCCTGAAAGTTATAATCGCTTTGTTACGAATTATAACATGAATGGGATGAATAAATCTCTCGTCTCGAATTGCATGGGATGCTAAAGAATGCAGAGAACAATATTACCAAGAAAACCAATCAAGTGTTGATGGTGAATAAAGGAAAGGGGTTCAAACCCAAGGTTAAAGCAAAAGTTGCTAAACCGGAGGCAAAGGTTGCCGTTGCTGAGAAGCCTAAACCCAAATCCCAAAAGGATGCGGTGTGCTACCATTGCAAGGAAACTGGGCATTGGAGGCGTAATCGCAAGCTTTATCGGGAAGGATCGAAGAAGAAGGGCAATGAGATTGCCATGACTTCAGGTATCTATGTGATAGATATTTTACTTTCTACCTCTAGTTCTTGGGTATTAGATACCGGATGTGGATCTCACATTTGCCTAAATGTGCAGGGACTAAAGAATAGAAGGTCGCTCAAAGAGGGTGAAGTAGATCTACGGGTTGGAAATGGAGCAAGAGTTCTTTGCATTGGGCCGTAGGGACTTACGAAGTCACTTTACCTAGCGGATTAATTTTAGTTTTGAATAACTCGTTATTATGTTCGGATTTGAGCGTAAACATTATTTCCATTTCTTGTTTAGACAACGAGGGTTACAATTTTCTTATTGCGAATAAGAAATTTTCCATTTATTTGAATGATGTACTTTATTGTATTGCTCATTCTTTTAATGGCCTTTATGTCTTGGATGTTGAAAATAATGTTGATAATATCTATCATATAAATAAGAAATCCAAACCAAATAATGTCAATGACACATATAAATGGCATTGCCGTCTTGGGCACATAAACGAGAAACGCATCTCTAAACTCCATAAAGATGGATATTTAGACTCATATGATTATGAATCATATGATGTTTGCGAATCTTGTTTATTGGGCAAGATGACTAAGGCACCTTTCTCTAAGAGTAGTGAAAGGGCTAGTGATTTGTTGGCTCTCGTACATACTGATGTATGTGGACCAATGAATAGCATTGCTAGGGGAGGATTTCGGTACTTCATAACGTTCACTGATGACTTATCAAGATATGGCTATGTCTATCTGATGAAGTACAAAAGTGAAGCATTTGAGATATTTAGAATATTTCAAAGTGAAGTACAAAATCAACTTGGCAAAACTATTAAAACACTTCGATCCGATCGAGGTGGTGAATATTTGAGCCAAGAATTTGACGATCATCTGAAAAGTTGTGGAATTGTTTCAGAACTTACTCCACCCGGAACACCACAATGGAATGGTGTATCCGAGAGGAGAAATCGAACCCTATTAGATATGGTTCGATCGATGATAAGTCAAGTTAACCTTCCTATTTCCTTTTGGGGACATGCACTGGAAACAGCTGCTTTCACACTTAATAAGGACCCTACTAAATCGGCTCCTAAAACCCCACATGAGATGTGGCATGGAAGAAAGCCTAGCTTATCTTTCATGAAGATTTGGGGATGTGAGGCCTATGTAAAGAAATTGGTTTCTGAACATAAACTTGCACCTAGATCTGATAAATGTATTTTCGTTGGTTATCCTAAGGAAATGAAAGGATATCAATTTTACAACCGATCCGAGAACAAAGTGTTTGTTGCTCGACACGGTGTCTTTCTAGAGAAAGAGTTTCTCTCTAAAGAAACTAGTGGGAGTAAAATTGATCTTGAAGAAATTCAAGAACCTGAAAATGACATAGAGCCAATAGTAGAGACGGAACCAAATTCACAAGCTGTTGTGGAACCGGTTCAAGATACACAAGTTCTTCGCAGATCGGATAGGATACGATCCGAACCTGAGAGATATGGATTCCTCATGACGGAAAGTAATGAAGTAGAAATCATTGAGAATGATGAACCTACTTCCTATCAAGAGGCGATGTCCACTCCTGATTCGGACAAGTGGCTAGGAGCCATGGAATCCGAGATCAAATCCATGTACGATAATCAAGTTTGGAACTTGATTGATCCACCCGAAGGTGTAAAAACCATAGGGTGCAAGTGGGTTTTCAAAAAGAAAACCGACATGGATGGGAAGGTACATACTTATAAGGCTAGGCTTGTTGCTAAGGGGTATAGGCAGATTCATGGCGTCGACTATGATGAAACCTTTTCGCCCGTAGCAATGCTTAAGTCTATTAGAATCCTAATTGCCATAGCCGCATATTACGACTATGAGATATGGCAAATGGACGTCAAAACAGCCTTTTTTTAACGGAAACCTACTTGAGGATGTATACATGATACAGCCTGAAGGGTTTGTCGATCCAAAGAATTCTAATAAAGTGTGTAAGTTGCAGAGATCCATTTATGGATTGAAGCAAGCTTCCCGGAGCTAGAATCTACGTTTTGATGAATCAGTCAAAGAGTTTGGCTTCATCAAAAATGAAGATGAACCTTGTGTATACAAGAAAATAAGTGGGAGCATAGTTCTATTTCTAGTGTTATATGTCGATGACATCTTGCTCATTGGAAACAATGTTCCTGCACTTGAGACTGTTAAGTCTTGGTAAGGAAAATGTTTTTCAATGAAAGATATGGGTGAAGCGGCTTACATCCTTGGTATCAAGATCTATAGAGATAGATCAAGAAGGATGATTGGTTTGAGTCAGAGTACATATATTGACAAGGTCCTTAGAAGATTCCGCATGGAAAATTCTAAGAGAGTGAACTTGCCAATGGGACATGGCATTACTCTTAGCAAGACTCATTGTCCTAAGACAAATGATGAGCGAAAGAGGATGAGTGATATACCATATGCTTCGGCAATTGGGTCTATCATGTATGCCATGTTATGTACCAGACCCGATGTCTCGTATGCTCTAAGCGCAACGAGTAGATACCAATCTGATCCTGGTGAGAACCATTGGATAGCAGTCAAGAATATCCTTAAGTACTTGAGAAGGACTAAGGATGTATTCTTGGTATTTGGAGGAATGGAAGATGATCTGGTTGTAAAGGGTTACACAGATGCAAGCTTCCAAACCGACAAAGATGACTATAGATCGCGCCGGGTTTGTGTTTATGCTAAATGGAGGTGCTGTTTGTTGGAAGAGTTCCAAGCAAAGCACTGTTGCTGATTCTACAACTGAAGCCGAGTACATAGCAGCATCGGATGCAGCTAAGGAGGTGGTTTGGATCAAGAAGTTCGTTAGTAACTTAGAAGTCGTTCCGAGTATCACTAACCCGATAGAGCTTTATTGTGACAATAATGGTGCTATTGCCCAAGCAAAGGAACCAAGGTCACATCAGTGATCCAAACACATTTTGAGACGTTTCCACCTCATTAGAGAAATCTGTGAAAGGGAGGACGTCAAGATATGCAAGGTACCAACGGATGACAACATCTCGGACCCTCTCACCAAGCCTTTACCACAAGCTAAACATGATGGTCATGTTAGGTCCATGGGTATAAGATACATGAATGATTAGGCCTAGTGCAAGTGGGAGACTGTAGGTGTTAGTGCCCTAGGCCTATAGAGATAGACCTTTATGTAATGTCATTGTTCATTTATATAAGAGAATGTTTCTTTGATTATTATATGTGTTTGCATGTTTAGTTATAATAATCGTGTCCCTAGTACTTATGAAGCACTAGTATGAAATCTAATGGATAATCATGTGATGATTATATGCATGGAGATGCACATTAGATTCATGGGTACTTGTTAGAGAACAAGGTACTGGACTTGACCCATTATGAGATTTATGTCATGGTCATATGTCATAAATAAATCTCATATAGTTATATCATTGATATCCTTTGACCTGAGATTATCATCGTCTTCCGCTCGATGAATATCATGTTTGATATAGTTTAACGTTGTCTTTAACCGGATGACAATAAGGGCTATCATTGGCATGGTATGATTCTTGTTGGGAAGAATGATAAGTCAAGATGGAAAATTGTCCCTCGTAAAGAGAGATGTTTGCTAGGCCACTCGTAAGTAAGATTGATGTAGTGCATGGCCATGCCCGAATGAATTAATGTAATTAATATCATTCGATTAATCAATTTACTTGGTAACGAGAAAGCATTGAACAATATGAGTTGACGTGGACCATGACTCATGTTCAATATAACATCGTGTGACAATGGGATTGTGATATGTTCTATGTAGGAAAATCGAACTTGATATTATACTATTTGGGTAGGCATGATGGCTTGCTAGAGTCCGCTCAAGTCTTATGAGGATCGATGTGATCGGACTCATTGCCAACATAGTATAGTCCTATGGGGTCACACGCATCGAACGAATTGTCAAAAATGAAGAATATGGATTTTCTGGGCTCAGGGGACGACTCGTCCCAGGCTGAACCAAGTCGTGCCCTTAAGGGGGACGGATGATTCAGAGGGGACAACCTGAGGGATGACTCGTGCTCTGGGGCACGAGTCGTGCCCAAAGGGACGACTCGTGACCTGAGCGAAGCCAAGTCGTGCCCTTAATGGGGACACCAGAATCAGTGGAAGGTTGCAAGGGGACGACTCGTGCCCTGGGGGACGAGTCATCCCGTCGGCGCTGGGCTGATACGTAAATGACCTAATTTTAGGGTTTTCGCAAAGGGCTTTTATTTGTAACGTATAAATACTTGCCCCTGGTTGCCCTAGCCGTCATTAGAACGTTTTGGCTTTAGAGAAACACCAAAAGTGAGAGATTTCAATTGAGAATTGAGAATCAAACACAACCAATTCCATATTTCTTCATCGATTGAAAGGTGTTTCAATCAAAGGATCTAGCAATCCTCCTAGAAGAGTTCTAGGGTTCGTTCCTCGCGTGGATACACATAGAGGATCTTCGCTCGTCAAGATCTTTAGTTCGTGATTCGCCGTTCGTTCATCAAGGATTAACAAGGTCGTTCAATCTGGAGTTGGGTCAAGTTTATCAACGACAAAAGCACTCAAGGTTGGTATTTCTATTTCATCTTTCTTAATTAATCATCTAGAACGAATTCTAGGGCTTCGGGTTTTTCGAGTTATTGCATTATTTCGCTGCGCATGGACCCTCGAAACCCAACAAAGAGTGCTATTGGGTGGACATTATCGGATATTATAGAGGGATTAGCCCTTCCATTTGTCAACATCGTATAAATCTTGAAGAGGGCGCTAAGCCCTCAAGAGAAAGGCAAAGGAGGCTGAATCCCAACTTGCAAGAGGTGGTAAGGAAAGAATCAGAGTTCATCTGCATAATTTTACAGGAATTCACTTCTCAAAATTAGGGCAGAAAAAAATGGGGTAAAAGAAAATAGGGCTAAAATTAGGTTTGAAAATTACGAGCTTCTTTTTTGGACTTTGGAGAAATCGTCGACGTGGGTTCCTTTCCGTCCATTATGTTTGAATTTGAGCAATTTGGCCACACCCGTACATATGCTTTCTCGTGCATTATGGAGGAGCCCTAATTTTATAGTCGCTAAATCATTGGGAGGGAAGAGGGGAACAATTTTTGAGCTATATCTAATAGGTCTTGATCGGAAATGACCATAATGCCCTCACTTATTTCTCACGTGGTACACACGTGATAACTTAACAGAGGTTTTGGATGGAAACCGTCAAAAAGCCCTATTTTGCAAATAAAGTGACAAGTGAGGCCCTATTTCGCTAATTTTTTTACGTTCGAACCCCAAACTGGTACTACCCCGTGAACGTTGGGCCCTATTTTGTAATTTTCCCTTCCGTTAATGATATTTAACGTCATCCAATTGAATTGCATTATTTGTAAAAAGTGTCGAAAGTACGTATCATTATGTTATCACTAGACAATATGTTATAAATATTTGATGTAATAGAGGGTGTAGTACATTGTATAAGTTGGTATTTATACCCTCAAATATACTACTCCCTCTGTTACAAAATAATCTTCCTACTCTTTTTGTTGTTATTACGAACAAATTTTGAGCAATAACCGAATATTGATTTAATTATACTAATGTAAAGCTAAATCTTGTAATTGATACACCATCTACAATACTATCAATAACAAATTTTATATTTTTATTAGGATAATTAAGTCAATATAAATAATTGCTCAAAAATGTGGGAGGATCATTTTGAAACAAAGGGAGTATTTGGTTATTCTTGCACATGATCTATTAATGATCAAAGAAAAACTCACGTGAGACCGTCTCACGGTTCGAGGGGGTTACATTTCATCTTTGAAAGTGTTACATTTTAAAAATATAACACTTCTGAAAATGATACATTTTAAAAATGTAACACTTTAAAAGGAAAAATGTAATTCCGTCATATTGTGAGACGGTATCACAAGAGACCACCTCTAATGATCACTTAGTGTCACACAATGCCTCTACCACATGAACCACATTATCAGTTTGAATAAATAAATTTTCTAAAACTACTCCTTTTGTCCCTAAATGAGGGATGACAATGTTCTTTTCCAAATTTGTTCTTTATCAAAAATAATTTTAAATTTTTTTTCGATATTTATTTATGGACGGAGAGATAAGAAGGATTTATCATATTGTTCCCAAGTTCATGTTTGACCAAACTTACTAGTGGATGTAGAAGTATTTAATAATATTAACCACTCCAAATCAGTTGTTTCTTACTTTTGTTCGGTTTACTTATATGTGTGACAGTTTGAGCTCTATCATCGGTCACACCCTCGAATCATACAATTTTTTTATTATTGTGTTTCTATCACATATAAAAGAATTTAGGTTGTGAAATTTGCTGCTCCTACAAGTTATTGCTCGACAAATTATTTTGAAAAGATTTTTAAAACGATTTATGAAAAAAAGTTTAATAGCTTGTTCACTCGTAGCTTATTTTCCTACCAATCCTAACATATAATTTGAGATAAAAATTGTGCAATTTAAGAAAGTTAACGTATCTCTAATTATTTCACTGTTATTACCAATTTAATCACCTATTCCTTTTGTCATGTTTAAAATTATACAGATTTAAAATGAAAAGTATTTTATTTTTTTAATCAATGGGCCCATGTATCATAATCACAACCATTACTGTGGAGGCTCTCCCCAACTCCGGGACCTATAGACTCGTGTCCCAAGCTGGAGGGTCCCCAAAATACTCCTTTCAAAAAAACTTTTCTTTAGATTAACTTGAAAAGTATAACACCCTTTTAAAATCAAAATCAAAATAACCCCTCTATTTGGAGGTAATATATAAACCTACTTTCAAAACCATAACCTGTTTAAATACAAACAGTACAGATGTAAAGGCTTACACAAGCCAACTTTAAAACAAAACCGACTCCCAGGTTTAATTATAACACAACATACTGAAAACATATGTTTATAACAGTTTATATACAACTTTCCCCAAAAAGAATAACATCAACCACGACCCCCAACTCCCAAACCACAACATACCCTGACAACCCAAAAGATGTCCAAACTCCTCCCCGGCCTCACCGGTCCGATCCTCCTGTCTCAGCAGGATCTAAAACAATAAAGGGAGAAGGGGTGAGAATAAATCTCAGCAAGCTATTATGTATGCAACAATATGCCAGACCATATGCAACACATAAACAGGCTGCATGAATCACATTGGTAAAACGGTAAACACATTACGTTACCTGATTTACCTTTTCGTCTGATCAATAAGTCGTACAATACTGGGGGTAGCTAATCCCCTCATTTGTGAACTGCTTAAAGCATATTCACATGTAACCAAAGAAACTAGCTAGCTGCACGGCTGTAAGGCCTATAGCTCGATACAGAAGCTATCAATCATAAGAAACTAGCAAAACTGTAAGGCTTGGGGCACGATACAGAAGCTATCAAGGAATCAGGTATAATGTAATTCAATCACTTATAGAACAAATCCATAATTTATTGTATCCCATTATACCCCCACATATATCAGCTGATATCAACAATGCCAAGCACATAATAGATACTTGTTAATAAATCCACACTTTGGGATATCAATAAATAACATGGTACTATTACTCATGTTAAATCAATCACAATAGTGCAAAACATAATTAAACACTATTGAATAACAACAATCCAACAACAGGGTATTAATACTCCTGTTCAAACCAATAAAACAGTGCAACTTGTATTTAAACACTATGTGCACACACCAATCATGAATATGTAAACACATATGGGCACAATGTAAATCAAGTAAGCCCTCAATATCCATGTCATAATATTAAACACCTTCTATAAAGGTTCCATATCAATTTACCAAGTTTTGATAACTTTGGTTCAAGTTTCACAATTGACTTTCAACCATTTTCAGGACAATATTTAAAGCCCTTACCAATATCAATTTCGACCATTTAAGGTTCCATTGTATAGTACTAAAGTTGTACTAGAAGTATAGTTAAAGAGGGACTAAATCCATACCCATTTGACTAGGTTTAAAGGGCCTAGCAAATGCTACCCTGATCCTGAACTGGGCACGACTCGTGCCCCTTTGGCATGACTCGTGCCCTATTCCCGCACGAGTGATTCAATTTACACGACCCGTGACAAGGTTGGCTAAAGATGTCGCACGACTGAACACAACAGGGTCACGACTCGTGCTCCAGGGCACGAGTCGTGCCCAACACCAGTTTTCCCTATTATTTGCTGGACAACATCAGCAACGGCCAGAACAACAACAAACTCTCCTTTTCAGCTACTACAAAGAGCCATAGACTAACTTTAAACATCAGTATATTGATCCCAAACCATAAAACAACACTATATCAACTTTTCCATGGAAACCAAACCATGTATCATCCCATAATTTACCACCCTTCACCCTACTCATTTCCAAACCTTATTTTCATCATTTCAAAGACCAACTAATTTGTTAAACTTACCAATAATCATTTATATGGTAATAATAACATCATTAAAACATGGTATGAACAATTATAGAAAGAATTCATAATAACATACCAAAATATGCCGAAATAAAAAGAAGGTTTAATCGACTATACTTGTTCTAATCGACTCCCTGATCAATAATATGTGATCAAAACGAGGAACGGATTGACGGTTGAATTGATAGGATTTTCTGAAAGTAACCCTAGGTTGATAAGATGAACGTAGTACCGAGAGAGAGAGAGAAAGAGAATAACTGAGAGGCTTCTGGTAGGATATTTATATAGGCAAGTTACACCTAGGCTCCTCCAAGAATCAATCAACTACAATCCACTACCTTAAACTTATTTTTACACATAAGCTCCTCACTACCTTTTATAACATTTCCTTTAAAATTTCAAATGTTATAATTTTACCACATTAATTTCCATTTGATTCATTTAGACGTTATATTTTTAAAATTAATTTAATAACATCTAAATCACGTAATTCATCAAATTAGCCAAATACCACATAATGCATAATATGAGATGCAATGCACCCCACCCCCCACGTGCTCCACGTGTGCCTAGGTTTAGAGTCGTGACACTCACTCCCCCTTAAATAAAATTCATCCCAAATTTGGACTTTACTTAACTGCATGATCAAACAAATCAGGATACTTCTCTCTCATCTCAGATTCCAACTCCCAAGTAGCTTCCTCAATGGTGTGATTCTTCCACAGAACTTTCACCACGGGAATACTCTTGGTACGCAATTCCCGGACCTGCCACTCCAGAATCGGCAATGGTTCCTCCACGTAAGACATATCTGCCTGAACATTCTCGGGAGGAGAACTCGAGACATGAGAGAAATCATAACAGTACTTCCTCAACATGGAAACATGAAACACATCATAGAGAGAAGAAAGAGATGGAGGTAGAGCCAAGCGATAGGCCAACTCTCCCACCTTCTCTAATACCTCAAATGGACCAACAAATCTAGGAGCCAACTTCCCTTTGTTGCCAAACCTTTTAATCCCAGTTCTTGGTGAAATCTTCAAGAATACAAGATCACCAATCTGGAATGATAACTCCCTTCTTCTTGTGTCGGCGTAGCTCTTCTGGCGACTCTGGGCTGTCCTCAATCTGTCACGAATCACTTTAATATTTTCAGTTGAATCTCTAACCAAGTCTGGATCCCAAAGTCTAGCTTCACCAACCTCGTCCCAACATATTGGAGACCTACATTTCCTCCCATACAGTGCCTCGTATGGTGCCATCTCAATACTGGACTGGTAGCTGTTATTATAAGCAAATTCCACTAAAGGCAAATGGTCTTCCCAAGATGAGTGGAAGTCCATCACACAAGCCCGTAGCATGTCCTCAAGAATCTGAATGGTCCTCTCAGTCTGCCCATCGGTTTGAGGATGAAATGTTGTACTAAAACTCAACTTGGACCCCAAGGCTTCATGCAAAGCCCTCCAATACTGCGAGGTGAATCTAGGATCCCTATCAGAAACAATGTTGACAGGCACTCCATGCAATCTCACAATCTCGCGAATGTACAACTGGGCCAATCTCTCCAATGAATACTTGGTTGAAACTGGTAGAAAATGAGCTGATTTGGTCAGTCTATCCACAATCACCCATATAGCATCCATCTTCCTCGAAGTAGGAGGCAATCCAGTCACAAAATCCATAGAAATGCCTTCCCACTTCCATTCCGAAGTATCCGGTGGTTGAAGTAGTCCCGCTGGCCTCTGATGTTCAGCTTTGATTTGTTGGCAAGTCAGGCACTTTGATACGAATTCTGCAATCTCCTTTTTCATGCCATTCCACCAATACCCTCTCTTCAAGTCCTGATACATTTTGGTGCTTCCTGGATGAATAGCAAATTGGGATTTATGGACATCCTCTAACACTTTCCTTTTGATTTTCGGGGAAGAAGGTACGCAAATCCTGCCTTTGAAGGTTAGAATCCCATCCTGGTTCAATGAAAATTCCCCGGTCTTTCCCTCTTGCAATTTCTCCACAATTTTCTTCAATTCAATGTCAGTCTGCTGGGCTTCCAAAAGATCTCTATATAGAGTAGGAACAGCTCTGACATTTGCAAATAACATATCACCTCTCAATTCTCGAGACACCAAGGATGATAAATGAGCCTTGCGGCTAATGGCATCAGCTACCACATTAGCCTTCCCGGGATGATAGGAAATAACACAATCATAGTCCTTCAGAAGCTCCAACCAATGCCTCTGTCTGTTGTTCAATTCCTTTTGGGTAAACAAATATTTCAGGCTCTTATGATCTGTAAATATCTCAAACTTGGCTCCATATAAATAATGTTTCCACTTATGCAAGGCAAAGACAATAGCAGCCAACTCCATATCGTGGGTAGGAAAATTCTGCTCCGCTGGTGATAACTTCCTCGAAGCATACGCAATTACCTTCCCATTTTGCATAAGGACACAACCCAGTCCTTCTTTGGAGGCATCACTGAAAATAACAAAATTCTCGCAACCCTCTGGAAGTGTAAGGATAGGAGCTGAAGTCAATCTCTTCTTTAACTCAGAAAAGCCAGCTTCACACTTCACATCCCAAACAAATGGTACATCCTTCCAAGTCAATCTGGTCAACGGAGTTGCAATTCTCAAAAATCCCTCTATAAATCTTTGATAATACCCCGCTAAGCCAAGGAAACTACGAACCTCAGTCATTGTAGAGGGTTGTTTCCAGTTGACTACGGCCTCAATCTTTGTAGGATCCATAGCAATACCAGTATTAGATACCACATGACCCAGAAAAGAAATTTGTTCCGGCCAGAACTCACATTTGCTGAACTTGGCAAATAACTGCTTCTCACGAAGCACGGATAGAACAATTCTCAAGTGCCTCTCGTGATCCTCCCTGGATTTTGAGTATACCAGGATATCATCAATAAATACCACAACAAAACTGTCAAGATACGGCTTGAAGATCCTGTTCATCATGTCCATAAACACTGTTGGTGCATTGGTCAACCCAAAAGGCATAACAAGAAATTCATAATGCCCGTACCTTGTTCTGAAAGCTGTTTTAGAAACATCATCTAGTTTGATTTTCAACTGATGGTATCCGCTACGCAAGTCAAGCTTGGAATATATAACGGAACCTTGAAGTTGATCAAATAAATCATCAATATGAGGAAGAGGATATTTGTTTTTGATAGTAGCTTGATTCAACAATCTGTAATCAATACATAACCTCAAAGTACCATCCTTCTTCCTGACAAATAAAACTGGTGCTCCCCAGGGTAAAACACTTGGGCAAATGAAACCCCTGTCTAACAATTCTTGCAACTGAATTTTCAACTCTTTTAACTCAGCTGGAGCCATTCTGTAAGGTGCTTTAGAAATTGGTGCAGTACCTGGCAATAAATCAATACAGAACTCCACCACTCTATCCGAAGGCATAGAATACTCAGTTGAGAATACATCACTAAACTCATTCACAACTGGAACACAAGATAGCTCAGGAGACTTCTTATTAGGGTCTAACACATATGCCAAGTATCCCTCACACCCTTTTGATAACAACTTTCTAGCCTTTAATGCAGATATAACATGAATGCCAAATAAAGACTTATCAGCATCAAATATAAACACAGGCACATCAGGGATAGAAAAGGTGACTTGCTTTCTGCGACAGTCCACCAAGGATGACAATAACTCAACCAGTCCATGCCTAAAATAACATCAAAATCTTGGATTGGTAAATCTACCAAATCCACTGGCAATACATGCCCACATATAATCACCTCACAATCATGATAAATCAAGGAGGATTTGAGGCACTCTCCCACAGGAGTAGAGACCTCTAGCACATAAGGCAATAACTTAGGCAACTTATGCAATGTGAATGCAAAATGAGATGCCACATAAGAATGGGACGATCCAGGGTCGATAAGAATACGAGCCCTGACACCTGAGACAGGGACAATACCTCTAATGACCGCGGTGGGATCTACCGCGCCTCGACCCAAGGCAAACACTCTACCTTGCACCCTCTCCTTAGGCTTCCCCTCAACATCCCTCTTCACGCCACCCCTTGGCTGGTCACCCTGCTGTCTGGCCACAACTGGACCCCGTCGCAATTTAGGACAATCCTTCCTGTAGTGCCCCATTTTGCCACACTCTACACATTTACCTTGCTTCCTCCAATAGTGGTCCTCAGAATGTCCCACTCTCTTGCAAAAATTGCAAACAGTTCCAAACTGACTGGATACAGAATGGGTTGAAACAGTAACATTTCCTCCTCTAGCCACTCCGGGAGTTTGAGGCTTCTGCTGACCCTTGTTCTGTCCTGAACTCTGGCCTGAAAACTTGGGCTTGATTCCACTACCTTCAGGTCTGCCCCGATGTTTTTCAATATCATTTTCAATTCTGTAAGCCATGTTCACTGCGGCTTGATAGTTGGGAAAATCATGTGTCAACAGATGCTTTCGGAACTCCAACCTCAGTCCCTTCACAAACCTGTAGACTCTCCTTCCTTCATCTGGTACTAGATGTGGACAATAACTCGCCAGCTCTGTAAATTTTTCTGAATACTGGGCCACTATCAAAGTCCCCTGCTCGAGCTTCAAAAACTCTGCCTCTTTCTTGTCTCTGGTGATCACTGGAATGAAATGTTCTTTAAATCTCCCGGTGAAGTTGTCCCAAGTTTGGGGCGCGTGGTCCCGCTCCCAACTCTCCTTAAGTATTTGCCACCAGTGCTCTGCAGGACCTTCCAGTTTGAACACTGCACATCTGACTTTTTCTTCATCTGTACTCTCCATTGCCACAAAAATCTTATTCATAGCTTCCAACCATCTCTCTGCTATCACTGGATCTGGATCCCCGTTGAAACTTGGTGGAGCCATTTTAATAAACTTTTCTAACCCGTGTGATGGCCTTCCCTCAGGTTGTTGTAGTGCATGTCCCTGAGCTGCCATATTCTGAAGGAAAACCCTGAACATATCCATCATTTCAGCATTCTGGTTTCCCCCAGCTCCTATATCACCAATGTTTCCCTGATCCCTCTGCTGGTCATCACCAGTTCCATCCATTACACCAATCCTTGCATTAAAAACTCGACGTCAGATATCACACACTCCCCCTTAGACTAGACATCTACCCTTGACTTCTAGCCAAAGCTTTGATACCAACTGTGGAGGCTCTCCCCAACTCCGGGACCTATAGACTCGTGTCCCAAGCTGGAGGGTCCCCAAAATACTCCTTTCAAAAAAACTTTTCTTTAGATTAACTTGAAAAGTATAGCACCCTTTTAAAATCAAAATCAAAATAACCCCTCTATTTGGAGGTAATATATAAACCTGCTTTCAAAACCATAACCTGTTTAAATACAAACAGTACAGATGTAAAGGCTTACACAAGCCAACTTTGAAACAAAACCGACTCCCAGATTTAATTACAACACAACATACTGAAAACCTGTTTATAACAGTTTATATACAACTTTCCCCAAAAAGAATAACATCAACCACGACCCCCAACTCCCAAACCACAACATACCCTGACAACCAAAAAGATGTCCAAAATCCTCCCCGGCCTCACCATTCCGGTCCTCCTGTCTCAGCGAAATCTAAAACAATAAAGGGAGAAGGGGTGAGAATAAATCTCAGCAAGCTATTATGTATGCAACAATATGCCAGACCATATGCAACACATAAACAGGCTGCATGAATCACATTGGTAAAACGGTAAACACATTACGTTACCTGATTTACCTTTTCGTCTGATCAATAAGTCGTACAATACTGGGGGTAGCTAATCCCCTCATTTGTGAACTGCTTAAAGCATATTCACAGGTAACCAAATAAACTAGCTAGCTGCATGGCTATAAGGCCTATAGCTCGATACAGAAGCTATCAATCATAAGAAACTAGCAAAACTGTAAGGCTTGGGGGCACGATACAGAAGCTATCAAGGAATCAGGTATAATTTAATTCAATCACTTATAGAACAAATCCATAATTGATTGTATCCCATTATACCCCCACATATATCAGCTGATATAAACAATGCCAAGCACATAATAGATACTTGATAATAAATCCACACTTTAGGATATCAATACATAACATGGTACTATTACTCATGTTAAACCAATCACAATAGTGCAAAACATAATTAAACACTATTGAATAACAACAATCCAACAACAGGGTATTAATACTCATGTTCAAACCAATAAAACAGTGCAACATGTATTTAAACACTATGTGCACACACCAATCATGAATATGTAAACACATATGGGCATAATGTAATCAAGTAAGCCCTACATATCCATGTCATAATATTAAGCACCTTCTGTTAGGAAACAATGGCCTATAATTACTATACGAAGATGAACACAAATATGAGATAGTAATACGAAACAATAATAATAAAAGAACACAGAGATTTACGTGGAAAACCCCTCAAAGCAAGAGTAAAAAACCACGGGCGATGGAGAACAATCCACTATATCAATCAAGAGTACAAGGAGATGATCCAAGTGAAATACAATCACACAATCTCACAATCTCTCAATGGTGAATACCTAGCTTGTTTCTATCTCTCTCTATCAAAGGCATAAAGGAGGAACAATGACAAAAGGATCTATTTATATGTCTAGGGCAAAAATACCAACTGCAGCCAAAAACCAAGCCCAGCCCATCACCTGGAACGACGCGAGGCGCCCGCCTCAAGAAGCCCAGGCGCCCGCCTGGAATTTGGCCAAAACTAAGTCAACCTACGGCATCCGAGGTGCACACCAACCTCCAGGCCATGCGGCCGCCTCAAGTCCAGCAACCAGGCCACCAGAATCTGCCACCCATGCGCCCGCCTCATCCCAGGTGGGGAACCCACCTCGGCCCAGAACAACCATCCTCCTTTGTCAACAATTGAATTGAGAGTCACCCAACAATTCTCCACCTTGACGATCAATCCCGAAACAAGCTATCTCCAAGAGAACATCTCTTTCTCCGTCGCCATGCCCCGAAGGGCATCAATGACTAGTAACACCCACTAAGTCCAAGCAATACTTGAACTTAGCAATCTGCAAAGGCTTTATCAACATATCCGCCAGGTTGTCAACTGTATCAACTTTCTTCAGAACAACTTCACCACTTGCAATTGAAGTCCTCACAAAGTGATACTTTATATCAATGTGCTTCGTTCTCCTATGAAAAGAATTCTGATTCTTTGCCAAACAGGTAGCGCTTTGGCTATCACTGAAAACCTCAGGAGCACCTTGAACCATACCAAGTTCACGAACCAAGCCACCAAGCCATTTGGCTTCCTTGACAGCCTCCGTTATAGCCATATACTCAGCCTCAGCAATAGACAATGCTATGACTTCCTGCAATCCAGATTTCCAACTAATAGCAGAACCACCAAGACAAAACACATACCCCGTTGTAGATTTTCTGTCATCAAGGTTACCGCCCCAATCTGAATCAACATGCCCAACAAAACCATCACAATTCCTACCATAGACAATGCATAAATCTGGTGCACCACACAAGTATCTAAGAATCCACTTGAAAGCATTCCAATGCTCTTTACCCAGATTCCCCATGTATCGACTTACTACGCTCACTGCTTGAGCAATATCAGGCCGAGTACAAACCATAGCATACATAATACAACCCACAGCATTTGAATATGGAACACGTGACATATAATCTTCCTCATCTTTAGACTTGGGACAATCTAAAGAAGACAACCGAAAGTGAGAAGCTAAAGGTGTACTCACAGATTTGGCATCCTTCATATTGAACCGCTCCAAGACCCTCTGTACATACTTTCTTTGAGACAAGTAAAGTAGTCCCTTTTTCCGATCTCGTTCAATTTCCATGCCAAGAATCTTCCTCGCAGCACCTAGATCTTTCATCTCAAACTCCCCTTTTAACATCAATTTCACCTGGTTGACATCATTAGTATCTTTTGCAGCTACAAGCATATCATCGACATATAACACAAGATAAATTAATGAGCCATCACTACAACCCTTCAAGTAGACACAACTATCAAATTCGCTCCTAGCAAAACCATGAGTTACCATAAAAGTGTCGAACCTTTTATACCATTGTCGAGGTGACTGCTTCAAACCATACAAGGATCTTTTCAACAGACAGACATGATCCTCCTTTCCCTCGACCACAAACCCTTCAGGTTGGTGCATGTAGATTTCCTCCTCAAGGTTCCCCATGTAAAAATGCTATTTTCACATCTAACTGCTCAAGCTCAAGATCCTTCATCGCCACAATGCTCAACAAGGTACGAATAGATGTGTGTCTAACAACCGGTGAAAATATTTCATTGTAGTCTATCCCTTCTACTTGAGTGAAGCCACGAGCAACTAACCTTGCTTTGTACCTTGCTTCCTCAATCCCCGAAGCTTCCTTGAACTTGTAGACCCACTTACAGCTGACTAACTTCTTCTTTGGTGGAGGCCTCACAAGTTCCCATGTCTGATTTTTCGCAAGAGATACCATCTCTTCTTCCATAGCAACCGACCACTTTGCAGAATCTTCACAAGATATAGCTCCCTTATAGGAGATTGGTTCATGCACATTAACAGTTTCAGCAGCGGACAGTGCATAAGCCACCATCTCCTCAAACCCATATCTAACAGGAGGTCTTTTATCTCTCTTACCCCTACCACGATCAGTGGTAGTCTCCATCTGCACCGTAGTCTCCTCCTCCTGATCTGGAGCATCAGTAGGAGGTGCTTCATCAGACAAGTTATCTGCATCTAAGTCAAGTTCCACCCTATCATCTCCATCTAGCTCTACCTGTTTCTGTGTTTGTTCTGCAGAACCATCTTTCTCATGTAGAA
Source organism: Adenophora triphylla var. japonica (assembly GCA_022495995.1). Lineage (NCBI taxonomy): Eukaryota > Viridiplantae > Streptophyta > Magnoliopsida > Asterales > Campanulaceae > Adenophora > Adenophora triphylla. Next base: position 127,376 of record JAFEMH010002150.1, on the reverse strand, counting down.
GTAGAGATTCATTAAATGTGACATCTCTACTCGTCAGGAACTTAGATGCAACCGGATCCTATAACCGAAATCCCTTCACTCCAGTAGTAAAGCCAACAAAGACACACTTTTTGGTTCTTGGCTCCAATTTATTTCCATTGTTGACATAAGCATATGCGGGACACCAAAAAATACGCAATCTCGAGTAATCACCTGGAGAGCCTGACCACATCTCCACAGGAGTCTTCATCCCAATACTAGAATTTGGAGAACGATTAGCCAAGTAAGCAGTCATACTAATCGCCTCCGCCCAAAACTCTTTACCCAAACCTGCTTGTGACAACAAACACCGAGCCCTCTCTAACAAAGTGCGATTCATTCTTTCAGCAACACCATTCTGTTGTGGTTTCCCAACACAAGTTCTATGTCGACCAATACCTTCATTTTTGCAAAATTCAGTAATCTCCTTTTCGACAAACTCAAGGCCATTATCTGTTCTCAGTTTCTTTATAGATCTACCTGTTTGTTTCTCAACCAAGGTTTTCCACTGCTTAAGATTCAAAAGCACATCATTCTTATGTTTTAAGAAATAGACAACCACCATTCGTGAATAATCATCAACAAAAGTCAACAAGTAACGAGAACCACCCTTAGACAATTTTCTAGCGAGAGCCCACAAATCATAATGAATGTAATCAAGAATACCTTTAGACGTGTGTACTCCCTTTCCGAAGCTTGCCTTTGTTTGTTTCCCAAGAACGCAGTACTCACAAAATTCCATAGGCCCTGTCTTCTGTCCATCCAATAAATCGCGCTTCGAAAGTTCAGTCATTCCCTTCAAGCCTATGTGACCCAATCTCATGTGCCACAGCTGAGTAGTCTCCGCCTCAATCATAGATCCCTTTGCAACAGACACATCCCCAACAACCGTAGACCCAAGAAGTTCATACAATGTTCCCACCTTCTTTCCCTTCAGTGCAACCAATTCACCTTTAGTAGCCAATAGTTCACCATTAGCAATGGTGCAGATATATCCAAGGCTATCCAAAGAACCTAAGGAAATCAGATTTTTCCTCAAATCAGGAACGTGCCGGACGTTGTGCAACTTTCTGACTACCCCATCGAACATCTTAACCATAATAGTCCCAATTCCAACAACCTTGCAGGCAGCATTGTTCCCCATCAAAACTGTTCCACCAGTAATAGTTTTATAGGAACAGAACCATGCCCTGTTAGGACTAATATGATAAGAACACCCCGAGTCCAAAATCCAATTGTCACGAATTTTGGAGCCCGAATCACAAGCAATAAGAGCATCACAATCACTGTCATCACTAGTGTCTTCAAGCACCACTCCAGCTTCACCCTTGCCCTTAGCGGTTGTATCATCTTCCCTTTTACCTCCCCGGTTAGGACAATATCTTCGAATGTGTCCCTTCTCCTTGCAACCATGACATATCACATCTTTAAACCTTGAACTTGATTGACCCGAATTCCTTGAATTCGATCCCTTCCCTGTCCTCTTACCGCCTTTAGCAATTAAACTCTCACCTTGAGATTCAGTACTTGGAGAAGTCAAGTGCGTCTCAATAACCTCACGACTTAATAAAGCGGTCTTGATCTCTTCCAAAGAGATCTCATCCTCGCCATACAAAACTGTCTCGCGAAAGTGCATGTATTCCGAAGGTAAAGGACAAAGCAATTTAATGGCTAATTGCTCATCATCAATCTCAACATCCACGTTTTCCAAGTCTAACACCAAACTATCAAACTCATCAAGATGACGTTTAAGAGACTCACCGGGTTTGAGTTTGCATTCCTCGAGCTTCTTCATTAGTAATAGGCGATTACTAATGCTCTTGGTCATGTACAATTGTTCAAGCCTAAGCCAAATTCCTGCAGCAGTATCCTCCTTCAATACCTCCCTCAACACCTCATCGCTAAGACTCAATTGTATGAGAGAAAGAGCCTTCTCGTCCATGTCATCAAATTGTGCATCCGTCAAGCTTTCCGGTTTCTTTGACTTCCCTAGCAAAGCCTTGACGCATTGCTTTACTACCAATATCGCTCGCATCTTTACTTGCCATAGCCCAAAGTTAATCTTGCGATTGAACTTTTCAATCTCATACTTTCCAGACATCTTCAATCAATCAAGCAATATAGGACCCTTCTCAACCTGGCTCTGATACCAATTGTTAAGAAACAATGGCCTATAATTACTATACGAAGATGAACACGAATATGAGATAGTAATACGAAACAATAATAATAAAAGAACACAGAGATTTACGTGGAAAACCCCTCTAAGCAAGAGGAGTAAAAAACCAAGGGCGATGGAGAACAATCCACTATATCAATCAAGAGTACAAGGAGGTGATCCAAGTGAAATACAATCACACAATCTCACAATCTCTCAATGGTGAATACCTATCTTGTTTCTATCTCTCTCTATCAAAGGCATAAAGGAGGAACAATGACAAAAGGATCTATTTATATGTCTAGGGCAAAAATACCAACTGCAGCCAAAAACCAAGCCCAGCCCGTCACCTGGAACGACGCGAGGCGCCCGCCTCAAGAAGCCCAGGCGCCCGCCCGGAATTTGGCCAAAACCAAGTCAACCTACGGTAGCTGAGGCGCACGCCAACCTCCAGGCCATGCGGCTGCCTCAAGTCCAGCAACCAGGCCACCAGAATCTGCCACCCATGCGCCCGCCTCATCCCAGGTGGGGCGCCCGCCTCGGCCCAGAATAGCCATCCTCCTTTGTCAACAATTGAATTGAGAGTCACCCAACACCTTCTATAAAGGTTCCATATCAATTTACCAAGTTTTGATAACTTTGGTTCAAGTTTCACAATTGACTTTCAACCATTTTCAGGACAATATTTAAAGCCCTTCCCAATATCAATTTGGACCATTTAAGGTTCCATTGTATAGTACTAAAGTTGTACTAGAAGTATAGTTAAAGAGGGACTAAATCCATACCCATTTGACTAGGTTTAAAGGGCCTAGCAAATGCTACCCTGATCCTGAACTGGGCACGACTCGTGCCCCTTTGGCACGACTCGTGCCCCTTTGGCACGACTCGTGCCCTATTCCCGTACGTGTGATTCAATTTACACGACTTGTGACAAGGCCGGCCAAAGATGTCGCACGACTGAACACAACAGGGTCACGACTTGTGCTCCAGGGCATGAGTCGTCCCCAACATCAGTTTCCCTATTATTTGCTGGACAACATCAGCAACGGCCAGAACAACAACAAGCTCTCCTTTTCAGCTACTACAAAGAGCCATAGACTAACTTTAAACATCAGTATATTGATCCCAAACCATAAAACAACACTATATCAACTTTTCCATGGAAACCAAACCATGTATCATCCCATAATTTACCACCCTTCACCCTACTCATTTCCAAACCATATTTTCATCATTTCAAAGACCAACTAATTTGTTAAACTTACCAATAATGATATATATGGTAGTAATAATAATATCATCAAAACATGGTATGAACAATTATAGAAAGAATTTATAATAACTTACCAAAATATGCTGAAATAAAAAGAAGGTTTAATCGGCTATACTTGTTCTAATCGACTCCCTGATCAATAATATGTGATCAAAACGAGGAACGGATTGATGGTTGAATTGATAGGATTTTCTGAAGGTAACCCTAGGTTGATAAGATGAACGTAGTACTAAGAGAGAGAAAGAGAATAACTGAGAGGCTTCTGGGAGAAGAAAGGATATTTATATAGGCAAGTTACACCTAGGCTCCTCCAAGAATCAATCAACTACAATCCACTACCTTTAATTTATTTTTACACATAAGCTCCTCACTACCTTTTATTACATTTCCTTTAAAATTTCAAATGTTATAACTTTACAACATTAATTACCATTTGATCCATTTAGACGTTTGATGCCGCAGGAAATGTGCTTATCAATCTTCCTCCACGTGGCAGGACTGATCACCTAGCTCCTTGACCTGAAAACCAAAACCCACGACTAGCCGGATGTGTCTCCGACTTAGACCCTCGGGCGTGAGAGTAAGTATGTGTTTATGGAGAGCAAAATGTATTGAACAAAGTATATTCAAAAGACAAAATTGCCGTTACCTTTGCACCGTTGTAGTGGTAATGTATTTATAGTTCCATGATGATGGCGGTTATTTTAGGCATGACTGCATGAGTGTGAATGTGTGCCCAAATTCATTTTTTTTGTTTTTAGTTTGGATTCACGCGAGTTTGAAAACATCCGGTTTAATTTGAAAAACGGAGTCGCCACGCCATTTTGATTTCCTCAAAACTTTGAAAAAAAGGTTTTTAGGGTTCGGAGGTTAAGTTACCCCTTGGGAAGAACGGATCGTCGTTCACCCAAGGTGCCTTGCCGTAGCAAGTCTCCCTAGATTTCATTTTCCGTGCTTGCTTGCGTGCTTTCTTATGTGCATGTGTTGAAAAGAGGGGGGGGTGTTCCAAGTTGTCTTCCGGACGTACAAACCATTTAGTTGGTTGTCGCTCGGGATTCTGATGGATAAAAATCCACTTGTAATAAAATACCTAGCAAGTGTACTAGCTATCGTTGTAGTAGTATGCACAAGCAAGGGTCGAATCCACAGAGATTTGTGTGTTGAACAAATTGGTTTAATTAGTGTAAAAAGAAACAAAGGAAAAGGGGTTTTTGATTGGTTGAATTATTAAACTAAGAAAGCAAAATAAATAAATTAAAGATATCAAGAGACAAGGGATTCATGGATTGGGGATCATAACAATTATCACTTTATGCTTTTTATTTCATGTAAAAAGGATTCAATCTCATTCTTGGGTTCGTTCACAAAAATCTAGGGTTAAGATGTTCATATATTCCGGTAGGTCAATAAGAACATTAGAACCCTAATAACTCTATCATGTTCATATATTCCGGTAGGTCAATATAAACATTCAAGAATTTCAATTAAAAACTTAAGAACAATGGAACCTAGATTCGTTTGATTTCCGGTAGGTCCTCAATTGAATCTATTCTTCTCAACAATTGTCAAATTACAATTCATCCACGCAAGTGCAATGGTTTGTATCCAAATAAATTCAAGAGGTCAAAAGTATATTCCGCTAGGTCAATACAATTGATCTCAAGAACAAAATTAAAATCGTTGAGAAGAACAAGAACAAAAGAGAGATAGGAATAATTAAAGCTTTAGCATAAAGATCAAATTGCTATTCACCTCAATCCATGAATCAAATAATTTAGCCTTGAATGGCCATTAAAATAACTAAAGCAAAACCTTGTTCTTTCATCTTCAAAAATAAATAAAACCTAAACTAAAAATATAGAGAGAAAATAAAAGAATAAAAGATCCAAAAGATCCCAAGAAAATAAAAAGATAAAAGATCAAAGATGATACAAAACTAGTCTAGGGTTGTTTATATAGGAGGAGGGAGGTGGAAATCCTTTTTGGAAACAAATTAGGGTCAAAATCCTTGTCAAACTAGAAAATCTCCCGAAATCCGTGGCTGATTCTGTGCAAATCTGTGAAAAATCACATTTTCCTTATTTGTGACGGAATTAAAATCTGTTGCTGAAAGATTGGTGGGCGGTCGCCCATAATTGGCCCACGCATCCGCCCAAGTAGGCAGTAGGTTGTCTCGGCCAATCTCCCTTTGCTGTGCCTTGTCCATGCCCAGGCTGTCCTTGGCCCCAATCAATCTATGTTGGCCCATGTGCTTGCTTGCTTGTGGCCCCTTTTCCTCGGCCATATACCATTTGCCCACAGCACCTTTGGCCTCATTTGGCCGGCCAGCAGCAACCTTGGCCTATTTTTTTACCAATTGGTTATTCGGTTCGTCTCGCAATTTTGCCGTCGCACTTTGGTCACTATAATAAATTCTTTTGCACTTCGCTCTTTGAGATTTTATTTTTCACTTTAGCCCATGAATTTTTATAAATCAAATTCGTCCAAAATTTCCATATTTCCAGTTTAGTCCCTGAATTTCCAATATTTACGCTTTGGCCCTTGAACTTCATAATTTCCGTTTTGTCCCAAATTTTCCAAAATTGCAATTTGATCCAAAAGCTTCCAAAGTACGCTCCAATCCTCCGTTTTCAACATTGTTGTACTTCAACCCCTGTACTTTCAAAACACTACAAAATACATTAAATTCTCAAGGTTTCGAGCATCAAATAAGCTAGGAAATATATCTTTTGGATGGGTAAAACCACATCCATCAAATACCCCCAAACTTATCTTTTGCTCGCCCTTGAGTAAAACAAAAGAAATAAACAAAAACAAAACTACCCTAACAAATAAAAACAATCAACAGAAAATATTTTTGATATGTTCTCACTACATACAAGGTTGTCGGCCAAAGAAGTCTCAGATTCTCACAAAATATGCTAAACAAGTGCCAATAAGAATATGCAATTACAATCACATTAATGCATCTAACCCACAATTTTCCACCTCGACCTGAATGATGAATGAAATATGGGAGATCATTGTCACCAAAGTAAGATATTTTATAGGGTCACTAACCACATGCTCTAAATCAATGATACTAAGATGAAATTTCTGCACAAGGGACACTCATATGCATATTTAAACAAAACTGTCAACCCGGCTACTCTTTAGGGATCAAATATGGCTTTATGGTTTGTAATGTATCGCGATAAACGCGGGCTAGGTTCACGGTTACAAATGAAGATAAGGACATACGAAGTCAAGCAAGTGAAACTAGAAAGTCTTCGTCATACATCCTCACATTGAAATTATCACTCCGCTCCAAGCCAACCCATTGATTTAACCCCCAAACTTATAATTTTGTATACTTTCAAACTTGGGATCGATCACCTATCTTTCTTTTTAATCACTTTCCTCTTCAACATTAGAGAGGGCAAGGCAAAATTTTTTTTCATTTTTCAACTTTTTTTTTTCTTTGCACAAATATATCACGGAGAATGTGCATTCACTATTTTGCTCAAGCCCCTCTTTTTTTCATTACATAACATTTCATAACCTTTTTTTTTTCTTTTCATGATCACTTTTCACTCCACCCTTTGATTTTCAAAACATCCCCCAAATATTTCCATTCATTCCCTAGTTTCACTTTCTTGAAAAGGTGAGAAAAATAGTGTATAGGTTAAAAGGGTAGGATAATGAGGGTACAAAAGAAGGCGAATGGTGGTCTAAAATAACCTCCCACTTTGTGAGAGATTCCATTCTTTTTCAAGCTCAAAAGGGGTTCTAGCGGAAAATTTTTGTATAAGTGACGAGAAAGTTAAAGGCTCACAAATAGGGTTCAAAGAAATAGCCACATATCACTTCCCGAATAGCCTAATTGATGTGTTATTGACAGTCATGCAAACATGTTCTAGGGACCCCGAGAATGTCAAAGTGATCCTATAAAGGTCTCCTAAATTGGTAACAATGATCAAGAAAAATGATGGAAGTGAATGGTGGTGCAATTGTGTTTTACATGTATTAATGCAATTCTAATTAACATATTCAAATTGGCACAAACTAGCAAAACTCAATCAAAAACTCTCTCAAATCATCACGGACGTTGGCCAACTTCCAAACATATAATGAGAACAAAATTTTTAAATTTTTCTATTTTTTTGGAGGGTGACACTATATACACTCCCCTATAAACCCACAAACTCGGAGAGATATCTACTCCCAAACTCAAAACATGCTATGTCCTCATAGCAAAGAGAACAAAGACATGCCTCGGGTTCAAAGGACGATATGACACAACAAAACGAATAAATAAAGCAAATAAAAACGTACCTACTTGGGTTGCCTCCCAATCAGCGCTTTGGTTAAGGTCGTTAGCCCGACCGTTGCTCCCGTTTGGACTTCACCTTCCGTCCTTTGGCCCACTTCACTGTCTCGCGGGTCTTAATCTTCAGTTCATGCCCCATAAATATTCCCTTTGATATATGACCATTTAGTGCCCAAGGAAATTTTTGACTTTTAAGTTTCTTGGGCTTCTTCTCTCGGGAGTCCTTGCCACTTTCTCCGTCTTCAACGATGGGAGGGATCACCAAAATCATGGAGGATTCGTCATCGGCATTTTCCATGAGTAGAGGTTGGTGTTCATTCAAACATGGCTTGTCGATCTTGGCGAGAGTGACCATATCTTCTTGAAATTCATTGCCCCGCATCTCACCATAAAGAGCAAGCTCAATTTCATCAACTTGCTCATGCCATGATGTTTCTATAATTTCATCCGTCTCCATACAACCCGAACTATCATACAATTGCACTTCACTAGAATTTTCATGGGAGGTTTCATAGACAAAATCCTCCGTTTCATTTTCCAAAAGTGGCTCTTGTTGTAGTTCGTTCTCAAGTTCTTCATCGGAGTCTTCATAGACAAAGTTCCCCAATGTGTCCCCCAATAGTTGTTCTTTGGGTTGTGCATGGATTATGGTCGAATTTTGATTCCTCACTGCCTCTATCAATTTGTCCAATTGTGCCGACATGTTACTCATGGTTGCCTCTATTCGACTATCCCGTTGTCGTTTCTCCTCCTTATATCTTTCTATAGCTTCCTCCCATGGTTGCTTTTCAAGTTGAGGATGAGAAGGCTCATAGTAATGTGGCCCATAATTGTTCCATCCTTGACTTTGTGAATGGAACGGACTCCCCTCTTGTGGATAATACTCAAAAGAATATGTCCCCAAAGGGCACTCATAAGAACCATGAGAGTATAATCCACAATTTCCACATGACTCATAGATGTCATAGTTATACATCCTTGAGTCCATTTGATTTTTTTTTTTATTAATAAAAATCAAAATAAAATAAAATGAGAAGATAATTAAAGAAAACTATTTTCACCCAAAAAAATAAGAAAAGAAAATTATTTACAATACACTAATCAAAATTAACTTGTTCAAATCACAACAAATCCCCGGCAACGGCGCCAAAAACTTGATGGATAAAAATCCACTTGTAATAAAATACCTAGCAAGTGTACTAGCTATCGTTGTAGTAGTATGCACAAGCAAGGGTCGAATCCACAGAGATTTGTGTGTTGAACAAATTGGTTTAATTAGTGTAAAAAGAAACAAAGGAAAAGGGGTTTTTGATTGGTTGAATTATTAAACTAAGAAAGCAAAATAAATAAATTAAAGATATCAAGAGACAAGGGATTCATGGATTGGGGATCATAACAATTATCACTTTATGCTTTTTATTTCATGTAAAAAGGATTCAATCTCATTCTTGGGTTCGTTCACAAAAATCTAGGGTTAAGATGTTCATATATTCCGGTAGGTCAATAAGAACATTAGAACCCTAATAACTCTATCATGTTCATATATTCCGGTAGGTCAATATAAACATTCAAGAATTTCAATTAAAAACTTAAGAACAATGGAACCTAGATTCGTTTGATTTCCGGTAGGTCCTCAATTGAATCTATTCTTCTCAACAATGGTCAAATTACAATTCATCCACGCAAGTGCAATGGTTTGTATCCAAATAAATTCAAGAGGTCAAAAGTATATTCCGCTAGGTCAATACAATTGATCTCAAGAACAAAATTAAAATCGTTGAGAAGAACAAGAACAAAAGAGAGATAGGAAGAATTAAAGCTTTAGCATAAAGATCAAATTGCTATTCACCTCAATCCATGAATCAAATAATTTAGCCTTGAATGGCCATTAAAATAACTAAAGCAAAACCTTGTTCTTTCATCTTCAAAAATAAATAAAACCTAAACTAAAAATATAGAGAGAAAATAAAAGAATAAAAGATCCAAAAGATCCCAAGAAAATAAAAAGATAAAAGATCAAAGATGATACAAAACTAGTCTAGGGTTGTTTATATAGGAGGAGGGAGGTGGAAATCCTTTTTGGAAACAAATTAGGGTCAAAATCCTTGTCAAACTAGAAAATCTCCCGAAATCCGTGGCTGATTCTGTGCAAATCTGTGAAAAATCACATTTTCCTTATTTGTGACGGAATTAAAATCTGTTGCTGAAAGATTGGTGGGCGGTCGCCCATAATTGGCCCACGCATCCGCCCAAGTAGACAGTAGGTTGTCTCGGCCAATCTCCCTTTGCTGTGCCTTGTCCATGCCCAGGCCGTCCTTGGCCCCAATCAATCTATGTTGGCCCATGTGCTTGCTTGCTTGTGGCCTCTTTTCCTCGGCCATATACCATTTGCCCACAGCACCCTTGGCCTCATTTGGCCGGCCAGCAGCAACCTTGGCCTATTTTTTTACCAATTGGTTATTCGGTTCGTCTCGCAATTTTGCCGTCGCACTTTGATCACTATAATAAATTCTTTTGCACTTCGCTCTTTGAGATTTTATTTTTCACTTTAGCCCATGAATTTTTATAAATCAAATTCGTCCAAAATTTCCATATTTCCAGTTTAGTCCCTGAATTTCCAATATTTACGCTTTGGCCCTTGAACTTCATAATTTCCGTTTTGTCCCAAATTTTCCAAAATTGCAATTTGATCCAAAAGCTTCCAAAGTACGCTCCAATCCTCCGTTTTCAACATTGTTGTACTTCAACCCCTGTACTTTCAAAACACTACAAAATACATTAAATTCTCAAGGTTTCGAGCATCAAATAAGCTAGGAAATATATCTTTTGGATGGGTAAAACCACATCCATCAGATTCCTTGGATTTTTATGTGTTCGGGACTTTTATCCCGTCCTCATCTTGGACTTGTGATCATCGCTCTTTTGACCTTGGGTCATGCGTGATCGAGAGAAGGACTCTCTTTTATAGTCCAAAATGAGGTTCTTTAGGAAATGAGTGTCCTTAGCCCATCAATCCTACACATTGAGACGATTGAGCTTATATTGGAGCTATCATGCTCGTCTCAAGTGATAATCGGAGATATAGGGTTCAAGGTTTATCCCTTTCTAAAGAGATTGTGGCACCTTTAATGGAAGGAACGATGTAAAGATGGGATCTTTACACCGGTCCGTTCCAAAGGATGCATCACTTGAGAATGCTCGAACCGCCTCAAAGGCTCCCCTGCTCTTCAAGTTGCGAACGTTAACCGGCCTTCGCCCCTGCAGGTGAACACGGCAAAAATACGTTACTACAGAAACAACATCTATGCACAAACGCATATCGAAATAATGAAACACGGATATAGTTCATTTTCCTAAAATATTTCCATCCCAGTTGGAATATTAACGGTTCAGTTTCAACAACCCTTTCATTAACGGTTCATTTTCCTAAAATATGTCAATCCCAGTTGGAGTATTAACGGTCCAAAATCCCAAAAAAGTTCAAACATATCGAAAAATCCGTCGAACCCGGAACTTTCAAAACATTTCGGAAAAATCCGTCGAAGTCGGAACTTTCAAACATTTTGAAAATTTCGAAAAATTACTCCATCCCAAATTAAACTTACTTTAATTTTGGAAAACACCCCTAGACATGGAATTTTGCAACCAAAATTTTTATGTTATCTACCCATAACGTCAATTGAACTAAACTCTAGTCAATTTCGACAAAGGCACATAGCAAAGTCAAAAGCCCCAATTTGGGCACCAAGAACCCTAACTCATTTCTAATCAAATTCCTAAAATTCAAAGAATGCACATTCTGAAAATTAACGGAATTTAGAGGATATTTACCTGTCTTTCGATCCCCTCCTTGGATTTATGAGTGTCCCGAGCCGGATAAAACTCGGTTGGATTCATGGGAAGATCGGTGGTCCGAATGGTCCTCACCAACCTCGCTCTCTCGTTGTCGGTCCTCCTATGGCCAGCCCTTGGTTCCAAACCGGCATCCATGATGATTTTCCCTTGAAGATTCGGACAAAACTCGCAAAAGGGGGAGGATTTTTTCTCTCTTTTCTCTCTTCTCTCGCCTGAAAATATGGTGGAATGGCACTGGTTTGGGTCGGCCTGTTGCTGATTTGAACCTGGTCAAATTCAGTCTCAGTCCGGCCGGACTGTTTTACAGGCAGAATGATTCCTTGCCACTTTGGCCCCTCAGCTTCCCACAGTTTCAATTTTACCCCTTTTGGCCCCAAAAAGTGTAAAATTTCCCCAAGTTAGCCCTTTCTAACACCCCCAATTCCTAACTGGTTCTGTTAGAACTTTGGGCGCTTTTTCCCAGCAATGTGTCAGTCTCTCCCGAGATCACATCCCGTTCCTAACCCCATCGTTAGAACGTCAATATTTCCATGTTGTTATGACATCCATTTGACGCAGCCATTCCTGTCATTTCCACCATATCCCCAGCAGATAAAACCTGACCGTCATCATAAGTCCAGCACCCAAGGCATGAACGCCTCACAAAATCAATCTCAAGGCGCGAACGCCTTCATCTCGGGACAAACACGTCCTCGTAATCTCGGTCTGAGGCGCCACACGCCCTCAAATGTTTCAGTAGTCTTGGTCTAAGGCGCCACACGCCCTCAAATGTTTCAGTAATCTCGGTCTGAGGCGCCACACGCCCTCGAATGTTTCAGTAATCTCAGTCTGAGGCGCCACACGCCCTCAAATGTTTCAGTAATCTCAGTCTGAGGCGTCACACGCCCTCGAATGTTTCAGTAATCTCGGTCTGAGGCGCCACACGCCCTCGAATGTTTCAGTAATCTCGGTCTGAGGCGCCACACGCCTTCGAAAGTTTCATTAATCTCAGGTTCATACGCCTCACAATAGTCTCCATTCAGGTTCAGATGCCTCGCAATGGTCCCACTCAGGTTCAGACGCCTCACAATAGTCTCCATTCAGGTTCAGATGCCTCGCAATGGTCCCACTCAGGTTCAGACGCCTCACAATAGTCTCCATTAAGGTTCAGATGCCTCGCAATGGTCCCACTCAGGTTCAGACGCCTCACAATAGTCTCCATTCAGGTTCAGATGCCTCGCAATGGTCCCACTCAGGTTCAGACGCCTCACATTAGTCTCCATTCAGGTTCAGATGCCTCGCAATGGTCCCAGTCAGGTTCAGACGCCTCACAATAGTTGCTTAGGTCAAGGTCCCCACGCGCGGCCCTTGCACCTACGAACTACGATCGGCTTGATTCCCGCTTGGGATACGTAGGAATCCTTATGCTAAGGGTCCAGCCACCTGACCTCTCAGGTCTCTTCAAATAAGGCATCCCCCGATTTGGATCCTTATCTTTTTCATCGACCCCACTTCCTTCGAAAGTGACGTCGCTGAGGGGCTAACTGTAAGTACCCAAATTCGGATCGTCAAAATCCGTTAAAAGTTGATCGGAATCTGTTAACTGGCCCGCTCCAGGTTAACCGAAACCCGTTAAACTCCCCGTTCTCAAGCCAACAAGACGTCCCGGGACTGCCCCGTGCATCCCAACGTCAAAGCGTACTCAACACACGTTATCACACGTAAAAGTACAGCTTTTCCTGAAAAACGCACTTTCCAGAGCTTTCTGGGGGCATTTCGGACATTTTCCGAACAGTTATTTAAAAAAGGGACAAAACTAGGAATAACGGGACGAAAACCCTAGCCCTGGTGAGTCACAGGGGCACGTGTTACACATGCCACAGCCCTCCGGTCAACATCAATCAGATTTCAGAGTGAAAAGACCAAAATACCCCTGAGATTGTGTCACAGTCCGTCCGGACTGTTTTACAGGCAAACCAGAATTGCCAACAAGTCCTCCCATTTTCCAAAATACCACAAAAACCCCTGAAATTCAGTATAAGTCCGTCCGGACTCTTTTGCAAATTTACCCTATAAATACAAGGGCTGTCAAAACATTTAAAGGAGGAAAAATTATTATCCATTTTCACCATTAGCCACGGCATAAACCAATTCCAACCCCTCCCGAGCCCCGTTTTGTCTCGATTTGCGTGAAAACCTCGTATTTCAACCAAACACGAACCAAACAACCTCGAAACACCTTTCCAAACACTAAACCGTATCCTGTATACGTCAACCGAGCCAAAAGAGTCAACCCCTAGCCATAGGTAACACTCTCTCTCCCTAAACACTCGTTCCGTCTCGGTTTACGCGCCAGTCGCTACAACCATTTCGGTCGAAAGTCATTGAAATATAGACGTCACCGTCGACGGGGTCCGATACTTTTTAGTCCAAGATCCTCTTCTCTCCCATAAAAGAAGTAATCTCGGGTTAAAACGGCGTTTCGGCCCCGTTTCTTTACTTTTATGTCATTTAACGGTCCGGATCGTTTGATCCGTTGAATGTCATTTATTTTACGCAATTTCATAGTCCGAACCGTTCGGTTCGAGATAGTCATTTAAAATCCGGATCGTTTGATCCGTTGAATGTCATTTACATTACGCAACTTTACAAGTTCGAGCCGTTTGGTTCGTTGATCGCACCTTTAAAATCCGGGTCATTTGATTCCGTTGATACCGCATTTTAAATACTGTCATTTACAAGTCCGAGTCGTTTGGCTCGTGACAGTATTTACATATCAAAAGTCCGAGTCGCAAAACGATTCGTTGATCGCATATCATTTAATGCTTTTTTCCCGTAAAATCGCTAACAATGTAATGCCCGGTTCAAAAACCGGAGTTCGTCATTCGAACTCTCTTTCAAAATGCGCAAAGTGACGTTTGGCATCCAAATGATCATCTTTAAAACTCAAAACCCGACCTTTTACATTCAAACACTCTTTTCTTAAAAGTCAACAGTTGATACTTAAGTTAAAGATTCAAAACGCGTCACTCGCACCTCTTTTCCTAAAAACTCCAAAACCGACGTTTGTCATTCAAACGCTCGCCTTTTTTAAAAGAATCATAAAATCAACGTTTGACATTCAAACCAAGATTAAGCTTGTCATTCAAGCCCCCATTTTCAAAATGCAAAAACACACAAACACACACACGATTTCGAGAAAGGTAGAAAGACTCGTCATACGAGGCATTTCGGGTGATCTCAAAATACTCTTCCCGAAACGTAACGTGACCTCCGAACCTAACAATCTCTGGTACTAAAAAAGCCTTTTGTCATGTTTTTGCTACCAATAAAAACGACACCCCTTTTCAAAGCCTTTTCCAAGTTTTTGCTATCAATAAAAACAACATCTTTTTCACTAAGCCGCTTTTCAACGTTTGGGCTCAAAATACAAAACCGCCACTACCAGAAAAAGGTGGTTTAGCGGTGGAAATTTCCGTCGCTAAAATTCAATTTCCGTCGCTAAAAATAAACACCGACGGAAAAATTCCGTCGGTGGTCCGCCGCTACCAGCCCGTCGCAGTGCTCCAACGGGTCAATTTCCGCCGGTATTTTTTGATTTTACCGACGGAATTTAATTCCGCCGGTGATTTAATTGTTTCAGCGACGGAAATTTCCGCCGTTAAATCAATTTAATTTAATTAAAATTTCATTTCAGCGGCGGAAATTTTCGTCGCTGTAATTAAAATTAATTTAATTAAATTAATTTCAGCGGCGGAAATTTCCGTAGCTGTAATAAAAATTAAATTAAAATAAATTTATTTCAGCGGCGGAAATTACTGTCGCTGAAATTATTTTATTTTAATTTAATTTTTATTACAGAGACGGAAATTTCCGCCGCTGAAATCAAAAATTAAATTAAAATTAAATGAGATAGCGGCGAAAATTTCCGTCGCTGGAATAAAAATTAATTAAAATAAAATAATTTCAGCGATGGTAATTTCCGCCGTTGAAATTAATTTATTTTAATTTAATTTTTATTACAGCGACGGAAATTTCCGCCACTATAATCAAAAATTAAATTAAAATTAATTGATATAGCGGCGGAAATTTCCGTCGCTGTAATTAAAATTAAGTAAAATAAATTAATTTCAGCGATGGAAATTTCCGTCGCTGATTCTGAAATAAATTAAAAAAAATAATTTAAAATATCAATAAACCAAAATTTTTTGTACCTGATATAACATTTCAATTTATAAAACTAAAACTATAAAAACTAAAAATCAAATATCAGCGTACCAAATAAAAACTAAATATCACCGTACCAAATCGGGAGGGGGGAGAGGGGGGGATAGGGGGGAGGTGCTCCCGCGGGTACCAAATATCTCAAATGTTTACAAACAACTATAAATTAGTACAAAAATGTCTAAAATAGTCCGTAATCAACTCGGGGGAGGCTGGAAATTACCCTGGGGGTCCTGGTCAAAACGAGCCATCAACAGCGCCAATTGTCTTTGAGTCTCTGCATGAGCCTCCGTAAGCTTTGCCCGCTCGCGTCTCTCCTCCTCCAACGCAGCCTCCAGAGTGTCGACCCTCGGATCACGATACGTGGGCGGGGCAACATTTCGCCGACGGCCGGTCGACATCGACGGGCATTGCCGCCCGTAATCCCCCATCCCTAACACTCGGTCTCCTCTCTTTGGATGTCCCTCAGAGGTGACCGAGTGCCAAACATCAGGCACGAAGGGGATGGGCTGGTCGGGAGGCGTTCCTTCGGGAAGAACGGCGGCTTGATATGCACTCTGTCAAAATAAAACAAACAATTATAATCATATACACAATGTAAGGTACATAAATAAATTTACATATTCAAAATCAAGTCATTTAATGATAGTTTACTTACAAAGGCATTATCATAGCGATCGTCAACCCATTGCGGAGGTTGATCGGGCGCTGTAGAATTCCGAAGATGGGTGCTAGCGTAAACATCCACAAAACTGATATTCTGGCCATGCTCCCTTTCCTATAAATAAAATAAGCGAGATTATTACTTTGAAATTGTATAAATGCAACATTTAAACTGATTTAAAAGCATGCATACACTACATTTACACTAAAACCATGGATTTCATAGCATCAACATGGCTCCCAGCTAACATACGTACATAAACCTATTTAAAAGCATGCATACACTACTACATTTAAACTAACATACATACCATGCGGTCGTGATGCTCGGCAACCGTGAGCGTCCCCATGGTATGCATCGCCGCCGACCCCGAGGAGCCTGCTCTATTGGCCTTAGCCTGTTCGGATATAGCCTTCGCCGCATCCGACCCCCAATATTTGCAAAATTGACGAAACACCTCCTCGGTCATCCAAGTAGGTGTCGAGGGCTGTTGTTTCGCCGCGAGCCGGTTAGTATAATATTGTCTCTTCGTGTTACCTATAAAAAATATGAATATCTCGTAAACATATAATGATGACATTATAAAATTAAAAGAGTATAATCATTGTTAATTAAACTAATTAAGGATAGATAAATATGTTACCAATATGATCCTTAAATAGCTTGTGAGCCTGTATATCGAAAACATATCTAGCCGTCGCCTCGTCGATTTCCGGCGCCCAATAATATTTCCCCTACAATATATAATGATAACATTACAAAACTAAAAGAGTATAATCATTATTAATTATAACATTTTAATAACAAACTAACATTTAAGTTTTAAATAAAAACCATTAACACATTACCTTAAACTCCTCCCACGCATCCTCCTTCTGCCTCGGTGGCAATGATTTCCAGTTGGGCCAATACTCTGTCATTTTCCGAGACCGCCAATATTGCCCGATCTTAGTCCCTGTGGTAGGGTATCCACCTACAAACCTGCCAAGTATATTTATACAATAACATTTTAACTTAAATAATGAATTATATATAAAACAAAAAGGAACCAACTTATATGAAATTAATGAAGAGTTACTTACTGGTCATAATGTGACGATATCCGGACAAATATCCTCCCCTCAGAATCGATAGTAGTCTGAGTATCGGCCCCAGAGGTGGAGCTAGTACTACTACGTGAAGGGTCGACATCATCAGTACCGGATCTGGACGGTTGCGTCCCAGTAATAGATGTGTAGATGGGCTTAGTCTTCTTACACTTTCTACTAGAACTCATATCTGTATTACAGTAAAAATATTAAAATATACAACTTTAACAATAGGAAACAATATATTCACAATACATCTAAAACTTTAAAGTTCTAATAATCTAAAGCATTCACAATACATATAAAACTTTAAACTATTAATAATATAAAGCATTCACAATACGTATAAAACTTTAAAGTTCTAATAATCTAAAGAATTCACAATATATATAAAACGACGGATATTAATAATAATCTAAAGCATTCACAATACATATAAAACTTTAAAGTTCTAATAATCTAAAGCATTCACAATACATATAAAACTTTAAACTATTAATAATCTAAAGCATTCACAATACATATAAATCTTTAAAGTTGTAATAATCTAAAGCATTAACAATACATATAAAACTTTAAACTATTATTAATCTTCGTCCCCATCATCATCACTGGACTCTGAATTACTACAAAACTTGAGTTCTTCATCTTCGTCTTCGGACTCTGATGAATCAAACTCTGGTTCCTCTTCCTCTTCCTCTTCCTCTTCCTCTTCCTCGTCCTCTTCCTCTTCCTCTTCCTCTTCCTCTTCCTCTTCCTCTGATTCATCAATATCAATGTGCGCGAGATGACCTGAACGAGGCGGAGGAGTTGGCAAATTCACTGGTAAGATATCCTCCTCGAGTTCATCAACATTTTGAGGAATATGAGTGACATCATCTAATGGATGATTAGCTGATGAAACGTTAGGTGGCACTGGCATTTCATCATCTTGATAGGGTGTTTCTAATGACGACTCTGTAGTTGTCGATGAGGGTAGGTTGTCAATCATGCTCCTAGCCTTGGTCATCCAGACAGCCCACCATCTGTCGGGTCGCGGACGAGGGTAGGGAGTCATGTATACCTGTTGTGCTTGAGATGCTAAGATGAAGACGTCGTCGCCATTATGCGGACGAGTCCTTTACATCGACGAGGTCAAATATGGTGTGCTTCTTAACACCTCGCACGAGAATCTCGCCAATCACAATTGAACAAGACAACACTTGTTTCTACCCAAATACTCCACCTCGACTACTTCTTTCAGACGCCATAATAATCAAGGTTTCCTTTAAGCTTCACACCGCTATTCCACGTCAATTTAGAGCCCCGTAAGCTTTGGTATGAAACACATAGCCATTCACGAAATAACCGTTGTATAAATGAACGTTCAAGTACGGAGATGATGCTAAATGTCTTAACCTCGCGGCTTTGGCATCACCGGATGTTCGGCTATCTATAAGACAATATTGTAACCAATTTAATACAATTTTAAGATTGAATGTTTAAAGAATTGTATAGAATAAATTTGAATGAAATGAAATATTTACATATTTCCTTAGCCGGTTGGAAATTCTCTTTTGTCCTAGTTGCGATGAGTTACGGAGATAAATCTGAGCTAAATCTTCAAACATTCTGCAATAGGGTTAAACAAGGCATTTCATATGCAGGTAATTAAACATGCATAATTTAATCGACGAGGCGTAAACATAACATCAATGACTTACTTGATATATTCCCCAACCTCGTCGCAGTTAAGAAGAACATACGTTTCGACCGCGGCAAAATCTTTAGCGGTTAACGTACGCGTACCAACCCGTTTGCTGAGGAACCGACCAGGGGATGAAAATACAGAGATGTTTCCCTTAGACGGACAACCACCATCGTAATTGCAGCCAACCCTAGTCAATCTCGTATCAACATCAGGAGGAAAATATGTTCCGACAAAGGCAACAATCTCATCTATAATAACAGCCTCTGAAATTGAGGCCTCGACCATGGCCCTATTGCTCATCTTCCTTTTCAATTGGCCTAGATACCTCTCAAATGGATACATCCATCTGTATTGAACTGGACCACCGACTCTAGCTTCGTATGCCAAGTGGACCGGTAAATGCTCCATAGAATCAAAGAATGAAGGAGGAAATATCTTCTCAAGTTTGCACAAAGTCACTACGATGCTCTCCTCAAGCTTTTTCATGTGATCAACACACAGTGTGGTCGATGTTAACGCTTGGAAAAACTCACTTAACTCGTTAACGCCACCCAGATATTATCAGGCAAGAGACCCCTGAAAGCAATCGGAAGTAGCCTATCCAGCAAAACGTGGCAATCGTGACTCTTCAAACCCTGCACTTTCCCCTCCTCTACATTGACACAGTTACCAATGTTAGATGCGTAACCATCTGGAAGCCTTAAATCCTTGAGCCATTTCAGGAGGAGGAGCTTCTTTTCCTTTGTAAGCACGTATTGAGCCATCGGTATAACTGGTTTACCATTGACGTATACCAAGTCTAAGGCCGGCCGCTTACAGATTTCCTTAAGGTCCATTCGAGCTTTTTCATTGTCTTTAGTTGTTCTCTTGAAATCCATCAACGTGTTAAAAACATTATCGAATACATTCTTCTCAATGTGCATCACGTCAAGGTTATGTCGAATGAGATTTGTTTTCCAGTATGGCAGCTCCCAAAATATACTCCTCTTGATCCAGTTATGGGTAGTCCCAAACCCTTGTATTTTGGTCTTCAAAAACTTTTTCCCCCACCGAGGATCGGGTAATGTAGATACCTTCTCATAGACCGTGTCACCACTTAAACGAATCGGGGCCTCATCATGGTCAATCTTGTTCTTTTTAAACGCATTCTTATGGGTCCTGAATGGGTGCTCCTCCGGAAGAAATTGTCTATGGCAATCGAACCAACATGGTTTTCCAGAGTGCGTGAGCGTGAAAGACTTTGTGTCACTCATACAATACGGACAGTCCAACTTCCCGTGGGTGCTCCAACCCGATAACATCCCATATGCAGGGAAGTCATTAACTGTCCACATCAACGCAGCCTTCATGCTGAAATTCTCTCGCTTGAAAGCATCCCACGTTTCGACCCCATCCTCCCAAAGCTGCTTCAATTCGTCCATCAAAGGTCGGAGATAGACGTCAATGTTCCTCCCAGGGCTGTTTGGGTCGGGGATGAATAACGACAAGAACGTGTAGGGATCACTCATACACAACCAGGGCGGAAGATTGTAGACAGTGGCTATAACCGGCCAACAAGAGTAAGATTTTGCCCCAGGACCAAACGGATTGAAACCATCAGAGCAGATGCATAACCATATATTTCTTGCTTCAGACGCAAAGTCAGGATAAGTCTCATCAAAGTGTTTCCATGCCTCCCCATCACTGGGATGAATCAACACACCCTCTTCACGCAAACTTTCCTTATGCCAACGCATTGCCTCTGCAGTAGATTTAGACACGTAGAGGCATTGCAGTCTTGGAATCAATGGCATGTAACGCAACTGCTTATGTGGTCTGTTTTTCTTGTGTTTTAAACTCCCCCTCCGATTTGGCTTATATCTACTTTGTCTGCAAATTGAACACTCTGTCTTCTGTGAATCTTCCTTGTAGAATAGCATGCAGTCATTCTTACACGCATCAATCTTTCATAACATAGCCCAATCTGCCCAACCAACTTCTTTGTCTCATAAAAAGTTTGTAACCATCTTATTCTCTTTCGGCAACATCCGCTCAATTGCATTCATGATACGATTATAAACGGGCGGCTAATATTGCAATCGGCCTTTATGTTAAGGAGCTCGGCCACGGCCTCCAACACACTGATCTCGCAACCTGGATAGACCTTCTCTTTTGCAGAGTCCATAGCATCAATAAATTTTTTGGCTGCAGGGGTTGGTTCTTGCTGTTGGTTCTCTGACCAATCGAATTCAGGACCGGCTGCATCCCTAACCATATCTTCCATATTCAAAGGTGGTTCTTCATTGTCCTGAATAATAGGTTCGGGTTCAAGAGGTACATGAATATTCCCGGGGGGATTATTCGCAACATTTGTGCGCAATCTCAGCTCACCATGACGGGTCCACCGTTTGTACCCAACTTTAAACCCGTTACGCAAAAGATGTTTCTGAGTATCGATCAAGCTTAGATACTTGACATTACAACAGATGGTACATGGACACCTAATCTTACCATCTTTATCCATGTGACTGGTTTTATTTGATTGAGCAAATTCAATAAACCCCATCAACCCTCTATAAAACTCAATATTGATACTGGAATGATTCGGCAACTTTCGCTTGTACATCCAACTACGATCATCGTTAACAGACATCACTCCTGCATTGCAATCCATATATTATACGTACACTCAATTTAATCGACGGATGAAACAAAATTGGGATGTTAATAATTATTGGATTTCATAATATATTAACAGTTTAGAAGTAATTAACGTATTATCATTCCCTAAATTTGAATTACAAACTTAAAAGCAACACAGATCTTCTTAAAATAAATATAAAGCTTCTAACTCATATTTAACAATATATTAACAGGTCTTCTTAAAGTGTCTAGGAACTCGTTCCCGCTCCCGAACTCGAATCTCTACTCTTCCTCCGACTCGGTCCCCGGGAGGTCTTTGGTCTAAGTATGTCGAAAAAGTCAGTCTGACCTCGTCCTGGCTCAGGTATCGTGTGAGCTAGTGGATCAATCAGTCTAGTAGCTCTCAGTACTGCTCTTTCCTGCCTCAAGGCCTCCCTGCGAGCTATCACTTTGAGATCATTTCTCAAAACATCTCTTCGAAGCTCCCATCTCTCATAATCTGCTGCAATGTCGCCAGTGATTTCATCAGGGTTGCTCTTGGCCTCTATATCTCTTAATGTCAGAATTTGGAAGAATAGTACGCCCCAAAATACTCTCGGCATCGAGCCTCTATCATCAGTGTACGGGACCTTGCTTGCTCCTCGTACCATATCGGATACTCGGTGGTCGAAATGTGCTACCTCTAGTCGACGAAGTAGTGGTCGTATCGGAAGAAAGCCCTCTAGAAATGCTTTGCCAAATAAATGTGTAGTACGAGGCTCGAGTCATAATCATCGGCATGGTATTAGTCGTCATTTGCTCTCTCAAAGTTAATGGTATGGCTGTGGGTATCCGTCTTGTCTGCTCACTAGAGATGGAATGCAAAAGGATGATACATGTAGTCCGGAAGTCGGACAATCAACGACCCGTCTGAATATCTCTCATAGTCTGCAATCCCCATGCCGGAATCCAATAGTACGGGTTTGCGGTCTCATATCGGGCCAAGGCCAACCTCACATGCCAAATCTCGGTAGCGGCATCCCTCAATATCTGCCCTATCCGGTCACCCAAGGTAATGCCGTCGCCCCCTGCAGCGTGGCGAGATCAAGCGCAATCTCTCATATAGCCACAATGATAGTAATTTGGGGCTGCACTGAACCCATGTACTCGGATCCTTCGGCTAATCTATCAATGCGAGTGGTATGTCTCCGCTAGCAACAGTGGAATGATGTCCATCGCTCCTGTCCAGATTGAATATGCCGGATGTCAACTCCTCGATCACCTCTCAGTGCTGATGATCTCTAACGGCGTAGTGGACACACTCCGATGTAGCCGCGAAGTAGTGCGCGAGACAGGGAATTAGCAACATGAATATATCTAAGGAAGTGGATAGATCAAACGGTCCGAGGTGGTCCGACTCAATGCGGCTATATGAGTCAAGTCTATGAATCTATCGTCAACGATAATGCCCGATACCCAGTCTGCTGATAATCCCAAGAATTCGGATAGTTGCTCTATAAGCGATCGTCTGTCTCGAGGAAATGCCACAGTCCTCGACTCAGCCACACCGGTCAGTGCTCGAAAATCCTCCATCGTTGGCATCAGATCGTTGTACGATAGGGTGAATACATGTCGCTCCGAATCCCAAAAGCACGAAGCAGCTCGGAGCAGATCCCAATCAATCTTCCAATCTTTTAGAGACCAGATGCATGGCATGCTATACCTCCTATCAATAAGTTTCCGGTGTTGTTTTTGGTGAAAGCGCGAGATTTCAAGAATGTCTTGTTGAAATTGATACTCTCGGGAAACAATTTCTCCATTGTAATGCTCCATGCTGCCTTAAATTGGAAATTTCTGGGATTTTTACCTATTAATATTGTGAATAATTGTAAATTGTTAATATTTAAAATTAGGTTTAGAATTAGGGTTGGCTTCTTAGTATCAACAAATCTTGAGCTCTAGTTCAAACTAAACTAAAGGATAATGGTGTCCCTACCTAACCACCTACTCTATCCTTTAAGTGCCTGTTTAATTCTTTGTTGTAAAATATATAATTTTACAATGATAAATTAAATTAACATTTATAAACAAAATGAGAGTCGTTCTCATCCACAACTATCAAAACCCTATCTCATCTTAGACCAAGAAAGACAGAACAAACAAGTTCTCATTTGTTTGAGCAAAGGATTTTACGTTTAAAAAAAAATTTTTCAGTTTCACTTTGTCCTCCTCTCTAAGGATCTCAAACATAACTTGACCATGTTTGTGACGATTACTGTTTACTCTTCACTGGTGTTATACGGTCACAAGTAAAAACAAGGTAACAGTATAACACCAGTGAAGAGAAAACAGAACTTTCCTCCAATTTTTTCAATCTCCACCTTCCATTTACTCAAGATCCTGATTGCAGAATCTTCCTCATGAGCTTGAAAGCTGGCGGTGTTGCCCTCAATCTCACGGTTGCAAGATTGAAAAAATTGGAGGAAAATTATGTTTTCTCTTCACTGGTGTTATACTGTTACCTTGTTTTTACTTGTGACCGTATAACACCAGTGAAGAGTAAAACAGACACTGTCACAAACATGGCTGTGATGTTTGAGATCCTTAGAGAGAAGAGGACAGTGAAACTGGAAAAACTCTTATTAAACAGAAAATCTTTTGCTCAAATAGTAGAGAACTTATTTGCTCTATCTTTCTTGATCAAAGATGGACGGATTTTGATAGTTGTGGGTGAGAAAGGCTCTCATCTTATTTATATTTTAAGATGTTAACCACCAACCACAATACCCTAAGGTGCATCTAGGGTGCCAGGATTGATATCAGGCGCTCAAACGTAGGCGATATACATCACCGTCCGCGATGACGTTAATCGCCCCAAAATGGGATCTAGAACCACTAAGGTAGTGTGCGGTTGAATATGTTACATTATTGATACATTCACCCCCTTCCTCCCCCTTTGACTTTAAAAGACTTGAAAATTAGATATTTAAATACTTATCTAATTGTTGCATATGTAACATGTTATCATAATCAAATATGTAACATGTTATGTTTACTAAATATATTTTAAGATGTTAACCACCAACCACAATACCCTAAGGTGCATCTAGGGTGCCAGGATTGATATCAGGCGCTCAAACGTAGGCGATATACATCACAGTCCGCGATGCCGTCAATTGCCCCAAAATGGGATCTAGAACCACTAAGGTAGTGTGCAGTTGAATATGTTACATTATTGAGACATTCACCCCCCTTCCTCCCCCTTTGACTTTAAAAGACTTGAAAATTAGATATTTAGTAACTTATCTAATTGTTGCATATGTAACATGTTATGTTTACTAAATATAACATGTTATGTTTATTTGATTATGAGTACGGTTATTTATCGTTTTCTTTATAGTGGCATATGTTTTCTTCTATTCGTTAATATTACTAACATATCGTTTTCTTTTTGTCTTTTCTGATTCGGTATAACTAAATTGATTATTACCCTAAGGTGCATCTAGGGTGCTAGGATTGATATCAGGCGCTCAAACGTAGGCGATATACATCACCGTCCGCGATGCCGTCAATCGCCCCAAAATGGGATCTAGAACCACTAATTGTTGCATATGTAACATGTTATGTTTACTAAATATGTAACATGTTATGTTTACTAAATATAACATGTTACATATTTGATTATGAAAATTAAGTTTGTCTTTCTCCATAGATACAATCCGAACCAACTAAAATGAACGGGTCTATAAGTGTTAAGTATTAGGCGATCGTCTATAGAAATTCATACTAAAGTTTGCATTTCCAAATAAGTGTTGAATCATATAAGTAGAGAGCAAAAGGTAAGCAAGCTTGTCATTATAGTTTTGAAACAAATCATACAATAATATGAATTCAAACACATTTATAACTATACAAAGCCAAAGCCAATTACCAATCATGCAATAACCAATTTCAAAAAAAAAAAAAAAACCAATTTCAAACTGATTCCTAGTAATTTGTAAAAACTTCGATTTATAATCAATACAATATACTAGCCCCTAACAATTGAGCAAGAAAACTTAGCAAGTTTTTGGATATAGCCAATCAACATTCAAGTAGCTAAAGCATGCACTTTCATAACACTTGAATTCACCATCTAAATAGCATAGATTCATCATGGCAAAGGGTATATAATCAATGCAATAACAAGATTTGTAGAATTTTCATCACAAAATCAATTTAATCAAGCGTAAATCACAAAATCAATTTAAGCCGCAATAACAAGATTTGTAGAATTTTCATCACAAACATAGCACAGCACATGTATGTCAATAATCAGTGCACATAAAAACTCAGATCTAATTTTACACTTGCAGAATCTCAAGATTACAACCTGTTTTTTAATATAAACACGGATTTGTAGAATTTTCATCACAAAATCAATTTAAAAACATATACTGTATATAAAAACATCACAAAATCAATTTGTACTCAAATTTCTTAAATCAAACAATTGTACTCAAATTTCTTCAAGAACGAACCCAAATCCTCATAGATGAAAAGGTACAATTTGATTAAATTGATCGAGATTCTGACCTTGTTCAATTCGTGCGTTCTTGATTGATAGGGATGGCGGTCGTGGCTGTGGACGGCGAGGGTGGACGGCGGCGATGGAAGGAGAAACGGAGACGGTGGAGAGGTGGACGGCGGCGAGGGTGGACGGCGGTGTTGGGTTTTACGGGTCCATGCGCAGCGGAATTAAGCATTAAAACATAAAACCCAAGAAGCCCTAGGATCCGTTCTATACAATTAATTTAAATACCTATGAGATAGAATTAAACCAACCTTGAAACGCTTTCCGGTCTTGAGCTATCGAACGATTTGATTATGTGATATCGAATCACAAACTTCGTTCTTCAACTTGCTTGAACTCTAGGCCTTGATCGATGAACGAGCGAAGACCCTCTTTCGGTATCCACACCTTTGAATGAATTCAAGAACAACTTCTTGATGATTGCTAGATCTAAAACCTTGAAGAATATTGAGAGTATTTTGTTGTGAATTTTGATTGAAAATTTCGGCTAGGGTATTAGGTCTGACAAAACCCTTGTATTTATACTACAATAGTAAGAATACTTCTCCTAATCGTATTAGGAGAAACAGGCTGTCAAAAACGCGTACAGGCCTGATATGTCGCGCGGTATATTAAGCCATTGGCTTAATATGTCGCGCGGTATATATAGCCAGATACAGAAACTCTCAACTATTCTTCCTCCGGTTTAACCAATTCATTCTAGTTGTGTGTGACCCAATAGGATTACATTATGTTGGCAATGAGTTCGATCATATCGAACCTCATAAGACATAAGCGGACTCTAGCAAGCCATTATGTCTACCCAAATAATGCAACGTAAGAGTTCACGTTTCCAATGGTGTACTTCCATTTATCCCTTTGTCTCACGATGTTATATTGAACACAAGTCATGGTCCTTGTCAACTTGTTATTGTTCAATGCTTTCTCGATTCTTGAGTATAATGATAATTCCAATCATATTGGGGTACGGCCATACACTTTCATCATTATCACTCATCGAGGGGCCCAAGCATAACATCTCTCTTCCGAGGGACAAATTCCTTCTTGACTTATCATCCTTCCCATCATGAATCCGATCATGCCAATGATAGTCTTTATAGATATCGTGTTAAGATATCGTTTGACTAAAATCAAACATGACTTTCATCATATGTAAGGTCACGATAACCTTAGGTCTAGGAAATAAATGAAGTAACCGTATGAGATTTAAGTATGACATTTTGACCATGACATAAATCTCATGCGGGTCATGTCCAGTCACTTGTTCTCTAACAAGTACCCATAATTTCAATGTGCATCTCTTATGCATATAATCATCACATGATTATCCATTGACAATTATACTAATTTATTCTCTTAATAATTAGGGACAGAGATTATTATAAACAAATATACAAAACATATAATAATCAAATAATAAACATCTCATATAATAATAAATAATGTCAACACATAAGTCTATCAATCATAGGCCTAGGGCATAACACCAACAGTCTCCCACTTGCACTAGGCCCAATCTACCATGTATCGAATACCCATGGACCTAACATGACCATCATGTTTAGCTTGCGGGAGAGCCTTAGTTAATGGATCCGCCACGTTGTCATCAGTGTCTACTCTGCATATCTTAACGTCTTCCCTTTCACATATCTCACGGATAATGTGGAAACGTCAAAGTATGTGTTTGGATCTTTGGTGTGACCTTGGTTCCTTTGCTTGTGCAATGGCACCATTGTTATCACAGTAAAGTTCAATAGGATCTCTGATGCTTGGAACGACTTCCAAATCACTAATGAACTTCTTGATCCAAAGCTGCTTCCTTAGGCTGCATCGGATGCCGCTATGTACTCGGCTCGGTTGTAGAATCGGCGACGGTACTTTGCTTGGAACTTTTCCAACTCACGGTGCCTCCATTAAGCGTAAACAAAAATCCAGGCTGCGATCTGAAATCATCTTTGTCGGTTTGGAAGCTAGCATACGTGTAGCCTTTTACTACAAGATCTTCTTCCATTCCTCCAAAGACCAAGAATACATCCTTAGTTCTTCGTAAGTACTTAAGGATATTCTTGGCTTGCTATCCAATGTGGTTCGTCGGGATCCGATTGGTACCTACTCGTCATGCTTAGAGCACACGAGATATCGGGTCTAGTACATAACATAGCATACATGATAGACCCAATTGCCGAAGCATATGGAATACCATTCATTCTCTTTCGCTCATCATTAGTCTTAGGACTTTGATTCTTGCTAAGAGATATACCATGCAACATTGGCAAGTTTCCTCTTTTAGAATTTTCCATTTGGAATCTTCTAAGGACTTTGTCAATGTAAGTATTTTGACTTAAACCAATCATCCTCTTAGATCTATCTCTATAAATCTTGATACCAAGGATATATACGGCTTCGCCCATATCTTTCATTGAAAAGCACTTTCCCAACCAAGACTTGACGGTCTCTAGTGCGGGAACGTCATTTCCAATGAGTAAGATATCGTCGACATACAACACTAAAAATAGTGCTACGCTCCCACTAATTTTCTTGTATACACAAGGTTCATCTTCGTTTTTGATAAAGCCAAACTCCTTGATTGCTTCATCAAAACGTAGATTCCAACTCCTTGAAGCTTGCTTCAATCCATAAATGGTTTACGCAGCTTACACACCTTGTTAGAATTTTACGGACAAAACCTTCGGGTTGTATCATGTATACATCCTCAAGTAACTTCCCATTAAGGAAAGCTGTTTTGACATCCATTTGCCATATCTCATAGTCATAATATGCGGCTATGGCAAGTAAAATTCTAATAGACTTAAGCATAGCTACAGGCGAAAAGGTTTCATCATAGTCAATGCCATGAGTACGCCTATATCCCTTAGCTACTAGCCTAGCCTTATAGGTGTGCACCTTCCCATCCAT
Organism: Adenophora triphylla var. japonica; assembly: GCA_022495995.1. Lineage (NCBI taxonomy): Eukaryota > Viridiplantae > Streptophyta > Magnoliopsida > Asterales > Campanulaceae > Adenophora > Adenophora triphylla. Next base: position 98,028 of record JAFEMH010002150.1, on the reverse strand, counting down.
GTCGGTCTTCTTCTTGAAAACCCATTTGCACCCTATGGTTTTTACACCTTCGGGTGGATCAATCAAGTTCCAAACTTGATTATCAGCCATGGATTGTAATTCGGACTTCATGGCTTCTTGCCATTTTCCGAATCCGGAGCGGACATCGCTTCTTGATAGCAAGTGGGTTCATCATTTTCGATTAACTCCACTTCATCACTTTCCGTAATGAGAAATCCATATCTCTCGGGTTCGGATCGTGACCTACCACTTCGGCGAGGAACTTGTGCATCTTGAACCGGTTCCACAACGGTTTGTGAACTTGGTTCAGTTTCTACCATTGGTTCAATGTTGTTTTCTGGTTCTCGAACTTCTTCGAGATCTATTTTACTCCCACTTTGGTTCCTTTGCGAAGAAACTCCTTTTCTAAGAAAGTACCATTTCGAGCAACAAACACTTTGTTCTCGTTTCGGTTGTAGAAATAGTATCCTTTGGTTTCCTTAGGATATCCCACAAAAACACATTTATCAGATTTAGGTGCTAGCTTGTCAGAAGTTAACTTCTTGACATATGCATCGCAACCCCAAATCTTCATGAAAGACAAACTAGGTTTTCTTCCATGCCACATCTCATATGGGGTCTTTTGAACCGATTTGGTAGGAACTCTGTTTATAGTGAAAGCGGCGGTTTCTAGTGCATGTCCTCAAAAGGATAAAGGAAGCTCAACTTGACTCATCATAGAACGAACCATGTCCAACAAAGTTCTATTCCTCCTTTCGGACACACCATTCCATTGTGGTGTTCCGGGTGGAGAGAGTTCGAAACGATTCCACAACTCTTAAGATATTTGTCAAATTCTTGGCTCAAATATTCACCACCTCGATCGGATCGAAGTACCTTAATAGTTTTGCCAAGTTGATTTTGCACCTCATTTTGAAATATTCGAAATATCTCAAACGATTCACTTTTATGTTTCATTAGATAAACATATCCAAATCTACTATAATCATCAGTGAATGTTATGAAGTACCGAAATCCTCCCCTAGCATCGCTACTCATAGGCCCACATACATCGGTATGTATGAGTCCTAATAAGTCGCCCGCCCTTTCACCGGTTTTGGTAAATGGGTCCTTGGTCATCTTGCCAAGTAAACAAGACTCGCATGTCTCATATGATTCATAATCATGTGAGTCCAAAAATCCATCTTTGTGGAGTTTAGAAATGCGTTTCTCGTTTATGTGGCCAAGACGACAATGCCATAAGTAAGTGTGGTTTACATTATTGGGTTTAGATCTCTTGTTAATGTTATAGACATCATTATCACGATTTTCAATATCAAGAATATAAAGGCCATTGAATGAAACAGCAGTACAATAATGCATATCACTCTTGTAAATAGAAAATTTCTTATCACATATAAGAAAATTAAAACCTTCATTATCCAAACATGAAATCGAAATAATATTCCTACTTAAAGCTGGAACGTAATAACAATTGTTCAAAACAAGTATTAGCCCACTAGGTAAAGTAACTTCATAAGTTCCTACGGCTAATGCAGCAACTCTTGCTCCATTCCCCACACGTAGGTCCACTTCACCTTCCTTAAGCATCCTTCGTTCTTTAGACCACTGCACATTTAAACAAATGTGAGTTCCACATCCGGTATCCAATACCCAAGAACTAGAAGTAGATAGGAATATATCTATAACAAAGATACTGAAGTTGAAGCAACTCCTTTGCTCTTCTTCGGTGCTTCCTTGTATTTTGCGCAATTTCTCCTCCAATGTCCAATCTCATTGCAATGGAAGCAGATTGCGTCCTCTTGGGACTTAGGCTTAGCCTCTTTAGGCTTGGAAGCCTCTTTGGGCTTGGCAACCTTTGCCTTAGGATTAGCAACCTTTGCTTTTCCTTTACCCTTGAACCCTTTCCCCTTGTTAACCATTAGCACTTGATCGGTTTTCTTCTCGACAATATTGGTTTCCTCAGTAGTCAACATTTGAACTAACTCGGAAAGGTTTCTATTCATTCCACCCATGTTATAGTGCATTATGAAATGACTAAAACTTTTGGGTAATGAATTCAATATTATGTCGGTAGCCAACTCTTGGCTAATTGGAAAACCGAGCCTTTCAAGATGCTCAATGTGGCCCTTTAACTTGAGAGCATGGGGACCAACAGCTTGTCCTTCACTCATCTTGCATGAGGTCAAGGCCGCAAGCTGTGTTGTACCTTTCTTGCCTAGCTTGAACTTGGAACATTTCCATCAGCCGATTGTTTAATTCGATTGTCCCCAAGTGCTCAAGATTCTTCGAAGACTCTTGCACATGGGCGGAGAGCATAAGGCAACCAACATACGTAGAGTCACGCTTGTGCTTCGGATATTGTTCCCTTATTGCTCTAGCGGCATTGGCGGCGGAGTTCGGGTGGAATAGGTTCGGTGAACGTACGGTTTCTCCTCTTGTTTGAGAACAATTCTCAAACTACGGATCCAATCCATATAGTTTGTACCATTCTCTTCCAACTTTTCCTTCTCAGGACGGATCGCGTGAAAAGTGATTATTGTTTGATGCCATTTATTCTACAAAAGATATACATAAAATATGAACACATATAAGTAAACATATCATATGAGAAGTATAGTGCATTTAAATAAATGCTCCCACTAAATTATACACCTTCAAATGCAAATAAGCATAATATACATTTAATGGGCTAAGATCCAACTTTAATTCAATTTCAAGTTTGCTATGGCAAATCGCTCAAAATTAAATTAATTAGGTAGAAAACATCAATCATATCACATATATGACTCTTAGATCTTTTATGAGATCAATTCAAGACATCATATGTCTAGGCATATTTTAATCTCATCTTATGCCTTGGGTCCAAAACCATTTTGATAACCCAATTAAGTTCATTCACTTTAAAACGTATAGGAACCACCATTTCCTCATCTTGCTTGCATTCGAATAGAATCAAAGCACCTTGCTATGGCAAGCCCACCCAAAACTATCCGAATGGTCTCAAGTGTTTTTAATCATGAATTGGCATAAAGAACTTAAAAGTTAAATGAAGGTTCTTTAAAGGTAGATTATAAGCATATCAGAAAGATAGTCAAAATCATGCACCAGGTAAGTTCCCAGGAAGATAGGTGAGCCACAAGGACTTCTTAAGTACCAACTCTTCCTTTGACAGAACTCTCCTAGACATGCATAATTAGAAATCAACTACGATTAGGCAACATAATCCCTACCTTTTATAAACAATCAGTTTCCTTTTAAATTTCGCGTATTTATGACTTGTTTCCATAAACAATCATAAGATCCAAAATTTACAATGTCTAAATCTAAACATATTAGGAAACTAAATATCATGTTTCAACTAAACATCTAATTTTAAAAATTCTTAACATGTAAGAACAAATAAAACATGCATCGCAATAATTATTAAAATCACATTTTAATCAATTAATCATGCATATCAATGAATCAATCTAGCATGGACTTATAAACTCAATTTTATAACATTCAGATTTTCATATACATTGCAATAATTATTAAAATCACATTTTAATCAATTAATCATGTATATCAATGAATCAATCTATCACGGACTTATAAACTCAATTTTATAACATCCAGATTTTCATATGAACATATCGATTGTAAACACAATCACGTAATAGCGTAAAAATTGAACAAACCGATTCTCGCCGCTTTGGCTTATTATGTCGCGTGACAACATCGCCCGAGGCTTGATATGTCGCGCGACCTAACAGCCGCTTAACTCGAATTCCACATGGCTCAATATGTCGCGCGACCAAAGTAGCCAGGTTACAGGAATTTCCAGATTCGAACCAATACAGATTACATGTAATTAAATCACGTAAAACATCCTTTTCTGATTTAATTCAAAGATAATTCGAAAACGATTTTCACATTGTTTCACATAAACAATTAAAAATTCTATCGCAAACAAAACATGCAATAAGCATATAAACAATTTATATCTTAAATCTAGCATGTTAATTCAAACTTAATCATACGAACGGGGCTCTGATACCACTGTTGGGTTTTACGGGTCCATGCGCAGCGGAATTAAGCATTAAAACATAAAACCCAAGAAGCCCTAGGATCCGTTCTATACAATTAATTTAAATACCTATGAGATAGAATTAAACCAACCTTGAAACGCTTTCCGGTCTTGAGCTATCGAACGATTTGATTATGTGATATCGAATCACAAACTTCGTTCTTCAACTTGCTTGAACTCTAGGCCTTGATCGATGAACGAGCGAAGACCCTCTTTCGGTATCCACACCTTTGAATGAATTCAAGAACAACTTCTTGATGATTGCTAGATCTAAAACCTTGAAGAATATTGAGAGTATTTTGTTGTGAATTTTGATTGAAAATTTCGGCTAGGGTATTAGGTCTGACAGAACCCTTGTATTTATACTACAATAGTAAGAATACTTCTCCTAATCGTATTAGGAGAGACAGGCTGTCAAAAACGCGTACAGGCCTTATATGTCGCGCGGTATATTAAGCCATTGGCTTAATATGTCGCGCGGTATATATAGCCAGATACAGAAACTCTCAACTATTCTTCCTCCGGTTTAACCAATTCATTCTAGTTGTGTGTGACCCAATAGGATTACATTATGTTGGCAATGAGTTCGATCATATCGAACCTCATAAGACATAAGCGGACTCTAGCAAGCCATTATGTCTACCCAAATAATGCAACGTAAGAGTTCACGTTTCCAATGGTGTACTTCCATTTATCCCTTTGTCTCACAATGTTATATTGAACACAAGTCATGGTCCTTGTCAACTTGTTATTGTTCAATGCTTTCTCGATTCTTGAGTATAATGATAATTCCAATCATATTGGGGTACGGCCATACACTTTCATCATTATCACTCATCGAGGGGCCCAAGCATAACATCTCTCTTCCGAGGGACAAATTCCTTCTTGACTTATCATCCTTCCCATCATGAATCCGATCATGCCAATGATAGTCTTTATAGATATCGTGTTAAGATATCGTTTGACTAAAATCAAACATGACTTTCATCATATGTAAGGTCACGATAACCTTAGGTCTAGGAAATAAATGAAGTAACCGTATGAGATTTAAGTATGACATTTTGACCATGACATAAATCTCATGCGGGTCATGTCCAGTCACTTGTTCTCTAACAAGTACCCATAATTTCAATGTGCATCTCTTATGCATATAATCATCACATGATTATCCATTGACAATTATACTAATTTATTCTCTTAATAATTAGGGACAGAGATTATTATAAACAAATATACAAAACATATAATAATCAAATAATAAACATCTCATATAATAATAAATAATGTCAACACATAAGTCTATCAATCATAGGCCTAGGGCATAACACCAACAGGCGGCGAGGGAAGGAGAAACGGAGACGAGCAAATAGCGGGAAGAGAGAGAAAGCGGGGAGAGAGAGAGAGAGTTTACAGATTGATGTAATTAGGGCGTCAAATTTTATTTATATATCATTTCAGCGACGGAATATTCCGTCGCTGTTATTCCGCCGCTGATAAATACGTAATCACGCGGATTGATGACATGGCATGTAACCTCAGCGACGGAATATTCCGCCGCTAAACATTAATTATAGCGGCGGAATTTAAATTCCGACGCTAAAATCAATATTTAGCGGCGGAATATTCCGTCGCTGAGGTTAATTAATTTTAATTTAATATAAAACATGAAAATTATTTTAAATTACTGTCAAAAAAATAAGTATGAGTCAATAAATATTATTTTTGAAAAAATAAATAAATCATAAATATTAATTAATTTTAATTTAATAAATATCATTGTTTTTATTTATATAAAACATGAAAATTATTTTAAATTATTGTCAAAAAAATAAATATGAGTCAATAAATATTATTTTTTAAAAAATAAATAAATCATAAATATTAATTAATTTTAATTTAATAAATATCATTGTTTTTTTTATATAAAACATGATGATATTTATGATTTATACCCTATACCCTATACCCTAAACGCTATACCCTAAACGCTATACCATATACCCTATACCCTATACCCTATACCCTATACACTATACACTATACCCTATACACTATACCCTATACCCTATACCCTATATCCTAAACGCTATACCCTATACCCAACACCTTATACACTATACCATATACACTATACACTATACCCTATACGTTATACACCATACACTATACAATATACACTATACACTATACACTATACCCTATACCCTATACCCTATACCCTATACACTATACCCTATACACTATACCCTATACCCTATACCCCATACCCTATACCCCATACCCTATACCCTATACCCTATACCCTAAACGCTATACCCTATACCCTAAACGCTATACCCTAAACACTATACCCTATACCCGATACCCTATACACTATACCCTATACACTATACACTATACCCTATACACTATACCCTACACCCTATACCCTATATCCTAAATGCTATACCCTATACCCTATACCATATACCCTATACCCTATACCCTATACCCTATACCCTAAACCCTATACACTATACCCTATACCCTATACCCTATACACTATATCCTACACCCTATACCCTACACCCTATATCCTATACCCTATACCCTACACCCTATACCCCATACCCTATACCCTATACACTATACCATATACACTATACACTATACCCTATACACTATACACCATACACTATACCCTATACACTATACCCTATACCCTATACCCTATACCCTATACCCCATACCCTATACCCCATACCCTATACCCCATACCCTATACCCCATACTCTATACCCTATACACTATACCATATATAGTATACATTATACCCTATACGCTATACACCATACACTATACCCTATACCCTATACACTATACACTATACCCTATACCCTATACCCTATACCCTATACATTATATCCTATACACTATACCCTATACACTATACCCTATACCCTATACCCCATACCCTATACCCCATACCCTATACCCTATACACTATACCCTATACACTATACCCTATACGCTATACACCATACACTATACCATATACCCTATACACTATACACTATACCCTATACCCTATACCCTATACACTATACCCTATACCCTATACACTATACCCTATACCCTATACCCTATACCATATACACTATACCCTATATACTATACACTATACACTATACCCTATACACTATACCCTATACACTATACACTATACCCTATACACTATACACTATACCCTATACACTATACCGTATACACTATAGGGGTTAGGGTTTAGGGGTTAGGGTTTAGGGTTTAGGGTTTAGGGTTTAGGGGTTAGGGTTTAGGGTTTAGGGTTTAGGGGTTAGGGTTTGGGGGTTAGGGTTTAGGGTTTAGGGGTTAAGGTTTAGGGGTTAGGGTTTAGGGGCTAGGGGTTAGGGTTTAGGGGTTAGGATTTAGGGGTTAGGGTTTAGGGGTTAGGGTTTAGGGTTTAGGGTTTAGGGGTTAAGGTTTAGGGGTTAGGGTTTTTTTTTTTAAGAACCAGGACGACACCTGGGAGCTTTTATTGATGATAGAAAAAATTACATCAATGAGAGGGAATTAAAATGCCCAACTCTACAACCAACGTAATTAAAAGTATAAACATTGTATCCCAAAGCATGGTTTAGGGGTTAAGGTTTAGGGGTTAGGGTTTAGGGGTCAGGGTTTAGGGGTTAGAGGTTAAGGTTTAGGGTTTAGGGTTTAGGGTTTAGAGTTTAGGGCCAGTTTAGGGTTTAGGGTTTAGGGGTTAGGGTTTAGGGGTTTAGGTGTTAGGGTTTAGGGTTTAGGGTTTAGGGGTTAGGGTTTAGGGGTTAGGGTTTAGGGTATAGGGTATAGGGTATATAGTGTATAGGGTATGGTGTATAGGGTATAGGGTATAGTGTATAGGATATATTTATTAAATTAAAATTAATTAATATTTATGATTTATTTATATTTTTCAAAATAATATTTATTGACCCATACTTATTTTTTTGACAGTAATTTAAAATAATTTTCATATTTTATATAATTATAAAGAATGATATTTATTAAATTAAAATTAATAAATATTGATGATTTATTAATTTTCATGTTAAAATTAATAAATATTTATGATTTATTTATTTTTTCAAAAATAATATTTATAAAAATTAAATTTTATAATCACCGACGGAATATTCCGTCGCTGATAAATTAATAAATATTAGTTAATCAGCGGCGGAAATATTCCGTCGTTGTTATATTTCAAAAAAAAAACATTTTATTTTCACCGACGGAATTTTTTCGCCGCTGATTAATTAAAAAAATTAATTAATCAGCGACGGAATATTCCGTCTTTGTAATATTTCAAAAAAAAAATAAAAAATATTTTATTTTCACCGACGGAATATTTCCGCCGCTGATTAATTAATATTTTTAATTTATCAGCGGCGGAAATTTTCCGTCGGTGTAATATTTCAAAAAAAAAATAAAAAATATTGTATTTTCACCGACGGAATATTTCCGCCGCTGATCAATAAAAAAAATTAAAAAAATAATATATTTTCACCGGCGGAATAATTCCGTCGCTGATATTGAAATAGCGGCGGAATATTTCGTCGGTAAATCAAGCGCCAAAATAGTGGCGGTAATTAAACGAATATTCGAGGAATATTCATTTTAGCGTCGGAATCTAGCGGCGGAATTAAATTCCGTCGCTAAATTTGACGCCAAAATAATTCCGCCGCTAAATCTTAATTTTCGTCGCTAAATAGCGACGGAATGCTTCCGTCGCTGTTTTTTCCGTCGCTAAAACACCTGTTTCTGGTAGTGCGCGTGGCGACTCCTCTCCTTCCCGAAAGCGAGATCCCAAACATCCGCGAAAGACAACCGCCTCGCCGCAGCCTCGCTGCGCGATCCCGAATAATTTCAGTTGGTGATCATGAAGATACTACTAATTTGCGCCATTTGATATGAATTTGTGATTGTTGAGAATGGAGAGTGAGGGATTTGCTTGACTTGTGTTTATGTTTCAAGGAGCAGAGGAGGGTATTTATAGGAGGATTTTCAGGTGGGGCCCATGGAGACAGCCGGATGCATGTTAGCGTTTTCAAACCGCTCAAAATGTGAAAGCGGGGATAATTGACAACGGTCGGATACGGTTTTCCAGTGAGTGATTGACACGTATTGACTCGTTATTCTTTGGCGTGTTTGCTTTCGATTGCCCATGTCTTTCTTTTTCCACCGACCTTTTTTCATATTAGAAATCATATAATCATAGTTTAACTAAGTCGATGATAAAGTCAGAATTCACCTCCGATAAGCGTTAAGTTTTGAACCTCTTCTCGCCTTCTAAGGTGAGATATTGTATAAAAAAAAACTAAATAAATTTTTTAAAGGAAAATTTTTCTTTTTTATATCAAAATAAATAATTATTTCTTGAAAAAAAATAAGAAAATTAGATATTCCTATTAATAACGCATGTATAATATTATATTTTATTTATCTAAAAATTATTTCACTTTAATTTTTATTGTCAACTCAATTGAAATTATGACCATTTCTAAAAATTTATCATTAATTCTCATTAGAAATATAATCAACATGATTTTAATAATTATTTTCATAATTATATAGATTATAATTAAAAATAAATAAATTTATGATTAAAATTTGATTAAAATAATTATAAAAATATAAATATCCCTATTTTTTCAGGCAAATAAATAAAGTAATCTTCATTTCAACATAACGTCTCGAAACTGAATTATTCAAAACCTTTAAGGGAAAGCACAAGTAACGTTTTGCTTTGCCCGGGGCACAACCGAGTGGTAAAGGAAGCAGCATTGCCGGTGACCGGTGGTCCAGGACTTAGTCCGGCAAAGCTGGAAAACCTGGGTATCAAAAAAAAAAAAGTAACGTTTTGCTTTCACATTGCCTTTTCTACGTTAAACTTGAGCATGACATATGGTCTATTTCATCACTACAATACCTACCAAAAATTGACCTTCAAGGCATAAGAAGACACACATTTAGGGCACATTGTGATGGAGCAGTTTTTTCTGATAGCTTTTTCCGAATTATTTTTTTCACAAATTGAACATTTTGATTTAAAAAAAAAACAGTAATTTATTGTCTCAAAATAAATAATTAATTTTATATTTTTTAACAAAAAACAATTAATTTTATTAAAAAAGGTGTCTCTAAAAAGCTTTTGTAGAGATTTATGATTATAGGAAAAAAAAGTTGTTAAAGGTTTATAAAAATGAGGAAGTAAAATGTGGTGATGTGGCAGACTCATAAACCCCTTGAAGGAGTTTACAAGTAAGGATGCCCATAGCTGATACTATGGGTCTAAATGGTTCGATTTGGTTCGGTTTAGGCCAATTTATGTAGCGAACCACTAGTAATCAATTTGGAAAAATCTCAAATCGAATCGAACCATGAAAAAATTCAAATCGAACCGAACTAAATCACCATGGTTTTGTTCGGTTCGGTTCGAACCGCGGTTTATTTTACTGCATTTAACCACGGTTTAAACCACAGCTCAAAACCATGAAATAGAACATGATTTAAACCATTAATTAGAACATGGTTTCACACTACATAATTCATTTTCACGTTTGTTTGAATTTTTCATACATAGCATACAGAAAAGATTCAAAATTTAAATGAAATTGTGTTTTAATGTTGCCAAAATCTGCTGAGAAACGCGTTTCTCCATAATTTATGGAGAAACGTGTTCCGCACACACAAAACTTCTCTCTCTAGACGCAAACACCGGTTTCCCAAAGAGCATCGTCTTCTTCGATCTCCCTCTCCGGCCAAGCCCATCACCAGTCCTCTCCCTCCTTAAACCGATTCACCGGCGCTCCAATCCCTTTCAATCTCCCTACCGTAAACCAAGCTTCACCGACGTTCGCTTCCTACCCCTTCCTCCTCAACGACCCTTCTCTCTCCAATCGCAAAGGCCTTCTTCACCACCACCGGTCCTCTCTCTCTCTGCACCTATTCACCGGCGACGGTAATAGCCGTGTCTCCCACTTCAAATCTCCCCAAAAACCGATTGCCTCCTCCCCTATCCTAAACCCATTTGCCGGCAACCCAAATCCACCGCAATTGCCCATCACTGCTCTACCTCCAACAACAACCAATTCATCACTCGTTCTCTCTCTCTCTCTTACCAACAGCACCAACCACAACCACTCCCACCGTTCCTCTCTCTAGACCCAGAACCGATTGTTGTCTCCTTCCCCTGTTTCCAGAGCCCTAATCCGTTCCACACACAGGCGCTTGAAACTGCCTTTTTTTTTCTGGATATCCGTCCCAAGGCTTCTGGATATCAATATTCAATGTTCTGGATATCCAGAACTTTATGAAAGTGATATCCAAAAATTTAGAATTTGCCTTGGTCTTGATTTTTTTTTCTGGATATCCGTTCCAAGGCTTCTGGATATCAATATTCAATGTTCTGGATATCCAGAACTTTATGAAAGTGATATCCAGAACCAGAAATTTAGAATTTGCCTTGGTCTTGGCCCCAAATCTTTTTTTCTGGATATCCGTCCCAAGGCTTCTGGATATCAATATTCAATGTTCTGGATATCCAGAACCCTTGAGACTGATATCCAGAAAAAAAAATTATTGAATGAAAAAAAAATTATTTTTTTTTGGAAAAACACGTTTCTCCGTAAATTATGGAGAAACGCGTTTCTCCAGAAACCTACTCTTTAATGTTTATGATAACAACAATCAATTTGAGTACTTGTAATAATATTTGCTAAAAATGAATTAACATTATTACATAAAGATTAACCAAAAGAAAAAAGGTTATGGGTTATAACTCATTAATATAATTAGAAGTTTTCAAATCTAAATATGAGGTGGAGATGAAAGATATTTAGATCTACAGTTAATATTGAACGGTTTGGTGGTTGGTTTATCGGTTCGGTTTGGTGGCTCGGCCTCACTGTCTCGAACCGTGATTTGTGGGTACAGACCGCAGAACAAACCAAACCACTATTGTTTGAAAAACGAACTAAACCGTGTGGTTTTGTTTGGTTCGGTTCCAAATCGCGATTTGAACCGAACCACTTACCCACCTAGCCGGTACGTCGGTAAAATGGATTTTACGGGGAGGAAGTAACAATAGCCAAGTTTTGGCTTTGTCTTTCAATGCATATGGGAAGCACTTCAGTCTCAAGTGCTCCGCTGTAACACCCTCTTTTATAGGGAACCCACTCACAGTAGACATGAATTCTCTCAAAAATGCCAAAGTATCCTCACCAGCTAAACCATGAAAGTTTGGAAGCATATTAAAATATTGGCCTTTTATTTCATAAGCTAGTGCTGCATCGGGCAACACTATGCACGACACCGATGTGTCGACTCTTGGCCTAGCAAATGCATTCATGACTTGGTCCGCCATCACAAAATTAAATTCTTCTTCTTCCTCTATGGAAGAAGTTTCCAATTCACTTAATTCTTCCTCTGTCCCGGTGACAGAAGTGTCAGATTCAGTTTCACTCACTTGAGTAGAGGGAATGCCTCTCTCAATTCTGTCTATATCGTCGTTCAAAGGAACCAAATTAGGATCCAATGACCGGCGACCAAACATGCACCGATTAAATTAACTTGTTAAAAAAAAATCACAACAAGTCCCCGGCAACGGCGCCAAAAACTTGATGGAGAAAAATTCCTCTAGTAATAAAATCCGAGCAAGTGGACTCACTACCGGTGTAGTAATATGCACGAGCAAGGGTCGAACCACAGAGACTCGTTGGTTTTAACAAGTAAATTTAATTAATGCTAAAAGTAACAAGATGGGTTTTGATTTGGTTTATTAAAATTAAGCAACGAAAGAAAATTAAAACAATTAAGCAACTAAAGTAACAAGTAAGCAAGCTAGCAAACGAAATTCAAGGATTTAACAACTAGCCCACGGATTAGGTTCACCACATATTCTCCCTTTATGCCTTTTGAATGATAAAATATTAATTGGGTTTAGGGCTTCTTCACTTTTGTAAGAATTGGGACGGTTCGATTGCCGGATTGCAATTCTTCTATTGAGTAATTATCAATTATCACGCAAGGTCAAATTGATAACAACTCAATTCATTAAGCATCAAAGAATTAATGAAGCCTAGACTCAATCAATTCACGCAAGATCATCAATTGAGTCTAATCCTCCTAATAGTGTTCGTGCACAATTCCCCACGCAAGTGTGACTTGTACCAAATAAAAATTAAGAATATTAGAATGAACTAACTCCACAATTAAATGAAATTTAAATATATAGCATAAAGTTCAAATACGGGCTACACTAATCCGTGAACTACAAAGAAATTAGCTACTCATGTTCCGGATAAACATCACAAAACATGAATAGCAACAAAACATCAAACCTGAAATCCTTGCAAAAACCTTGAAAATAAACTCTTTAATCCTTGAAAAACCTAAGCAAGAAAACTAAAATAAAAGGTACTTAATAATAATCCTAAAGGAAGTATATATACTCCTTCCTTAATCCTTAGCTAATTAGGAAACAAAATAATTAAAAACCTTGAAAATCTGTTCAAATCCGTGCTGACGTCACAAAAACGCGTACTGGCACGAGTCGTGCTATATAGCACGAGTCGTGCCCTTCAGTCCCAGTCGTGAGAACGAGTCGTGCCATATGGTCCCAATCGTTCTGAGTACAATTGCTTGATTCATGGCTTGGCTTCCACTCGTGCTCACGAGTCGTGCTCCCTAGGCCAAGTCGTTCTGATCAGCACTCCTGGAATTGCCCTTGACCCCATTCGTTCTCCACTCGTGCTAAATCCTTCTTCAGTCGTGCTCCACTCGTGCCAAATGCAGAATTGCCCAATTTTGACTCAGCTTTGACTGGCCTTCGTCCCTTGGCTTTGTTTGACCCCGAGCTTCGTCCCTTGACCGTGTTTGACCTTGTTCATCGACAATTGACTTGCACTTGTCGGCACCATGAGATTCCACCACCAAATATAGAGGAAATGACAAAATTACCCTCAAAATGTATTGTTTTCTCACACAACCTCACCATACAAAATGTCACTCAAATACATCAAAATCAATCTAAATACATCCAAAATCATTATAAATAAATCGGAAACATAGGTAAAATAATATGTATAAAATCCACACATCAAATTCCCCCACACTTAGACCATTACTCGTCCCTGAGTAATATCCTAACTCCAATCTAAAATTGGTCTAAAACAGATGTGCGGGAGAAAATGATACCTAGCCTCCTCTAACCACCAATACTAATCAAATACAATGATACCGGAGTGTACAAAACTCCGTTTCCATAACACTCCTCAAAAGAAAATAATGGCCCTAGCTTGACATCAAACTCCATGATAAAAATGATCGTCCAAACTAGGGCCCTCACAATGTTAGTGGGGGGAAACTAAAATGTCCTAAATTTTCCCCCACTTGCTCACACTACATAACGTACTCCTCGATAAAAAGTTAATGTTAAGAAAAAGGGATGCTCAACAAAACTTACCTCGTGCTTTTCTCCAACCCCCCTTATTACTCCAAGGTGCACGAGGATTTCTATCCTAACGCCTCTATTCTCGAACCTCCATCTCCAAAAATTTTCCTACCCGAACTCCTAGCTCCCCCTTATGTCTCCACGCCGGTGAATAAGGATGTTTTCGCTCAACTTCTCACCTTTTGCCTAAATGCCCTTTCGGGTTTTCACTTAGCCACTCTATTTTTTTTTTTTTATTTTTTTTTTTACTTTTTTTTTTTTTTAAATGAAAATATATACATACGATAAAGGCACCGCCCTTCCCCACACTTAAACTCCACGGTGTCCTCAATGTGTGCACAAAAATAGAAATGGGACAGTTTAAATGTAAAAGGGAAGAGTATCGAAACGGTACCATCAATATCGCGGGCCGAAGCCCCCATCTCGGAAACCGGGCCTCACGGGCCGCTGCCGCCTCCTCCTCTCGGCTCTCCGTATCATCTCCCGAAAATGCTCGTCCGGACCGCTCAAACTGCCTAGGCTCGAGCCGCTGTATCCAAAGCCTGCTGGCGATGGACCATTCTGCGTGGTCTCTACCCTATCCTCCAACGCCTCTAGTCTATCATCCCGAGCATCCCACCGCCTATCCACATAGTCAAACCGGGTGCGCCACATCGATTCTGCGCCTCCCGAGCCTCGCACTCCTCTCTCGTATCTCCTCTCTCTCTCCTCCGCCTCTCTCGGTATTGAGCATCTAGATATGCTCTCATGTCACCCCAATAATCAAAGGCTCCGGCCATCCTCGGCGATCCCGCCCGTGGCTCGCAAAGCCTCCACTAGCCTCACTGAAATGGCTCTCTCATCGATGGTCCTCACCACCTTGCTGATCATCATCCTGCTGCTCTTCTTCTTTGCTCTTCCTCATCATCACTCACTCTCTCACCCATTATCTCTCCTCATGTCTCTCAATGTCATATCGGCCACAAATGGCATCCTCCAATCTCTAGCATATGGGCCGCGGGAAATACCACTCCGGAGCACACCTAAAGCTTCTATCACCACCATAAGTAAAAGTCAATACCTCATTACGCCGGAGATACGCTCAAAAGTGTCATATCGGTATAAGAAAAACCGATCATAGAATAAAGGCCCCTCTACCTTGCTCTACCGATTTAGGATGATTACGCACAAAGTTTTCCACTAACAAAGTCACCATACCACCCACCGGGATGTTCCCATTTCCGTTGACTCCCAACGCCTCACACCTCCGGAAAAACAGATCGACCCAATCCGGGATCACAGTATTAGACTGTAAAGCACATTCCATGGTCGCAACCTGTAGGGCATTCATCTGCGCCGGCTCCCCATTGGCGTAGAAGGTCATAGATAAACCCCTATAAAGGAGTTTCCACGCGGGATGGGAGAGAGATTTCATGACCACATAAGGTTTCTGCATAAACTTCCCTGTCAACTCGTAAAAGAATGTCTCGACGGTCCTATCTCTCTCTGACCACTCTCCTCGGGGCTCACTCACGCCCAAATACTCTCGAGCTGCAGCATACGACATAACCCTCGTAATATCATTAATATTAAAATGCACACTCCAAATCCCATTCTCCTCGCGTCTCTCTATAGTAGCCAAAAATTCAAGCGTCACTCGCTTGTATACCCCCGCACTTTTGCCCAAGAAGCCTCCCAATCCAATGTTGTTCAATAATCCCGACACCAAACCATGTAATCCCAATTTCCTTAAGGTATCCTCACACAAGAATCTCGTCACTTGGACAACCCTTCCATTCGCCAAATTCCTCCATTTATTCTTTTGGGCATCCGTCAATTTAGTTAAGCCCATGAAATCATCGGGGGTGCGGGTGGGTTCCTCAATCACAATATTTCTTTTCTTCCTAGGCTGAGTTTCAATGGCTTTACCCTTGTCTTTTGTTCTTCCCATTATCACTCAATGAAAATCAACAACCAACAATTAAACAAAAAATACCACTCAACCAAACAACAATATTCTTTCCACCAAACACACCAATCACCAATCCACACAACTTAGAATTCGAAAGGGGAGTAGAAATAGAAATTACCTTCAAACAATTTAGGTCGCCGGAAAAATTGGCCGGAGTTTGGCCGGAAAATTCGCCGGAACTTGAGAAGAAGGATGGAAAAGATGGAGAAGATCAATGTAATACCAACCTTCAAAGAATTGTGCTTCAATTCGCACTCCACACCAAGGAATCAACAAACCCACTTCAATCTCACAACTCCAAGCTTTGCTTCAAGAAATCTTCAAAAAGGTTGGATTTTGGGGTTGATTTTCGGACAAAGGGGGGTAAAATGGAATGGGGAAAAGGTTTTGGTGGGTTAATAATGGAAGAATTTAGGGGTTAAGGGAAGATTTTAGTGAGAGGAAGAAGAAGAAGGGTAGAAAGGGAGATGAGGGGGCGGCGGTTGTGTTTTGGTGTAACTAGGGCACGGCCGAAATGGGCTTTGGAAGCGATGCCTTTGAAAGCGTACTTAGCACGAGTCGTGCTAAATGGCACGAGTCGTGCCCCTTATCCCCATTCGTACTCACGAATCGTACCCAAGTCCTCCAATCGTTACGAGTAGAATGGCTCTCTCCCCACTCGTGCTCCCACTCGTGCTCTTGAGCACGAGTCGTGCTCGCCCGGGCCAATCAAATTTTCAATTTTTTTTTTTTTTTTTTTTTTATAAAGCCCAGGATTTTTAGCACCTCCATGCACGTTTTCCTGCACATCAATGAACACAAGAAAATACCCTTCAGTAGCACCAGTTTAATATACAGTACAAATTACTAATCCGGGTTGTCTCCCGGTAAGCCGCCCTTTTTTAATGTCTTTGGCTAGACAATTTGCATGTCAAAATTGACACACATTTTGATCGCACTTTCGTTGCCTACGTCCCCATTAATGTAGGCGGACTACCCACAAGAATAGGCTCAGGTCACCGTAGTTCGACACGTTTACGAAATAAAAGACACTTAAAAGCGGAAGACAATTTTTTTTTTTTTTATAAAATTCACCACCCCCACACTTAAATCATGCTATGTCCTCATGGCATAGACCACGAAAGACACAAGACAATTCAAATGCAACGATGAAGAAACTAAAACGAAAATACAGAAAACAGTAAATGTTACCTCCATTGGGTTGCCTCCCAATCAGCGCTTTGGTTACAGTCGTTAAGCTCGACATTATGCCTCCACGGAACTAGGTGTCCTCCTCCGAGTCCACCAACTCAATCACGTCAATCTCATTGATGTCCTCCAAAATTGATACCCCTTCGTAATATGGTTTCACTCGATGACCATTGACCTTAAACACATTCCCATCCTTTGGATTCTTGAGTTCAAGCGCTCAGGTGCGGATACACACGCACCACATCATACGGGCCCGACCATCTAGAACTCAACTTACCCGGAAAAAGCTTTAACCTAGAGTTGAAGAGAAGGACTTTCATACCCGGTCTTATAAACTTGGGCTTCAAATTTTTGTCGTGGTACCGTTTGGTCCTCTCCTTATACAATTTTGCGCTCTCATAACTATCTTGCCGGAGCTCCTCAATCTCATCAAGTGCAAGCAGTCTCTTTTCTCCCGCAGCATTCAAATCCATGTTTAATTCCCTCACAGCCCAATACGACTTGTGTTCCAACTCCACCGGGAGGTGACATTCTTTCCCATACACTATCCGATACGGACTCATTCCAATGGGCATTTTGTATGCCATTACGTATGCCCACAATGCATCCCCCAACTTTAATGCCCAATCTTTCTGTTGGGGCCTTGTTTTCTCAAGAACACCCTTTATTTGCCGATTGCTTACCTCCACTTGTCCCGAAGTTTGGGGATGATATCTTTATAGCGAGCTTATGCACCACCCCATATTTTTTCAAAGCGCATTGAACCTTTTGTTGGTGAAGTGGGTCCACTTGATCAACGATAATTGCTCGTGGCATGCCATACACATTTGAAAATATTCTCACACACAAACTTGCAAACGACATTAGCATCATTAGTTCGGGTGGCAATTGCCTCCACCCACTTTGAAACATAATCAACGGCAACAAGTATGTACAAATAACCGTGGGACGGGGGAAAGGGTCCCATAAAATCAATGCCCCACACATCAAATATATCAACAATAAGATTACTTTGTAAGGGCATCTCGTCTCTTTCCCTATGTTCCGGACCGTTGACACCTATCACATCTAAGGCAAAACTCTTGAGCATCTTTAAACAGAGTAGGCCAATAAAGACCCGATTGCGGCACTTTCCTAGCGGTCTTTTGACCACTAAAATGACCCCCACATTGGAGTTCATGACAAAATCTCAACACGCTTACTCTGCTCATGGTCCGGAACACACCTCTCTAACAATTTTGTCAGGGCAAATTTTCCATAGATAAGGATCATCCCAAATGTAATGTTTCACATCGACTTGAACTTACGTTTTTGGTCATAAGTGAATTGTGATGGGAACATATTAGACACCAAGTAATTAACGAAATCGGCATACCAAGGCTCTTGGACATGTACGGCAAGAAGTTGTTCATCCGGAAAATTTTCATTAACGGAATCAAACCTTCTTCAACATTGAGATACGAATAGTCCTCAAGTCTCGACAAATGATCCGCCACCACATTTTCGGTCCCCTTTTTATCCGGATCTCTACATCAAACTCTTGTAACAACAACATCCACCTCAACAAACGAGGCTTAGCATCTTTCTTATTTAACAAATGTTTCAAAGGCAAAGATGATCGGAATAAATAATCACCTTCGATCCAAGCAAGTAAGAACGAAACTTTTCCAATGCAAACACAACTGACTAGAAATTCTTTTTCGGTTGTGGTATAATTGATTGTGCATCATTAAGTGTTCTACTTGCATAATGGATAACGTAAGGCAATTTGTCAACCCTTTGTCCCAAAACGGCCCCAATAGCAAAGTCCGAGGCATCGCACATGATCTCAAAAGGGTGAGACCAATTGGGACTAGAAAGATTGGGGGCACATGTCAACTTTTCCTTAAGCAAATCAAAAGCATCAACACACTCTTGGTCAAAAATAAACTCCGTATCCTTGGCAAGCAGATTACATAAAGGCTTACAGATTTTTGAAAAGTCTTTTATGAATCGCCTATAGAAACCCGCATGCCCTAGGAAACTTCGCACACCCTTGGCGGGTCGGGGGAGGTAATTTTGCAATCACATCAATTTTAGCTCTATCAACCTCAATCCCCTTACTTGACACAATATGACCCAAAACAATCCCATGCTTCACAAGAAAATGACACTTTTCCCAACTCAAAGTCAAGTTGGTTTCACAACACCTTTTCAAAACAGATGCCAAATTCTTTAAACAATCATCAAAACTATCCCCTATAACAGAAAAATCATCCATGAAAACCTCAACGCACCTCTCAATCATATCCGAAAAAATGGAGGTCATACACCTTTGAAATGTCGCAGGTGCATTGCAAAGCCCAAAAGGCATCCTCCTAAATGCATATGTGCCGAAGGGACATGTGAAAGTGGTTTTGGGATGATCTTCGGGGGCTATGGCAATACGATTATACCCCGAAAAGCCATCAAGAAAACAATAGTAAGAATGACCGGCCAATCTCTCTAGCATTTGATCAATAAACGGCAAGGGAAAGTGATCTTTCTTGGTCGCGGCATTTAATTTTCTCAAGTCAATACACATCCTAAGGCCGGTCACTTCCCTTGTTGGCACATCCTCACCTTTCTCATTTTGGACAACGGTAATGCCCGATCTTTTGGTACAACTTGCAGGGCTTACCCACTCACTTTCGGCCAGGGTAAATGATACCCGCATCTAGCAATTTTAGGACCTCTTTTCTCACGGCTTCCTCCATGTGAGGATTCAGCCTCCTTTGTCTCTCTCTAGACGGCTTGGCACCATCCAAGAGATGAATTCTATGCATGCACATTGTGGGACTAATTCCCTTTATGTCCTTCAATGTCCAACCAATGGCCTCTTTATATTCACACAAAACAGCAATTAATTGGGCCTCTTGGTCTTTGGACAAATCAGATGCAATTATGACAGGCAATGTTTCTCTCTCTCCCAAAAATGCATATTTTAAATTAGAAGGAAGAGTTTTCAACTCAAGGACTGGGGAATCACAATAGAAGGCGCCAACTTCTCATTGAAGTGGCCTAGGGGGTGAAACGGGCCATCACTAGGATGGTGCTCGTCGGCCTTATCCACAGCCATCAGTTGAGCATCCGCATTATCCCTAGTTTTCTCACCGCCCATTGAAATCAATGACTCTAACTCCTCACAATCTCTCACATGCCATGAAATCTCACTCACACAATCATCAACTTCATCCAACTCATCAACAAGCATGCAAGACTCATCATGACCCACCGCATTTTTCATTACATCAAAGACATTTATTTCAATCTTTTCATTTGCGACGGTCATAGATAGAGTACCATTACCAACATTGATCACGGTGTTGGTTGTTGCCATGAATGGTCTCCCAAGCAATATGGGTGAATCACGGCGACTACCCTCACCGCGAGGCATCTCTAAAACCACAAAATCAACGGGAATGATCAATGAACCAACTTGAACTAAAACATCCTCTACGATGCCCATTGGTCTTTTAATGGACCTATCAGCAAGTTGTAGGGCCATCATAGTGGGTTTTAGCTCGGGCAAACCTAACTCAAGGTACATGTAATATGGCAACAAATTAATGCTCGCCCCGAGATCAAGCATAGCTCTCACCGTGTGAGAATCCCCCAAAGTAATGGAAATTAGAAAACTCCCGGGGTCTTTCATTTTCGGTGGGAGACTATGTTTGACTACAGCGCTTGCATTCTCATCCAAAAACAGAATCTCATCTTTCCCATACTGAATTTTCTTGGAATTAATTTCCTTGAAGAATTTGGCATATGCCGGAACATTCTTGATCACATTTAACAAAGGCAAATTTATGTTAACTTTTGAAAACATGTCAATCAATTCTTTCATTTGGTGATCAAGCTTATTCCTCAAGAATGCCGGGGAAAGGAACAGAGGTACATATGGCTTGGGATTGGACTTTTCTACATTCACATTTTGTCCCAATCCATTAGTACCCTCACCCTCGGACACAACATCCTCAACAACAATATTTTCCACAATCGGGGTTCCACAACAGGGAATCAATGACAGGGGTTTAGCGGGAGAAGAAGGAGAAGTTACACGATTATCTACCTGTTTGCCACCACGTAAGGTGATGATGGCCTTGGCTTGCTCCCCTTGGCTAGGGAATGTACCCGGTTGTCATCCTTGTAATGCCTCTGCCAATTGACCCATTTGGGTCTCCAACTTCTTCATTGCAGCAGCTTGATTGTTGTATGCTTCTTCGTTCGCCTTTGCTTGAAGTTGCTCCGCTCTCATCTGATCCATTGCCTCTTCCCAAGGCTCTTTCTTCCTTTCATAAAGCCCCTGCGGAGGTGGTTGGGGATGAAGAGTCTTATTTTGTTGATTTCCTCCCCATGACAAATTGGGATGTCTCGGTGCTGCTTGCCATCCTGGATTGTAATTGTTCCCAAACTGATTGTTGTTTGGTGGGAACCGTTGACCAAACCCTTGCATCGCCTGTACCTGCTCAGTTTCATAACTAAAGGAACTAGTAGAGGGACATGAGTTATAATCATGAGATTTAGAGCCGCATGTAACACAACTATCATACACAAGATGAGCAGTGGAAGGCATAGAAGAAGAAGAAGCATTTTGCAAAGCTAATTTATCAAATCTTTGGTTGAGCAATGCAAAGTGCTTAGCAATCTCATTATTCAATCCGACCTCATTTACCCCCCTTGTTGCTCCCCTAGAACCTTTTTGTTGAGAATTAGCACTCAACATCTCAAACAATTCACGGCATTGTTGTACGGTCTTGGTTCCCAAACTACCTCCGCCGCATTATCAACCATGGATTGGTATTCGGGGATAAAGCCCCATAAAATGTTTGATGCGGCATAGAAGCAGGAAAATTATGATGAGGACATTGAATTTGTAGCATCCTAAATCTATCCCATGCCTCGTGGAAGGCTTCCCCCGGTTCCTGTGCAAATCCCATAATTTTCACCCTAAAATCTGTCAATGCATTATAAGGGTAGAACTTAATAAGAAAAGCATCATGTAAAGCATCCCAAGTAGTGATGCTACGGGGAGGAAGTAACAATAGCCAAGTTTTGGCTTTGTCTTTCAATGCATATGGGAAGCACTTCAGTCTCAAGTGCTCCGCTGTAACACCCTCTTTTATAGGGAACCCACTCACAGTAGACATGAATTCTCTCAAAAATGCCAAAGTATCCTCACCAGCTAAACCATGAAAGTTTGGAAGCATATTAAAATATTGGCCTTTTATTTCATAAGCTAGTGCTGCATCGGGCAACACTATGCACGACACCGATGTGTCGACTCTTGGCCTAGCAAATGCATTCATGACTTGGTCCGCCATCACAAAATTAAATTCTTCTTCTTCCTCTATGGAAGAAGTTTCCAATTCACTTAATTCTTCCTCTGTCCCGGTGACAGAAGTGTCAGATTCAGTTTCACTCACTTGAGTAGAGGGAATGCCTCTCTCAATTCTGTCTATATCGTCGTTCAAAGGAACCAAATTAGGATCCAATGACCGGCGACCAAACATGCACCGATTAAATTAACTTGTTAAAAAAAAATCACAACAAGTCCCCGGCAACGGCGCCAAAAACTTGATGGAGAAAAATTCCTCTAGTAATAAAATCCGAGCAAGTGGACTCACTACCGGTGTAGTAATATGCACGAGCAAGGGTCGAACCACAGAGACTCGTTGGTTTTAACAAGTAAATTTAATTAATGCTAAAAGTAACAAGATGGGTTTTGATTTGGTTTATTAAAATTAAGCAACGAAAGAAAATTAAAACAATTAAGCAACTAAAGTAACAAGTAAGCAAGCTAGCAAACGAAATTCAAGGATTTAACAACTAGCCCACGGATTAGGTTCACCACATATTCTCCCTTTATGCCTTTTGAATGATAAAATATTAATTGGGTTTAGGGCTTCTTCACTTTTGTAAGAATTGGGACGGTTCGATTGCCGGATTGCAATTCTTCTATTGAGTAATTATCAATTATCACGCAAGGTCAAATTGATAACAACTCAATTCATTAAGCATCAAAGAATTAATGAAGCCTAGACTCAATCAATTCACGCAAGATCATCAATTGAGTCTAATCCTCCTAATAGTGTTCGTGCACAATTCCCCACGCAAGTGCAGGACTTGTACCAAATAAAAATTAAGAATACTAGAATGAACTAACTCCACAATTAAATGAAATTTAAATATATAGCATAAAGTTCAAATACGGGCTACACCAATCCGTGAACTACAAAGAAATTAGCTACTCATGTTGGGATAAACATCACAAAACATGAATAGCAACAAAACATCAAACCTGAAATCCTTGCAAAAACCTTGAAAATAAACTCTTTAATCCTTGAAAAACCTAAGCAAGAAAACTAAAATAAAAGGTACTTAATAATAATCCTAAAGGAAGTATATATACTCCTTCCTTAATCCTTAGCTAATTAGGAAACAAAATAATTAAAAACCTTGAAAATCTGTTCAAATCCGTGCTGACGTCACAAAAACGCGTACTGGCACGAGTCGTGCTATATAGCACGAGTCGTGCCCTTCAGTCCCAGTCGTGAGAACGAGTCGTGCCATATGGTCCCAATCGTTCTGAGTACAATTGCTTGATTCATGGCTTGGCTTCCACTCGTGCTCACGAGTCGTGCTCCCTAGGCCAAGTCGTTCTGATCAGCACTCCTGGAATTGCCCTTGACCCCATTCGTTCTCCACTCGTGCTAAATCCTTCTTCAGTCGTGCTCCACTCGTGCCAAATGCAGAATTGCCCAATTTTGACTCAGCTTTGACTGGCCTTCGTCCCTTGGCTTTGTTTGACCCCGAGCTTCGTCCCTTGACCGTGTTTGACCTTGTTCATCGACAATTGACTTGCACTTGTCGGCACCATGAGATTCCACCACCAAATATAGAGGAAATGACAAAATTACCCTCAAAATGTATTGTTTTCTCACACAACCTCACCTTACAAAATGTCACTCAAATACATCAAAATCAATCTAAATACATCCAAAATCATTATAAATAAATCGGAAACATAGGTAAAATAATATGTATAAAATCCACACATCACACGAGTTTAGGAAAGAGCTGCTAACTTAAGTTCTCATTTAGGTGAAGGAAGTATGACCTCCATCAACTCATCGTCAAAACGATAACGATAATAAAAATGGGGGATGTTCAGAAGCCGACCGTCTATACCCAAATAAAAATGGATGAGCCAGATCGTACGCTAGGGCAAGAGCTTGGAATTTGGAAATGTTCAGAAGAAAGAAGGCACAAACAGGAACTCCTACCGCGAGTCAGAAGCACGACTCTTCTTATTGCCTTCCTTTACCATTGAAATGTTCGGAATGGAGTATTTATTGAAACAGATAGAACAAAAAACAAACTCGACATATTACTCACAGCATCATCAACACAGCCAGTCTGATCATAGACAGCTCATTTTTCCTCATTGCCAAGAATTGATATCACGTTCTGCAACTGCTAAAATTTCTCTTTGGCATCCTAAAAGTAGAAAAATGGCAAATCAGAAAATGAAAATAGCTTCCAGAACTTTCCAACTAGGGTCTAAAAGAATCAAGCATCACCTCATCACCAGGATTTTTATCAGAATGAAGACGCAATGCTAATTTGTGGTACGCTTTCTTAATTTCAGCCTGAGATGTCGTCCTCTCCACCCCAAGGACCTAAAAATGCACAGGATTTCAACTTTAAAGTTTCACTGTTTCAGTTACATAAACAAGATTGTTTAACCAAAATAAATATCACATATCTAAATAATGAAAGAGTCTTTATGCAATTTTACAATTGTACAAGCAATGCACAAGCAAGTAAAACGTTGACAAGTCAAATACGACAATTATTATGGGACAAAGGGAATAATACTTATTAGTTCAATGGGGCCCATTTGTCAAACATGCTAATTTGTGGTATGCTTTCTTGTCACATAGCATGACAATCTCGAGAAAACTTTGATGTCAAACTACAAGAAGTAGACATCAGCGGAAAATGTATCTTGAATATGCTGTAAATAGAGAACACAAAAATAAAACCAGCTTCTAGTTTTTATGATCCATAATCCATTCTAAATGAGCAACTATGATTTGAACAAGTTTTGGAGGTTGTGAAAGGGATATTACGCATTCAATAAGACAAAACAATAGCAGTAAAGAAAGAAAATATACAAAATTACCATGAAAAGGTGCAAAAAAAGAAGACATCTCCTACACCATCATCAACCACACACCTCAACGAATCTGATCACACAATAGTTCTAACCATATAAACCTATGAAAAACCTTTCTAAGAACATTAAATAATCCAGTGTTACTAATTAACATTGTGTTCAAGGACATTGATAGCTAACAATCTTAGCAGGGACATATTTTAATATTTTAACAGATTACAAACCGGAACAAGTATGCAATTAAGATTGACTTAGATTTCACTTTTGAATTGTATAAGATAGATATAATGCTGAAATATGATAATATATCACATACATTATATTTGTAATTTATATTTTACAAAAAACAAAAAACCATATATAGTCCCTCAACCCCACCCCCCAAAAATAGTCTCACTTGACAAGTCAAACTTTATAAGATTAACAACACCATTATAATTTACTATTCCCTCCACTCATTCTCTCTCCTATTTTTAAATTACACTCACAACATTTACCTTTTCCTTAATCCCCGTGCCATTTCAAAAATTCCTAAGACTTATGGGACGGAGGGAGTATCACATATCTAAATAATGAAAGTTTACCATCGCACAAGCAATGCACAAGCAAGTAAAACGTTGACAAGTCAAATGCGACAATTATTATGGGATAGAGGGAATAATACTTATTAGTTCAATGGGGCCCATTTGTCAAACATGCTAATTTGTGGTATGCTTTCTTGTCACATAGCATGACAATCTCGAGAAAACTTTGATGTCAAACTAAAAGAAGTAGACATCAGCGGTAAATGTATCTTGAATATGCTGTAAATGGAGAACACACAAATAAAACCAGCTTCTTGTTTTTATGATCCATAATCCATTCTAAATGAGCAACTATTTTGAACAAGTTTTGGAGGCTGTAAAGAAAGAAAATATACAAAATTACCATGAAAAGGTGCAAAAAAAGAAGACATCTCCTACACCATCATCAACCATACACCTCAACGAATCTGATCACACAATAGTTCAATAAGACAAAACAATAGCAGTAAAGAAAGAAAATATACAAAATTACCATGAAAAGGTGCAAAAAAAGAAGACATCTCCTACACCATCATCAACCACACACCTCAACAAATCTGATCACACAATAGTTCTAACCATATAAACCTATGAAAAACCTTTCTAAGAACATTATTACATTAAATAATCCAGTGTTACTAATTAACAATGTGTTCAAGCACATTGATAGCTAACAATCTTAGCAGGGACATATTTTAACAGATTACAAACCGGAACAAGTATGCAATTAAGATTGACTTAGATTTCACTTTTGAATTGTATAAGATAGATATAATGCTGAAATATGATAATATATCACATAGCATTATATTTGTAATTTATATTTTACAAAAAACAATAAACCATATATACTCCCTCAACCCCACCCCCCAAAAATAGTCCCACTTGACAAGTCAAACTTTATAAGATTAAAGCTTTATTTGTTTGTACCTCCTTGAAATTGTACTAATACTTAATCCACTTTTTAGAAATGGGACTAATTTTCTGGAACAAACCAAAACAGAAAGTGAGACTATGTTCTAAGACAGAGTGAGCGGGTGCCCTATGAAGTCGGACGAGGGTACAGACAATACGTTAGCAGTCCTCAAATATGCAGACAAATAAGCATAATGCATATACCTATTAAATCAAAATAGACACGCTTATACTCCATTGACCCCTTGAAGTTATTACTCCCTCCGTCCCTAAAAGGAAGTTGTAATAATACAAACAATAATGATTTGCTACAGACCATATATGATCTCAATGTAAAATCCATTGGTGGGTTAAACTAATATCAGGGACTTTGTGAGAACTAGCAGCTCATTGAGTCCAGAAAGATTTTCCAAGGTTCAGGGGTGTATCCACTTTGGGGAGGGTGGGGGGTTAATTGACCCCCCTGTATTTTGCATTTTTTTCAATTCCAGATTTTCCAAGGTTCAGGGGTGTATCCACTTTGGGGAGGGTGGGGGGTTAATTGACCCCCCTGTATTTTGCATTTTTTTCAATTCCACCCTTGAACTTTTTTAGATTTTCTGTCTTAACCCCTCTGAAAATTTTCAATTGACACCCCTGAAACCTGGTAGTATATAATGAAAATTTCACTTCAAGGGAGGACAAAAAAACAACGCCTCTTCACTTCACCAAAACCCAAATCGACGCAAAGGGAAAGAAGACGCAATTGCGTCAACTGCAGCCACCGTCGCCACCATCGCTCACCTTCGTGGCTTCGTCGGACAAGAAAGGTAACTTATAAACTTAACGCTTTGACTACAGAATCTGACTTTGTCTTGCTGAATACTTTGTTCATTGTGATTCTGTGCCCTAGTTCTCAGAATTTTGATACACAATATATGTAATCGGCCAGCCTACCTGCAAATTCTGGAGTCTCGGTTCTAGGTTATCAATTGATTTTTGAAATTGGTTCTATATTGAAATCCCTAAATTGATAAATCCCTAATAAAAGTAGTGGATTTTAATTTTTAGGTTATCTAACTGTGAACTACAGATGTTTATCAATTGATTTTTTGAAATTGGTTCTATATTGAAATCCCTAAATTTGATTTTTTGTTTACATGGGACGGAGGGAGTATTGTTTTATTTAAGAAGTGTCTGCAATTTACAAAGTTATCTTATTTACTTCTATTAACTATCTTGGAATTATTTTTTGGTTCCATTGATTAAATTGTTGATTGATGATTTGCTTGGCATGAATAAAGAGAGCTGCTGCACTGGAATTTGGCACTGAGGGAGTGGAGGGTAAATTTGTTGGGGAAGTGCAGCAAGAGTTTGGTCAATGTTACGGTGAGTTCTACCCCTTCTTCTTCCACCTCCACCCGTTACATTCATATCATTTTCAAAAATTCAATATAAAATTTAAAAAATTAATTAAACTATTCCATCATACAAGTTCAATAAATTAATTTTAATAATTGGCAAGGAATAAATCATTTTTTTTTTTATCAACAATCAACAATCTCCTCCCTCGCTTCCGCAAACTTGAGATTAATTTGGTCGACTACTTTGTTTGTGTCAACATTGCTGTAATTTCTTTGAAAAAGTGTAATGTGGGTTTGGGTATTTGAGATTGGAAATTTGGGGTTGGAATTAGGGTTTGAGGGTGGAGTGCGGTTTGTGGGAGATTGATTAACTAAGGTTGTGATTGATTTGAAGAGAAATTGGGATGTGGGTTTTGAAGATCTTTGAAAAGGGTATCTTGAAATCAATTTGCAGAGGGAGATTGAAGAGCGGTGGTGCATTTTGAGAGCGCAAGAACAAGTGAGGCAGACGCTTTGATGAACTGAAGTTGTTAACCTGACGGTGGAGTAGACGTTCGTCGTCGGGACCCCGAGCAATCGAGGAAGACTGGTCGGCGGAGAGATCGGTGGGGGTGCGTGTGTCGAACACTAACTTGGAAAGCCAGCTCATTCTGGGAGGTGAGAAGGCGAGGAGAAGGGTTTGTGGTAGCGGAGGGATGGCGGGAGGGAGAGAATTGATGGGGTTTAGAGAGAGAAAGTTGGGAGGAAAGAGAGATTGTGAGGAGAGGAAGGAGCGGAGGGACGGCGGGAGGGAGAGAATTGGTGGGGTTTATATGAATTTTTTTTTTTTTTTTTGATAAGTTGGTTCACTCCGTTAATAAAAGTTAACGTCATCCAACATTGTTACCTTTTTTGAAATGACACTCAAAAATACGTTACATTATGTTGTCGGTTCGTAGTACTATACCTTTTATTTAATTGAGTGTATATTATGTTACATGATTCTGCAATTATTCCAATTGTAAGTGCAAACTAGACTAGAACATAGTGACAAAACTATAACTTGACACCAAAAAGAAAAATAAATATATCCTTGGTTATATTCTAAAATGACACTACCAACCATTCAACTGACATTATTACGAGTAGATGGAACGGGCAGCTTTAACTCAAACGAATCTCTTTCCACGGATTTATGTTTCCTACATGACATGTTGGTAGAGAATGTCATTACGAACCATTCAACTGACATTCTCAATGGTAAAAAAATGTAAAAGAAATGAATAACATGGTGAGTTTTGAACATTAATGACTAGTACAAAGCAAAAAATTGTCAATTTCTTGCCTTGCATGGGTAGCCATTCGTGCATGCATATGGCCATGTAGTTTGGTTACGATTGTCCTTGTTCTTGAAATCAGTTACACCTACATTTCCTGCAAGGCACATGGAATTCTAGAAACTTTAAGAGAGAGAGAGAGATTACTTAAACATACGGCATTTTGCCCATGTCATTGACAAGGAACTAATTTTTCTCATATAATTTGCTCTATATATATTCTTCCAGATATGAAAGCTATACTTCATAGGTTTCTAAGTTTGTATTGATTATTTCCTTAATTTCAAAGATACGACCTTGCACCCAAAACGGATCAGTCTACAGAGAAACGACGACATTAATGAATGTTTCAATATGCAATCCTTTTCGGCTTGGACCGGACTGCTAGTAGATTATATTGAAGGTTCCACCTTAAAATAAAATGGTGATAACGGGAGTAGCTCTCAAGTCTACATACCGGTCCATGTTTAGTTCTTTAGCAGTAGATGTCGGATATATTGTCTAACAAATATAACTTAGTATCAATTTATGTACTTGATTGCACACAAAGTAGCTCTCAAGTCTATATACCGGTCCAAGTTCCCCTTTAATTCCAGCATTCAAACAGTCCAAACCATAGTTATATGGCACGAAACCAGTTTTGAAAGAAAACTATAAAGGATTATTGATTTTTAGAAGAAGCAGTGTCACATGTTAACTACTCCGTATAATTCATGATTTCGTTCAAAAGATGATGATGATATATAATATTGGAATCTTGTTAAACTCAAGTAAAGAAAATTGTACGGAGTACCATTTTTATCCAAATTGTAACTGCATATCCATAGCCTGCTGAACTGATATCTTAGTCTCCATATTCATTTCTTTTTCTATGCTGCCATGGCCGCAAATACAAAACAGCCATCATTCCAATTTCAGCAGGGTGAACATTTTGTAGGGTTTTTTTATCCTTCCTTTTCCTATTGAAGAGGAATCACATGCCTAACTCATTGCTGTCATTAAAAACTGTTTAATTTGTTAAAGACCTAATTTTATGCTCAGTGTTTTCAAACATATATCAGGAGAGAAGGTTGTGTAAGGTGATTTCACTTTACGCCTAACACAAATAATGGGATATAAAGAGCAAAGGTTCCATGTTCATTCTAAGTATAGTAAGGGATTACTCCTTAAAGATCGAGGTCAACCTTGTATCATCCTCATAACTGTGCACCTCTCCGTTTGGACCACGACATGAAAAAATACTTTCCTTTTCTTTAAGATAGGTATATTTTCATGCAGTGACGCATGAGTTAGCGTTTGTCCTAATTTTTACGTATATAAAACCAGACAGGTATGGTTTTTTCCTTAACAAGATCCTCCGCCTCTCCATTACTTCATGAGTTCATGTATCCATGGATACAGACAAGATTAGCGTGTCGCGTTCTTGCCCCAATCCATATCACTTCCACTCTCATATAATACAGCAGCAAACTCAAGTTGGTCAACTTTCACCATAGCAGAAAAACCATACACTAAACTCTGTGCTTCATACTTCATGATGAATGATATAAGCTTACCTCTATTTATAGTCGATCAGGTGTGACCTTTGTGATGTGTGTGTCTGTATGCGCGTGCTGACGAAAATATTCTTAAGTATTGACGCATACTGAATTAAAATCATTTATCCTAATGATCAGTTAAGTTGTCCATTAGAACAGTTTACACATATTTTAGTAGACTTAATTTACTTATTTGAAGAGCCTATCTATTCTACCCCAAATCCCATTCGATTGCATATATAGCACTCAAATAAGCTATCTATATAAGGCAGTTGTTTACGTCTACATCACCCCATGTCTACGGGACATTTTCGTTATTTTCACTTCCATTTGGTATTGTCCGTATATATACAGGGGCTTATGTAGCACTATAGGTGGGGGTGCACGTGCACCCGGTCAAATTCAATTTTTAGTAAAAAATTTTTAACAATAGGATTAATATTTATTGTGCAGATAGATATTAGACAAATTTGGGTTGCAGCTTTGTTGGTAAGACATTTAAACTCGTTGCAATGAACCAGTTCAATTCTTATTTGCTATAAGTTTTTTGAATTTTTTTTAGCCTTTTTCTAAGTTTTTCTTGAATTCTTCAGATTATAACTCAAAATATCATAAACAGTTTTTATTTATTATTCAAATTACATTTTTTGCCTCTATTATGATAAATAGGATTTTATAAAAAAAAATATACTTGGATAAATGTTTTTTATTTATTATTCATTATTTATTTTTATCATTTAATTCTTGTAAAAAAATAAGTCCAAATCATATACTCCCTCCGTCACATAACAACTTACCCATAATGCTTTCTAAAATTATGTCATCATCAATATTTCACTAAAGCATATTAGTTTTTTTATTCTTCATGACATAAGTAAAATATTTTGGTTAAAATATTTTAGTTAAAATTTGTAATTAAGTAAAATATATTTTTTGGCACCTTCTAGATGTGATTCCTTTGTTCGACATTGGTAAAACTAGTTTTTGGATGGGTAATTCTAGTAGCACATCAAGTCAACAATTGGTTCTCGTTATAGAAAATTTTAATTTGAAATTATTTAGTGTAAATTGTGCACCCGTTGTTTAGAAATCCTAGATCCGTCACTACTGTATACTGAATTTTTGGAGGCTTTAAGGATACTTCCAAATCCAATTAGATACTACCTTACGAGAGAGGAAGCTTAAACAAACACAAATACGCAATTGCCTAACGACCACAAACCGAAAGATTCAAACCCCAGTTAACGGTCAGCCTCCAATTCCCTCTCTCTCTCTCTCTCTCTCTCTCTCTCTCTCTCTCTCTTACTTCATTTAACAGAGGAAAAAACAGAGGAAAAAGAAAACTTCCCCCAAAACAATGGAAGCTTTTTGCCCTAATTTTGATCTCAACCCACCACATCTTTCTTCAATCTCTGTAAAACGCCCCAAACCCACTTCATATGTGTGCTGTATTCATCGATTTTCGTGTTCGAATCGCAGTACAAGGCAACAGAAACACTCTAGATTAAAATCATCAGTTCCTCAAGCTCTTGGGAAATCAAAAGCTTGCCCCCAAATTAGAAATGGGGAACTTGATATCTTGAATGGAGATTTGATTAAATCGATGGCCAGAGGTCTTATTGGGGTTGCTGCTGCAGTTTCAATTTGTTTGGATTCCCCAGCTCTAGCTGAGTCTTTGACTGTAGCCTTCCCAATTTCTCATGCTCACGAGGTGTTTGATTAGAGAGACTTTTGTGGAGACTTGGAGTCTGATTAGAGAGACTTTTGTGGATCCAACTTTTAACCATCAAAGTCAACCTGTGTTGGATTTTTTATTCCCCCTCGTCGGCTTCAACTCGTTTATTTCAAAATTATGTTGTTTACTCCCTCCGTCTCTAAATTTAAGCATATTTTTAGCAGCATAAGTACATAAAAATCCTTAATGATCTCAACAATTTACATCATGAGTGTTAGTGTAAATTAGAACTTGTTGTTTTATGAGGGAAGGTTGATAACTTCTCCTTTGGACATTCATTTAGGGACGGAGGGAGTACTATTTAACAGTTTACTCTCATGGATTTTGTTGTAAAAATAATGGGTGTATATAGGTGGTGTCTTAAAACCAGCAAATTATATGGTGACATATTTAATTAAAAAAAAATTGAAATAGTTCAACCAATTAAGTGATGTAAAGGTTGCCATATGACATCATTTGATTAGTTGGCTATAGCATGTCATCAGTATCAATTATGACACCTGATATGTACTGTTTTTCCACAATAAAAGGGAATGTTTATTTTTATATTTCATTTCCTTTCTGTTGCATAATATCGTAGAACATTTGAAGAGGTTTTACACATATTCATTTTCCTTAAGTTCTCACTCGCAAAATCCATAAGCTAACAAGGTGTTAAAACCGAAGTGATATATATATATATATATATATATATATATATATATATATATATATATATATATATATATATATATATATATATATATATATATATATATATATATATAGAAACTAGGGGTTGGTCGAGAATGGTGACCTATAAACCTATGAAACTATGATTGTCAGATTTGTAGTATATTTGAAAGTTATACTAAAATCATCCAACGACCTTCGTTTCTTTCACTAACATATTTAGCAGGCATTTGGAATCTTTTACTTTCTCCATTTTTTTATGAAAATTAGATTCGAAATAGTAAATCAAGGTTCATTTGCCAAACGGTAAAGAACAATATGGTCAGATGAGATTTAAACAATGAGATGACTGCATTAGGTGAAAACCAATGTGTTTTCAAATGCTTTTAGATTGAAATCAGAAGCTCAATTAAGCCTACAACCAGTGCTATTTGAGTTCAGTTCTTTTCAGTGTGTTAGAGGAAAATGGGTTGTTACCTTCATCCTACTATATCATGGTAATAAGCTGGTGTTTTGGTTAAACTGACTAAAGCTTTTATTCTTTAGATTGGGATCAAAAGCTGCAACAAACAATGGTGGAAATGTTTCCACTTAGAACAACAGATGACGCATACAGCAAAATCAGAGGAATGCTTTCCAATCTTGGAGATCCCTTTACTCGCATTATCAGTCCAAAGGTCTAACGCACATATTTCTAGTGATTAGAACTTGGTCCATACCGTTAAAAGATATTCTTTTACATGCCAAAGTTATTCATGATATCAGAATCATCATCAATAACTGTATGATGCGTTTTGTTACATGCAGGAATACCAAAATTTTAGAATTGGAAGTGATGGAAATGTTCAAGGAGTTGGTATTTTCATTAGCAAGGAACCCAAAACGGGCCATATGGTGTGTGACTCTCCGTTAACACGTTTCTTTGCATCTTCTACTAGGTCTCATGATTTACTTGGTAATGATAGGTTGAGACATGATTAACTTGTTCTGATCCTTGAATCTTTCTCTATAGAGGAATATGTGATGGTGTGTTGCTATTTATAGATCATTATCCCCATCTTCCTAAACTTATGCAAGGAAACAATAGTCATATATTAATGCTAACTTGATGAAATTTTCAAATGTATTTAGCTTGTCATGTCTTGCGTAGAGGGTAGCCCAGTTTGCTCGTGCTTGGTATACATGAAGGAGATGAGTTAATGGAAATCAATGGTATGTACGTGATATTGAAATGAATTGATTACAAACCGTATTTTTAGGATTACGAATTGTGATTTACACAAAATAGATACCAAATGCCGACCATTACTTTATGATTCTTAGGGGAAAAGCTCAATGGTATTGGCGGTGAGGCGGTACAAAAGCTTAGAGGACGTGTCGGGACAAGCTGTTTCAGTGAAGGTCCACAGTGTAAGAATACGAAATGTCCCATTAGGTTGCACCATTGTTTCCATGTCTTTTAGTGGTACTTCCTATGTAATTGTTTAAACGATAGAATGGAAATTGATTGTCATATGCCTTTTATTTTACAGGGAAGGAAGCGCAATTGATTCCGGTTTGAGAGAGGTATGAACTCAATATGCATTGTGTCACTTTCACTAAATCTGTTACGGAGTCTTTAAGACATGAATGAACAATCGTCTAGCACTCCGTGTTGCAAAACATATGAATTTTTGTTATATTGTAGGCATAAAATGAACAAATCTTTATATTATAAACTTTGTAGGTTAAACTACCTCGTGAGTTCATTAAGCTTTCACCTATATCCAGTGCCATCATTCCTCACAGAACCCCCGATGGTCATGTGTCCAAGACTGGATATGTCAAGTTATTGGCCTTCTCTCAGGTATTTAATTTCTTGCCCATTTAGAAGTTCAAGTTTACGGGGTGTTTGTTAACTTGGTTTTAACGAAGGGCTACCCAATGGAATTCTTGGTCAAAAGTCGGTCAAACCTCACTTTCCAAAACCAAAATTCCAACATTCCCCCACATGAATAACAAATTAATGCATGCATGAATGCAGACTCGTCTGAAAGTTTCGGCGAACTATTATTGCATCGAGATAGGTAGCTTATGGCCTTGAACCTTCCCTAGTGAAATACTATCGGATATACTAGCCATTTGGTAGCGAGACGCTTTGAACCAGTGATTGTATACTGTATACCAAGACAATAGTATTCACACAATAACAGCTTTAACACGTTTTGTTCTCACGTTTTGTCCATTTCGGCCCTGGACCGTTCTCGATTACTAAGTGTTTCAATTTAGAAGCGGCCTTATTACTTCTCATTTATATAGGTGATCTCCTATAAAGAGTATCCTGCTATACTCCACCACTTAGGTATAGGAATCATTAAAAGCTTTAAGCTTACT
This sequence comes from Adenophora triphylla var. japonica, assembly GCA_022495995.1. NCBI lineage: Eukaryota > Viridiplantae > Streptophyta > Magnoliopsida > Asterales > Campanulaceae > Adenophora > Adenophora triphylla. The sequence goes on along the minus strand of JAFEMH010002150.1, from coordinate 61,673 downwards.
CTCACCACACGTCATCAGGTGTTTTAGCACTTAGATGGCTTCTGAGAATAAGTTATAATGAGTTCTAAGTGCACATAGTAGAATTTCCATAATTTAGTTGTCTCATTGAACCAAGGGCATGGGATCTCCAATTCTCAAGGTTGAGTGTCCACTATGGATTTCTTTGTTTGTGTGGGTTTTTAACTTCATTCCCCTTACCAAATAATTTGATCTCCTATTCATACTTTTTGGTATACGGATCCGTTTTTGACTTCACATGGCCAGTAGTTGTGACAGTCCCATTTGTGATCAATTGTCTTATGGTAATATGTCAATGACCATTGTGTCTTGACTTACCACGATGTTCTACACCTTTTCCTATTTCTCATTGTCGTCACAATCCCTTAGGTCATGTATAGACACAAACTTATTCCACAAAGGAATATCTTCCAAGAATATATTAGACCTTTCAGCTTTTACTTTATCTTTGTCTAACACTATTGACTCGGATTCCTTATTGAATCGAGCTGTGCATGTTGTCTTGGAAGTTTGACACTATTACTCCATTTATTGTGAACACATTTTCACTTTGGAGTTTATTTATGTCTGATATTCAATTAGTATATCTTTTCCATACTATTGAATATTTCATTTATTGTAATACATTATCACGAGTATATCTTTAAGTACTCCAAGTACTTTGACTATACATTTCTAGTGATTGATTACAATTTCCAATTAGAGCTTCAGTTTCTCTAGAATGGTCGGTCTTTTCGAGTGATCAAAATCTTCTAGCGGTTAGTTTATTTGAGTGGTTAGCATCTCTATCTCTATACCGGTCCGACTTCCCAAGTGTCTAGTATCTCTAAGTGGTTTGACCTCCTTATAGTCTACCTCTTAGGAATCTACCTTATAGAGATTACCTTTCAAGATTCTACCTTATAGATTCCATCTCTCAAGAATCTATCTGTTACTTCTCAAGAATTTAGTTTATTCGAAAGTCTATCTTTGAGAATTTATCTAACTCTTATGACTCTACCATTAAAGAGTATCATTTTAAGAATCTTTCTCTTCAGATTCTATATCTCGAGAGTCTCGCTTTCGAGATCAATAATCTGCCTTTTCAGATTAATAATCTGTCTCAATAGAGTTTATTTCTCAAGATTATTTTCCCTTTAGAAATCTATCTTTTGAAATTCTAACTCTCTTGACTACACTTCTTGAAAGTCTGCCTTAGGACTTATCTTTCAAGAGTTTTCCGTTTATAGATTCATCTTTCAAATACTTTCTTTTAAGAACCAATTTGCAACTCAACGGTTCGCATTATGGAGGAATATCAACCAACTTCCAAATATATGTTGAACTATTCATTTAACTGTTAACAATATTATTCAACAGTTTTAATTTTCTACCATAGAAAATTAGGACTAAAAGACTAGCTTCTTTTGTCCACAAACTGTGTCTTAGTTCATCTTACTATTAAGATAAATCTTTTACAGTTTTATATTATTTCCTTTTCACTTCAAGGAAATATGTTTTCAAGGAATACCAAATTCCTTGTCTTTAGCTTAAGTATTTTTACTTTAGCCCGTACCCCCACACTTGAGGTGTACCCCCACACTTAAAGTATTTATAAAACGGCTTACAATTTTGCCATAATCTGTAAGAAGTTTTTATCAAATATTTTCTTGGGTATTTCATTAAGAATGACATTATAGCTTCCTCCACAAGTTCGGTTAAGCCAGAGCTTATTGCATTTATCATCTCCTTAAGAGTATGATTCTTGCGTTTAGCTCCTGCATTAGACTGAGTTGAATATATTGCGATCGTTTGATGAATACTGTCGGAAACCTCACAAATATCCTCAAACAACGCCGCATATTCCCCTCCTTTTAGCGCTTCGAATCTTCTTAACCTTTACATTAAGCTGATTTTCAACATCATTCTTATAAATTTGGAAAGCCACCAATGCTTCATCCTTGCTTATAAAAAAGTAACGAAATACTTTTTCTAACCTTGAGTTTTATACTAGCTCAAGAGGTGACGTGTTTCTTATTTCTAAGGAAAATGATAACTTAGTCATTTCCACTTTCATACATATTTCACACTCGTCAGTCGAATCGAATTAATTCATGAGAATTAATTCTTGATTCACTGACATCTTAATTGTGTTAAAATTCACGTATCCTAATTTATCAAGCCATAAACTAGATCTTTCCATTAACATAAGAAACACTGTTATCCTTCTCTTCTGGGATAGGTACACTTTCCTAAGGAACAAACCATTCCTAGTCGATTCAAATTTATCTGATCGGACTCAAACACTAGTTTAAATGAGCCTTATTCAATAGTGATCTGAAACTAGGTTCTTGTGAGTGTCTGGGACATGCAGCACATTCACGAGTCAGTTGTGTACGAGTCAGTTGTGTGGTTGAATACATCTTTATTACAACCTTTCCAAGTCCCACGACGTTGAAAGTTTCAGAGTTTCACATATACACCTTCCTTCTATTGGTAGGAGTGTATGATGAGAAGCTCTTTTTATCATCACATATATGGAGGGTAGCCCTAGCGTCTTTCCACCATTCTCTTGGGTTGACTTCCAACTTTGCTAAGTTGGTTTCAAACACCATTGATGCTTATATCAAATCCATTTCAACCTTTCGGTGATGTTGGTTTGATTCATTTGTCCATTTCCCTTCTTAGAACACGACAAACTTTTGCTACGTGATTGGTCTTACCATGTCTTGTAACAAATCTTGGATTTGGTTCCTTGAACCTTATAGTCCGTTCCAAAGTGTTCTACAACTCTTTGGTTGTCCCCACGAGACAGTGCTCTTTGTAAGGGCATCATTTGGTCTACTCAGTATGTATGTCCTACATATGAGATTTTAATGATCCCATTCTTCTGCGGCTATTTGTCTTCGCGGATTGACTATCTATCTTTTTGGATCTGGATCATCATCATCCTCCTTTTCGGTTATTTGCCTTGGCGAATCTGGATCATCATCCTCTTCGTTTTCGGTTATTTGCCTTGGCGAATCTGGATCTTGGCGAATCTGGATCATCATCCTCTTCCTTTTCGGTTATATGCCTAGGCGAATCTTGGTTATAAGTCCGCTCCATGTTGTCAACAATTCTTTGAATCACTTCCGGGATTATTGTTGACCTTCTCGTTATCTTCTAGTTAATTTTCAATGCTCTTCTAGTTATCCTTCCTTGGAAATCGTCATTTTTCTCGTTAAGTCTCTAACGATAATGTCCTTTGGTTGTCCATCATCATCGGCTCATATTTGTCATAAAAACAAGAAAACGTTAATATCTTCTTGCGATTGTTGGGAAAATTTATTATATATAACAATAAATAAGGCTTTCTTGAATTTAACGAAATGACAAATAATATAATGAACCATAACATAATTAACGGGGCAGGAAATAAAGATAAATTAGAATGCGAAAATTAAAGCAAATCGAGTAATTAAAGAAGTCGAGTCTTGTGTTGGACACAATTTCCACAAGAAGATATTGCCCCACACTGGTGCTTACGGATTAGCGGCAATCTTCTCTCAAGATGAAACGACTTTACAATCGTTAATAGGAGCACTCCAAATTAACGACTTTGGCGAACAAAATTTGTGTTTGACACTTCTAGACTTTGAAGATGACTTATGCAACGAGATGCTCTATCTTCTAACAGATGATGTTCAGAATTCCGTTGAATTCTGTGACTGAATTCCATAATTCAGTTAAATATCTAACCGAGTTAATTAACTTTGTTAGATATGTGAAGTCTTCTACTTCTAGTGAGAAGAGAGAGTGAATTGTGAAGTGATTGAATCAATGAGTGAATTGATTTGTCAAACCAGGGGGTCTATTTATAGTGTATGAAGAGATGTGGTACCCATTAGGAATAAACACAATTGGTGTCTGGTGGATTTTGGACCGTTGAATCAGATCTAGATGGAGGGAGGAGATCTGCTGGGTTGGCCCAACAGCCTTGACCCGCCTATTTGAAAAGGCATGGGTCACGCCCACCTTTTCAAGAACCATCACAACCCAAACTGCTCCAATCCGGATCCGCCGGCCGCTTTCTTGAACCCAGTGGGGCTCGGCCCAATCCAAGCCGCCCCAAGTTGCCACCAGCCCACGAACTAAATGGACCCAATCACCAGTGCCTAAGCCGAACCCGCCTCACCTGCCTTGGACCGAATCGAACCATGAACCAAGCCAACTTTTGTCAAAAGTTTAAGGCTCCTAGCGACGATGTGAAGTGCAAAGTGTGTGCCTCAAAACGCCCATTGCGACCTTCGCGGGCTTCGCGCGCTTTGCGGGTGTGGTCCAAATTGAGCTAGTACAAAACTAGCACAATTGGGCTACTCCTTGCATGGTTGGCCCAATGGTCCACTTAGAGCTAAAGATTCATCAGATTTTGAAACCTCACTTCCCTCCTTTACAAATTTGGTTTTTTCAAACCCAATATCAATTTTTCCAGTTTTACCGAGAGCTAAAGATTCATCAAGTTTCATTTTTTCAGTATTTAACTTGGTTAATATACATTCAGCTTTTTCAAAATCAGTTTTGAAATTTTCAAGTTCAAGTTCAACTTCTCTCTTGGTTACCAGAACTTCAAGTTTAACAATTGTATCCTTTTGATTATCATTTTCTTTTTAAAGTCTAGCTTTCTCATCTTCACAAACAGACAATTTATCAGAGAGAGCTTCGTTTACCTTGGCCAGTACATCAATTTTGTCCATTCTTTTTATTCAATATGTATGCAGTTCTTTGTATGTCTCAAAGAGTTCCTTATAGGGAATATCTCTTCCTTCATCATCTGAATCTCCTTTTATGGAGAAACAATTGAGAGTCATATTTGATTTATCTTCAGATGTGTACAAGGATGTGTCCACATCTGAGTCCACATCCACATTCTACTCATAATCTTCTTCTTCTATTCTTGCAAAGTGAGCATTAAAAACAGAATGACAGTTTATCACTGACATGTTAGCAACTTCCTCTTCATCCTCACTATCACTCAGGGAAGCAGTTAAGCTCATTCCCTTTTTTTAAATGTATTAGCACACTCATTAGCATAGTGATCAAATCCACGACATGCTTTACATTGGACAGATTCAGAGGATTTCCTATTCTCTAGGTTTAGCCTTTTGAAGCCATTTTCAGTGCTAATTTTAGGTTTTTCAGCAATTGGAACATGTCTATTGGGAAACTTGCTTATCCTCTTATTTTTCAGCATATAACTGAATTTTTTAGAAATGAGGGCCAAATCCTTATCCTTAAGGCTTGACTTGTCAATTTCTGATGAGAGCTCAACCAGTTCTTTTGGAACAGCTGCAGAGCTTTTGAGAGCAAGGTTTATGACCTTGTTCTTTTTCTGAGCCTCAAGATTTAGCTCAAACACAGTTAAAATACCAACAATTTTGTCTAAACCTACTGTGTTGGTGTCACTAGTTTCCTTTATGACAGAAACCTTTATGTTGAACCTTTCAAGTAAAGTCCTCAAAATTTTACTCACAAGTCTGGCATTAAAGATAGACTCGCCAATACTGGTACATTTATTAGAGATCTCATGGATCTTAGCAGCATAGGAGACAATGTCTTCTGTCACCTCCATTCTAAGAAGTTCAAATCTATCCATTAAGATTCTAAGTTTAGTGGACTTAACACTTGGAATCCCCTCACATTGCATCTGCAAGATATCTCAAGCATTTTTAGCAATACATTCATTGGTGATAAGCTTGTACATATTTCCAGAAATATGACTGAAAATAACACGCATGGCTTTAGAATTATAATTTGCAGAGGTGATTTCATCAAGAGTCCATCTTTCCTCATGTTTTCTTTCAAAAATAGATTCACCAACACCGGATATAGGCTTCTTCTTCACAGTGGGAGGTTGCCAAGCAACAAGTATACACATCCATGCTCTTTCATCAATTGCAAGTAAAGTCCTCAAAATTTTACTCACAAGTCTGGCATTAAAGATAGACTCGCCAATACTGGTACATTTATTAGAGATCTCATGGATCTTAGCAGCATAGGAGACAATGTCTTCTGTCACCTCCATTCTAAGAAGTTCAAATCTATCCATTAAGATTCTAAGTTTAGTGGACTTAACACTTGGAATCCCCTCACATTGCATCTGCAAGATATCTCAAGCATTTTTAGCAATACATTCATTGGTGATAAGCTTGTACATATTTCCAGAAATATGACTGAAAATAACACGCATGGCTTTAGAATTATAATTTGCAGAGGTGATTTCATCAAGAGTCCATCTTTCCTCATGTTTTCTTTCAAAAATAGATTCACCAACACCGGATATAGGCTTCTTCTTCACAGTGGGAGGTTGCCAAGCAACAAGTATACACATCCATGCTCTTTCATCAATTGATTTGATGTAGTTACGCATTTTAGACTTCCAAAAAGAATAATTGGTGACATCCAAAACTGGAGGCTTGTTTTGATGATTTTGACATTCCATTATGACTACACTTTCTAGATCAACACTTAGTAATATGTCGAGAGTTGGCTCTGATACCAATTGAAAGTTTAGTGTAGCTAGGAAATCAGTTCAACAGAACAGATCACGGATGTGAGTACAAATGTGAGTTACAACTGTTCACACATCCACCAATAAACAACTGAATAAAATAAAGAACACAGAATTAAACGTTTACTGGTTCAGACCCATCAAACAAGGCTTTAATCCCAAAAAGGTTTTCACTATTAAAATTTGTTTTACAAAGGAAAATACGAATAAGTGAAACAAAAAGATTAAAATACTAAAAACATGTTCTAACCAACTTGTAAACCAAGAACAATCTTCCTTTTCCAACGAGAAACTATTCTAAACAGAATATCTTGAATCCGTAAATAACAAAAGTTTTTATCTTTCAAAGAATTCTCAATCCGTATCTTCTCAAGGTGCCGAGGTCTTGTATTTATATGCGCCTTTGAGAAGTTTTTCAATCAGTCAAACTATTCCTTATTTGATGCAATCCAACTCTTACAAGGAAACATAGATTGGCACTTATAAGAAAAGAGATTTGTTAGTAATATTAGTCCTATTCTAAATATAACACAATATATTTACATGTCTAAAAGATATTTACATATTTAACAATGTCCTTTTTCAAATAGAAATATAACTCTTTGCTAAAAAAGTCATAAAATTATTTTACCAAAATTACCAATTGTATTTGAATTAGGGAAGTCAATATTATATAAAATCTTACTCTTTCAACTTAGTTTCAATATCTCCTTTATACCCTTATTAAGAATACCATTAACTAAAATTATAGTTTTTTAATTTTTAGATGCAATTTTAATTTTAAATTGTGCCTATGAATCGTAATTTTAAAGAAAACTAGAGAAGCTAACCTTGTTGATACTTAGTATTGATGCTTGTGGCTTGAAGACTTTTTGAAATTCTCTTTATTTTTTCTTTGTTATAATTGAAGAAAGACTACAAAAAGGTGCATAATATATTACAATTGAAATTAAGTGAAAGTTGAAAGAAATACTCCTTCCGTCCAAGTATTTTTTTTGTTTACAGAAATTATATTGTAGACAAACCAAGAAAATAAAATAAAAAAGACTCCCTCGATCCATAAATAAATGTCTTTTATTATTCAAGATGGATTCTTCATATTTATTTATTTTTTGGAAAGATCTCAAAAGGGGATTCTAAAAATGTTTTAATTTAATGGTAAATATAAAAAAAATCTCGTTATCCATTTTAAATTTTTAGTTTTGTTATAAATAATAAAAAATTAATAAAAATGGTAAAATAATATATACAGATAAAATTATTTAAAAAAAATTAAAGATGTTTTTTAAAAAAAATATATATAAACGTTCATTTTGATACTGTAAGTCTTTTCTCATGACAGAGGAAGTAAACAAAAAAAAATCATAGGTTTGACATAAACACAGCTTAGTTGTGGTGGGGGAAGTGGCCCTAAGATATCCTACCATCCCCTTAAATCATGGGTAAGGAAAAATATGTAGTGGTATGCAGACAAATATAATAAAGAGTAGGGGGTCCCAATGACAAGAAAAGTGGTCCCATTCTCATCTTCTCTAATTATTCATGTATTACTTACAATTCTATTGTGTAATCATAATGGTATTTGTGTATTTTTTTTATTGATATTGACATAAACCGGTTTTAAACTGAAACCTCCAATAAAGCTTACTATAGGTTCAATCGAAGTCCATGCTCACCCTTGTGCCTGTTTCTACTTCTCCATTTATAGGACTTTGTTGGGAAGAGATTCTTTTATGCCCTTTGGAAAATTTGTTGAATAATAGCATCAAATGCTATCTGAAAGAACTCCAACATCAATGTGACAGGAAAGTACAAATATGAATATGAAGTAGATTGAGAACAATTTTTAATCAATAAGTATGGATAGGTTGGTGAATAGACGAAAGTTTTGTGATTTGTCTTCTCAACTTAAAAGATGTTCATACGAAAAATGATATAGTGAAAAGGAAAAGAGTAAATGATACATTTACGTACCGAGCAAAAAACATAAACTGAGATTAACATGTACGAATAACCATTAAGAGAGATGTGACGAAAATGAAAAGTGCAACACTTTTTCTACGATGGAGGGAGAATTATTCAAGCCCATGTTAAAAACTCAGGCTTTCATGAACCTTTTTGTCATTTGATTTGGCACTCGTAATATTTTGAGCAGGGATTGAATTTTAGGAATGGGTGACAACTTCCTCGGTCAACATTGATTGAAGATAGCAAGGGTAAAACAAGCTAAAGTAATAGCAATTCCTATTGTGTCTAACATTTGGCTCCTAATAAAAAGTTTACCCAAACAATTATTGTATTTTTTATCCTGATAACCACGCCACTCCCTAAATATTATCACGTAAATTGCACGTGACATGATTTAATAAACCAATTTAATTAAATTAAACAAAGGAATCAATTGCATTTAATTTCAATCATACAAACAAGATGAACATTTTTTAAGTAAATAAGTATGATCTCTCTCCTTACATAAGGCATGCATAATGAAATGAACATGAAGGTGGGGTGAACGAAAAATTGGGTTAATGTACTATACGGTTGTTACAATTAATGGAACATACTACGGTTTGATATCTTAATATAACGTACTTTTTCATCTCATTTCATATAATGGAACGTACCCTTACGACGTTAAAAAGATAACAAAAATTTCAACGATATAAGAAAAATACTAACACTCGTTACATCATTTAACAGTTGTGAGTCTATTTAATGGATTTAGTAGTCTTATTCCACCTCCATCCTGTTATTCCCCCAAAAGTCCCCAAATCATTGATATATGGAATGATCTTTCTACCCCTTCTTCTTCCACCTCCACCCGTTACATACATATATATCATTTTCAAAAATTCAATATAAAATTAAAAAAATCAATTAAACTATTCCATCATACAAGTTCAATAAATTAATTTTAACAACTGGCAAGGAATAAATCATTTTTTTTCAACAATCAACAATCTCCTCCCTCGCTTCCGCAAACTTGAGATTAATTTGGTCTACTACTTTGTTTGTGTCAACATTGCTGTAATTTCTTTGAAAAAGTGTAAAGTGGGTTTGGGTATTTGAGATTGGAAATTTGGGGTTGGAATTAGGGTTTGAGGGTGGAGTGCGGTTTGTGGGGGATTGATTAACTAAGGTTGTGATTGATTTGAAGAGAAATTGGGATGTGGGTTTTGAAGATCTTTGAAAAGGGTATCTTGAAATCAATTTGCAGAGGGAGATTGAAGAGCGGTGGTGCATTTTGAGAGCGCAAGAACAAGTGAGGCAGACGCTTTGATGAACTGAAGTTGTTAACCTGACGGTGGAGTAGACGTTCGTCGTCGGTCGGGACCCTGAGCAATCGAGGAAGACTGGTCGGCGGAGAGATCGGTGGGGGTGCGTGTGTCGAACACTAACTTGGAAAGCCAGCTCATTCTGGGAGGGGAGAAGGCGAGGAGAAGGGTTTGTGGTAGCGGAGGGATGGTGGGAGGGAGAGAATTGGTGGGGTTTAGAGAGAGAAAGTTGGGAGGAAAGAGAGATTGTGAGGAGAGGAAGGAGCGGAGGGACGGCGGGAGGGAGGGAGAGAGGTGGGGTTTATATGAAATGAAGATGAAGACGAAAGGGGCGTTACTTCTTTGACGATTATTATTTTATTTGATAAGTTGGTTCACTCCGTTAATAAAAGGTAACGTCATCCAACATTGTTACCTTTTTTGAAATGACACTCAAAAGTACGTTACATTATGTTGTCGGTTCGTAGTACAATACCTTTTATGTAATTGAGTGTATATTATGTTACATGATTCTGCAATTATTCCAATTGTAAGTGCAAACTAGACTAGAACATAGTGACAAAACTATTACTTCACACCAAAAAGAAAAATAAATATATCCTTGGTTATATTCTAAAATGACACTATAGAGACCATCAACAAGATTACAAATATCAAACTTAATTTTGGAATACACTTTTCTTTATTTTGCTTTAAATGAATGCTTCTTTCTTTATCTCCAACTTTCCCATGGGCTTGTCCAAATATAACTTTCACAAATCCAACCACAACCTTGCCTTTTTCCATCATCATTATGGAACGGGCAGCTTTAACTCAAACGAATCTCTTTCCACAGATTTATGTTTCCTACCTGACATGTTGGGAGAGTGTCATTACCAACCATTCAACTGACATTCTCAATGGTAAAAAAATGTAAAAGAAATGAATATCATGGTAAGTTTTGAACATTAATGACTAGTACAAAGCAAAAAATTGTCAATTTCTTGCCTTGCATGGGTAGCCATTCGTGCATGCATATGGCCATGTAGTTTGGTTTCTGGTTGTCACGATTGTCCTTGTTCTTGAAATCAGTTACGCCTACATTTCCTGCAAGGCACATGGAATTCTAGAAACTTTTAGAGAGAGAGAGAGAGATTACTTAAACATACGACATTTTGCCCATGTCATTGACAAGGAACTAATTTTTCTCATATAATTTGCTGTATATTCTTCCAGATATGAAAGCTATACTTCATAGGTTTCTAAGTTTGTATTGATTATTTCCTTAATTTCAAAGATACGACCTTGCACCCAAAACGGATCAGTCTACAGAGAAACGACAACATTAATGAATGTTTCAATATGCAATCCTTTTCGGCTTGGACCGTACTGCTAGTAGATTATATTGAAGATCCCACCTTAAAATAAAATGGTGATAACGGGAGTAGCTCTCAAGTCTATATACCGGTCCATGTTTAGTTCTTTAGTAGTAGATGTCGGATATATTGTCTAACAAATACTCCCTCCGTCCCGGCCGATTTAGGATTTTTTGGGCCGGCACGGGGATTAAGGAAAAGGTAAATGTTGTGAGTGTAATTTAAAAATAGGAGAGAGAATGAGTGGAGGGAATAGTAAATTATAATGGTGTTGTGAGTATTAAAATAATGTAGGAGAGAGAATGAGTGGAGAGAATAGTGATTTAAGGTTTCCATTTTGGGCCGTCCTAAATCGGGTGGGACGCCCAAAATGGAAATAAATCCTAATTCGGCCGGGACGGAGGGAGTATCACTTAGTATCAATTTATGTACTTGATTGCACACAAAGTATGACTCTATTTCACAAGTCTATTCACATTTCAGGTTGGGAACAATGGATTGTTTTGCCATTTTGATCAGTTTCCCTTTCACAATAAGTTGCAACTTTCATGAAAAGCCCATTGTTTCGAAGTCACCAAACAGATGAAATCTTCTTGACTTTTAAAGCCCAAAATTCAAAACCACATATGCCCCCAAACATGCACAACCTTAGTTTCCAGCTATCAGAAGACTTGAAGCATACCCAACTCTTGCCACACTAGTTGGTAACCAATTATCGTGTTCAGTCATTTGGCAGTTTGGTCAGTAGCAAACTCTATGTTCGATCCTTTTTGTATTTCCAAGTTCCCCTTTAATTCCAACATTCAAACAGTCCAAACCATAGTTCTATGGCACGAAACCAGTTTTGAAAGAAAACTATAAAGGATTATTGATTTTTAGAAGAAGCAGTGTCACATGTTAACTACTCCGTATAATTCATGATTTCGTTCAAAAGATGATGATGATATATAATATTGGAATCTTGTTAAACTCAAGTAAAGAAAATTGTACGGAGTACCATTTTTATCCAAACTGTAACTGCATATCCATGGCCTGCTGAACTGATATCTTAGTCTCCATATTCATTTCTTTTTCTATGCTGCCATGGCCGCAAATACAAAACAGCCATCATTCCAATTTCAGCAGGGTGAACATTTTGTAGGGTTTTTTTTTTTTTATCCTTCCCTTTTCCTATTGAAGAGGAATTGCATGCCTAACTCATTGCTGTCATTAAAAACTGTTTAATTTGTTAAAGACCTAATTTTATGCTCATTGTTTTCAAACATATCAGGAGAGAAGGTTGTGTAAGGTGATTTCACTTTACGCCTAACACAAATAATGGGATATAAAGAGCAAAGGTTCCATGTTCATTCTGAGAATAGTGAGGGATTACTCCTTAAAGATCGAGGTCATCCTTGTATCATCCTCAGAACTGTGCACCTCTCTGTTTGGACCTCGACATGAAAAAATACTTTCCTTTTCTTTAAAATAGGCATATTTTCATACAGTGACGCATGAGTTAGCGTTTGTCCTAATTTTTACGTATATAAAACCAGACAGGTATGGTTTTTCCTAACAAGATCCTCCGCCTCTCCATTACTTCATGAGTTTATGTATCCATGGATACAGACAAGATTAGCGTGTCGCGTTCTTGCCCCAATCCATATCACTTCCACGATCTCATATAATACAGCAGCAAACTCAAGTTGGTCAACTTTCACCATAGCAAAAAAACCATACACCAAACTCTGTGCTTCATACTTCGTGATGAATGATATAAGCTTACCTCTATTTATAGTCGATCAGGTGTGACCTTTGTGATGTGTGTGCGCGTGCTAACGAAAATAATTTATGTATTGACACATCAACAACAACAACAACAACAACAAAGCCTTAGTCCCAACAAAGCCTTGGTCAACTTTCACCATAGCAAAAAAACCATACACCAAACTCTGAGCTTCATACTTCGTGATGAATGATATAAGCTTACCTCTATTTATAGTCGATCAGGTGTGACCTTTGTGATGTGTGTGCGCGTGCTAACGAAAATAATTTATGTATTGACACATACTGAATTAAAATCATTTATCCTAATGATCAGTTAAGTTGTCCATTAGAACAGTTTACACATATTTTAGTAGACTTAATTTACTTATTTGAAGAGCCTATTTATTCTACCCCAAATCCTATTCGATTGCATATATAGCACTCAAATAAGCTATCTATATAAGGCAGTTGTTTACGTCCACAGCACCCCATGTCTACAGGGCATTTTCGTTATTTCACTTCCATTTGGTATTGTCCGTATATATACAGGGGCAGATGTAGCACTATAGGTGGGGGTGCATGTACACCCGGTCAAATTCAATTTTTAGTAAAAATTTTTTAACAATAGGATTAATATTTATTGTGCAGATATTAGACAAAATTGGGTTGCAGCTTTGTTGCAATGAACCAGTTCAATTCCTATTTGCTATAAGTTTTTTGAATTTTTTTTAGCCTTTTTCCAAGTTTTTCTTGAATTCTTCTGATTATAACTCAAAATATCATAAACAGTTTTTATTTATTATTCAAATTACATTTTTTACCTCTATTATGATAAATAGGATTTTATAAAAAAAAAAATACTTGGATAAATGTTTTTTATTTATTATTCATTATTTATTTTTATCATTTAATTCTTGTAAAAAAATAAGTCCAAATTATATACTCCCTCCGTCACATAACAACTTACCCATAATGCTTTCTAAAATAATGTCATCATCAATATTTCAATAAAGCATATTAGTTTTTTTATTCTTCATGACATAAGTAAAATATTTTAGTTAAAATTTGTAATTAAGTAAAATATTTTTTTTGGCACCTTCTAGATGTGATTCCTTAGTTCGACATTGGTAAAACTAGTTTTTGGATGGGTAATCCTAGTAGCATATCAAGTCAACAATTGGTTCTCGTTATAGAAAATTTTAATTTGAAATTATTTAGTGTAAATTGTGCACCCGTTGTTTGGAAATCCTAGATCCGTCACTACTGTATACTGAATTTTGGGAGGCTTTAAGGATACTTCCAAATCCAATTAGATACTACCTTATGAGAGAGGAAGCTTAAACAAACACACATACGCAATTGCCTAACGACCACAAACCGAAAGATTCAAACCCCAGTTAACTGTCAGCCTCCAATTCCCTCTCTCTCTCTCTTACTTCATTTAACAGAGGAAAAAACAGAGGAAAAAGAAAACTTCCCCCAAAACAATGGAAGCTTTTTGCCCTAATTTTGATCTCAACCCACCACATCTTTCTTCAATCTCTGTAAAACGCCCCAAACCCACTTCATGTGTGTGCTGTATTCATCGATTTTCGTGTTCGAATCGCAGTACAAGGCAACAGAAACACTCTAGATTATAATCATCAGTTCCTCAAGCTCTTGGGAAATCAAAAGCTTGCCCCCAAATTAGAAATGGGGAAATTGATATCTTGAATGGAGATTTGATTAAATCGATGGCCAGAGGTCTTATTGGGGTTGCTGCTGCAGTTTCAATTTGTTTGGATTCCTCAGCTCTAGCTCTAGCTGAGTCTTTGACTGTAGCCTTCCCAATTTCTCATGCTCACGAGGTGTTTGATTAAATGCTCAAACCATTTGTTTTTGGAATTCGTAGATGAATTTCTTGTTTTTTTTTTTATATTGTTATGATCTTGAACTCAAATATAGACTCTGGTGAGAGTTGGTTATGAGAGTGAGACTTTTTTTTTTGGCAGGTGAATACAGTTCAGAGGACTTACGTGGAGACTTGGAGTCTGATTAGAGAGACTTTTGTGGATCCAACTTTTAACCATCAAGGTCAACCTGTGCTGGATTTTTTTATTCCCCCTCATTGGCTTCAACTCGTTTATTGCAAAACTATGTTGTTTACTCCCTCCGTCTCTAAATTTAAGCATATTTAGCAGCATAAGTACATAAAATCCTTAATGATCTCAACAATTTACATCATGAGTGTAAGTGTAAATTAGAACTTGTTGTTTTATGAGGGAA
The DNA here is from genome assembly GCA_022495995.1 of Adenophora triphylla var. japonica. Lineage (NCBI taxonomy): Eukaryota > Viridiplantae > Streptophyta > Magnoliopsida > Asterales > Campanulaceae > Adenophora > Adenophora triphylla. Next base: position 46,485 of record JAFEMH010002150.1, on the reverse strand, counting down.
GGTTGAGTAACTTCTCCAAAATTTGGACATTCATTTATGGACGGAGGGAGTATATAGGTGGTGTCTTAAAACCAGCAAATTATATGGTGACATATTTAATTAAAAAAAAATTTGAAATAGTTCAACCAATTAAGTGATGTAAAGGTTGCCATATGACAGTTGGCTATAGCATGTCATCAGTATCAATTATGACACCTGATATGTACTGTTTTTCCACAATAAAAGGGAATGTTTATTTTTATATTTCATTTCCTTTCTGTTACATAAAACCGTAGAACATTTGAAGAGGTTTTACACATATTCATTTTTCTTAAGTTCTCACTCGCAAAATCCATAAGCTAATAAGGTGTTAAAACCAAAGTGATATATATATAGAAACTAGGGGCGGTCTAGAATGGTGACCTATAAACCTATGATTGTCAGATTTGTAGTATATTTGAAAGTTATACTAAAATCATCCAACGACCTTCGTTTCTTTCACTAACATATTTAGCAGGCATTTGGAATCTTTTACTTTCTCCATTTTTTTTATGAAAATTGGATTCAAAATAGTAAAGCAAGGTTCATTTGCCAAACGGTAAAGAACAATATGGTCAGATGAGAATTAAACAATGAGATGACTGCATTAGGTGAAAACCAATTTGTTTTCAAATGCTTTTAGATGGAAATCAGAAGCTCAATTAAGCCTACAACCAGTGCTATTTGAGTTCAGTTCTTCTTTTCCGTGTGTTGAGGAAAATGGGTTGTTACCTTCATCCTACTTTATCATGGTAATAAGCTGGTGTTTTGGTTGAACTGATGAAAGCTTTTATTCTTTAGATTGGGATCAAAAGCTGCAACAAACAATGGTGGAAATATTTCCACTTGGAACAGCAGATGACGCATACAGCAAAATCAGTGGAATGCTTTCCACTCTTGGAGATCCCTTTACTCGCATTATCAGTCCAAAGGTCTAACACACATATTTCTAGTGATTAGAAATTGGTCCATACCGTTAAAAGATATTCATTTACGTGCCAAAGTTATACATGATATCAGAATCATCATCAATAACTGTATGATGCGTTTTGTTACATGCAGGAATACCAAAATTTTAGAATTGGAAGTGATGGAAATGTTCAAGGAGTTGGTATTTTCATTAGCAAGGAACCCAAAGCGGGCCATATGGTGTGTGACTCCCCGTTAACACGTTTCTTTGCATCTTCTACTAGGTCTCATGATTTACTTGGTAATGATAGGTTGAGACATGATTAACTTGTTCTGATCCTTGAATCTTTTTCTATAGAGGAATATGTGATGGTGTGTTGCTATTTATAGACCATTATCCCCATCTTCCTAAACTTATGCAAGGAAACAATAGTCATATATTAATGCTAACTTGATGAAATTTTCAAATGTATTTAGCTTGTCATGTCTTGCGTAGAGGGTAGCCCAGCTGCTCGTGCTGGTATACATGAAGGAGATGAGTTAATGGAAATCAATGGTAAGTCTGTGATATTGAGCTGAATTGATTACAAACTGTATTTTTTAGGATTCTGAATTGTGATTTACACAAAATAGATACCAAATGCTGACCATTACTTTATGATTCTTAGGGGAAAAGCTCAATGGTATTGGCAGTGAGGCAGCTGCACAAAAGCTTAGAGGACGTGTCGGGACAACTGTTTCAGTGAAGGTCCACAGTGTAAGAATACGAAATGTCCCATTAGGCTGCACCATTGTTTCCATGTCTTTTAGGGTACTTCCTATAGACTGTTTAAACGATAGAATGGAAATTGATTGTCATATGCCGTTTATTTTACAGGGAAGGAAACTGGCAATTGATTCCAGTTTCAGAGAGGTATGAACTCAATATGCATCGTGTCACTTTCACTAACTCTGTTACAGAGTCTTTAAGACATGAATGAACAATCGTCTAGCACTCCGTGCTGCAAAACATATGAATTTTTGTTATATTGTAGACATAAAATGAACAAATCTTTATATCATAAACTATGTAGGTTAAACTACCTCGTGAGTTCATTAAGCTTTCACCTATATCCAGTGCCATCATTCCTCACAGAACCCCCGATGGTCATGTGTCCAAGACTGGATATGTGAAGTTATTTGCCTTCTCTCAGGTATTTAATTTCCTGCCCATTTAGAAGTACAAGTTTACAGGGTGTTTATTAACTTGGTTTTAACAAAGGGCTACCCAATCGTTTAACAGACTGCTGCTTCCGATATGGAAAATGCGATTCATGAGTTGGAGAACCAGGGTGTACAATCATACATTTTGGTTTACGAAATAATCCTGTAAGTTATGACATGTTGTTATCTCCACAAAAGAAAATATGTTCAAAAAATAAATAAGATGAACGTGCCATCTGTTCATATTCTATTTTCTACAACTTGACAGTTTTTTGGTTTCTTCTTGTGATGCATAAAACAGGGTGGTTTGGTAAAAGCTGGATTGGATGTTGCACAAATATGGCTAGATGGAGATGAGACACTTGTAAACACAATAGACAGGGATGGGAACATGTTACCCATCAACATTGGTTAATGGGCATGCTCTTACCCGTGATCCACTTGTCGTGCTTGTAAGTTCAGCTGCATTTGCCTTCCAAATTTCAATGTATATACTTCAGAAGACTAGAAAGCAATGATATAATCTCTCTTGGAAACAGGTAAACGAAGGAAGTGCAAGTGCGAGTGAGATCTTGGCAGGGGCACTCCATGACAATGGCAGGGCAAAACTAGTGGGTCACAAAACCTTTGGCAAAGGAAAAATTCAGGTATTCATTGTTGTTTTATGCTTGAAAAGATTTGTCAACTAAAAAGTCTAGTAAAGAGTGATGGCCCAGGAGCATGAGGCTACCACCATTATGGGTCTCGGAAAGGTCTAATTTTTGCCATGTACTTTGACGGGAAAAGAGGCACTCTTTGTTTCCTTTGGTTTGAGTGACATAGGTGGAAGGGGTATCTCTGTTGTTAGACTATATATTCCACATCTCCTAGAGAACTAAACATGGACTAGTATATAAACTTGAGGGGATACTCCCCTTATTACCAATTTGTTTTAAGGTGAAACCTCTAATCTAAGATGGTATCAGCCATTGGCCTTCTGTGGTTGATGACGTCAAAGTCAGGGAACCTCAAAGTCAGAAGTTCCCCTGGCAGTCTGAGGAATGCGCGCCCTTTATTCATTTAGGTCATCACCAAGTTTGTATAAAGTATGGTTTTTGGATGCAATTAATGTTTTCAAACCAACTTCATTCATTGCAGAGTGTTACTCAGCTGCATGATGGATCGGCTCTTTTTATCACAGTCGCAAAGTATTTATCACCGGCACTTCATGACATACACCAAGTTGGCATAACACCCGATGTCCAATGCACAACAGAGATGCTAAATTCACCAAATAATTCATTTTTGAAAAGCAAGAACTCTCCTCCCTCCTCATCCTTGGAAAAGGATTCATGTATATTGGTTGCAGAGCATGAGATGGATATTCAAGGCTCCCAAGGCTCTGCCTCTTGAAAGCTCGCAGTTCTGAAACTCCTTTCACTTTGTATCATAGTCATTGCATATATATATATAGGTTAATGGTTTCCATGTTACGGCGTGTGGCTGTACAAATTATTTGTAAATAGATGTATCCAAAATGATAGTCAATCTTTAGGTTCATGTATATTGTGACATTGATTGCTAGCTTCAATATAATCAAAAATGATAGTCAATCTATTACTATATAAAAGATGAAGTCAATATAGCACTTTTCCTCCAAAACTCTCACCTAGACACAATTTTGATCAGATTCATTTGCCTTAAGTATTTGGTTGCCCATGATTATGACAGGTATGGAAATTTTCGCCTCTTTGAATTTAAATTTTTGTATCTTGGGAGCTAATTTGTTAATTTAGTGAATTTCTGCCCTAGTGGGGATGGGATGAGCCATGTAATTAGTGAAGATTTTTCTTTCATTCAACATGGAAAAGAATCTTTCATTTCTCCAACTTGGGTATCAACTGTTAAGAGGGATTGATATTTTGAAACCTCAAATTGTCCTTTAGTAAGAAGTTGGGTTGGGTTTTGGTAGGTTGATAGTGTAGTATGTGGTGCAGTTTGTTTTCTTTATTTGGCCATAACAACTTTGCCTACATGGTCAGGTGCCTTTCTCTGGTTTCTTTGAGCCAAACAAAATGCTAAAGTGATAAGGTAATAATTACTTCTTGTCTTTTTAAGAGTATGTAATCTAGAAATGTAATATTGGGATCATTGATGAGGTAATAACTAGGATTGAAATTGATCTTGCTCTTGCTCTTGCTCTTGCTAAAGGTTTGGTGACAGTGAGAGCTAGGGATGGGGATGAGGATGAGAATTGCCGAAGTTTGAAGTCAGAGTTTTTGATTTGGAGGCTCGGAGCAGCAAGGGTGTTGCTAGATTATTCAAAATTAGTCTTTATATCTATAGTGATTTTTTTTTTTAATTTAGTTCCTGTAATTTATTTAAGTTTTTTGATCGTGCGTTTAACGCACGGGTGTTAGACTAGTTTATTTTAAATGGAGTAAATAAAATCATTACAAGTAGAAAGCCTATATCTATCCGAGGGAAGTTTTCAAACAATAGTTTGAAGTTATACTCCCTCTGTCTCTAAATAAATGTCCAAATTTAAGAAATTATTGTCCCAAAATAATGAATCTTTTTCGTAAAAAACTTTGCCCCTTAACACTTTTTATCAAAAAATGATTCACTATTCCTTTTAGGGCAAATGGCATAAGGTACCCTTAAGTTTTACAGAAGTTTTAGTATGGGTACCTATATTTCATTTTTGACAATTTTGTTATATTCGCACTTTGTGGCAATGTGGGTCAAAAGTGGATGGTTGTTAATGAAATTGGACGGAAGCTAACGTGGTGAACGAAAATTTAACGAACTTCTTTAAAAATTTGCATTATCCATCCTTGAAATCTTATTTCATTATATATTAATCATTTTTAGAATCAAATGTCAATTGAATATAAAATACTCCCTCCGTTCCATAGAATCTTACCCATTTTACCATTTAGGGCGTCCCACTTATAAGTCACATTTCCTAAAAAGGAAACTTTTTAATACTTTTTTATTCATGGGACTCACTTGTCATATTCACAACAACTATCCACTTACTATTCTCTACCCCACTTTCTCTCTCATACCCACTCACAACTCCTACTTTAATAACATTATTTCTTACTCCCTCCGTCCCGTCCGAAAGGGCACAAATTTCTTTTTTGGGCGTCCTATTTAAAAGGGCACAACCCTAAAAAGGAAAGTTTTTATTATTTTTATACTCTTTTTATCCCACTCATTCTCTCTCTTATTTCACTTTTACACTCACAACATTCTCTCTCCTAACTATTCCTCCCACTCATTCTCTCCTATTTAATTTTTCATACTCACAACATTTAACCTTTTTCTCTTTCTTACATCACTTTCCTTATTCATTTTTTAATTTTCGTGGTAGGAGGCAAAATTGCCCTTTCGGGCGGGACGGAGGGAGTATTTTTCGCGCGAAACAGTAAATGGGTCACCTTTTATGGAACGGAAGGAGTAAGATGTAAGAATAATAAAATCATATACTCCCTCCGTCCCACACTAGTGTGGACCATTTTTTTGGGCACACTAATTAAGGAAAAGTAAGAGAGATAAATAGTGGAAGGAGGTGTTTGTGAGTATGAAAAATTAAATAGGAGAGAGAATGAGCGGGAGGAATAGTAAATTGATTGGTGTTGTGAGTGTAAAAGTAAAGTAGGTGAGAGAATGAGTGGGTGGAATAGTAAAGATTATTTGCCATTTTTGGCAGTCCACACTAATCTGGGACGGACCAAAAGGAAAATAAGTCAACACTAAACTGGGACAAAGGGAGTATCTTCCAACCTCATATTTTTTTTAAAGAACAATATCACATGTCAATTGTTTATAAATTAGGGGGTCAAAATGTCAACTATCCTTCATCTTCAACCTCAAACAAAATAAATCAAAAAAACAATCAAAATCTCCACCTCCTTGACAGCCATTACCCTCATTTGTCGTCACAATCAGTCCATCATCCTCTATAATACACCATCCAACTCTAGTCACCACCCTCCTCTGCCCACCCATACAATCTGAACAAAGAAACTTTGTAACGATCATCTTTGGAAACACAACATCATTACACAGAAACTTTGTATCCAAGAAAACCCCTTTTTTTCTCAAGAAACTTTGGGAGTTTCTTTGATTATACAAAAAGGTACAAAAAAAAAACTGTTTAGGGGTGGGGTGGGGTGGGGTTCATTGAACATTGAAGGTTCGATTAATTTCAAGAGACAAATATTTGGGAAATTGGATATAAAAGATTGGTGGTCGGAGGGGTGAAAGAGGGGTGGGGAGTTTATTGGAATGAAATGGGGAGGATGAAGGAAAGGTTCTTGGTTAGGTGGGGGTAGGAAGCCATTGTTGTTGTTGAAAGGTTATAAAAATGGAAGAGGCCAGAGGAAGAAGACAGGGAGATAATCTGTTTTTTTTTTTTTTTGTGTGGTGGGTAGGATTTAGTGAGTAATTTAATTATTATCTAGAGGGTAGAAAAGTAATTTCATAAATACTTAATTTTTAAAGAAATGATGAAAAAAACATTATTAAGGCCTGTGAAACAAGATGTCAATTGTTTGGGGGGGGGTATGGTTCATTGAACATTGAAGGTTCAATTAATTTCAAGAGACAAATTTTTAAAGACACAATGAAAATAACATTACTAAGGCCAGCTGTGATACAAGATGTATACATACTCAATCTCATTCCCATTGGCTAGCAGTCTGCTACATATAAATAAATGAATATGACATCATTTAAAAAATCTATCTGTCAAGAATCAATTATCAAATACTGAGAAAGAATCAACCCCATTCCCATTGGCTAGCAGCAATCTGTGTCATCTGCTATATATAAATAAATGAATAGACATTATTCAAAAATGAACAGTTGGGCTTTAAAGTAAGGTATTTAATGATGAAAGCTACATCATATAAAAATCTAGCTGTCAAGAATCAATCACCGAGAAAGATGATAACTACTCCCTCCGTTCCGCCAAAGAGGCAAAGTTTTTGCCTTGCACGAAAATTAAGAAAAGTGATGTACGAAAGAAAAAAAGTGTATAGTAGAATAAATGTTGTGAGTATGAAAAGTGATGTAGGAAAGAAAAAGTAGGGTAGGGAATAGTTAGTGGATATTTATTGTGAGTATGACAAGCGGATACCACAAATAAAGAAATAATAAAAAAAATCATTTTTGGATTGTGCCTTTTCAAATGGAATACCCGAAAAGGAAATTTATGCCAAAAGGAAATTTATGCCGTTGTTGTTGTTGAAAGGATTACATACTACTGTGTAGGTATAACCAAGGATGGGTGGGGAGTTATTTGGCGGAAGTGGAATGAAATGGGGAGGATGAAAGAAAGGTTCTTGGTTAGGTGGGGGTAGGAAGCAATTGTTGTTGTTGAAAGGATATGAAAATGGAAGAGGCCAGAGGAAGAAGACAGGGAGATAATCTGTTTTGTGGGATGGATTTAATGAGTAATTTAATTATTATCTAGAGGGTAGAAAAGTAATTTCATAAATACTTAATTTTTAAAGAAATGATGAAAATAACATTACTAAGGTCAGCTATGAAACAAGATGTCAATCGTTTGGTGTGGGGGGGGGGTATGGTTCATTGAACATTGAAGGTTCAATTAATTTCAAGAGACTGCTGTGATATAAGATGTCGACATACTCAATCCTATTCCTATTGGCTAGCAGTCTGCTATATATAAATAATTGAATAGGACATCATTTAAAAAAAGCTAGCAGTCTGTACATATAAATAAATGAATAGGACATCATTTAAAAAATCTAGCTGTCAAGAATAAATTACTAGAGAAAGATGATAACTACTGGGTGCTATTATTTGCATGGGTCAATTGCAATTTGGTGACCTAAGTTTTACACATATTTGCAATACGGCAGCCAAGAGTGCAATTTAGTCAATCAATGCCCTAAGTTTGCAATTTTTAGCAAATTGGTATAAAAACTAAAAAAATCGTTAATTTTTGACGAAATCGTTAATAATAATAATAATAATAATAATAATAATAATAATAATAATAATAATAATAATAATAATAAATTAAAAAAATAATAATAAAATATTAAAAAATTAATAATAATAATAATAAAATAATAATAATAATAATAATAATAATAATAAATTAGTAATAATAATAGTAAAATAATAATAATAATAAAATAATAAAATAATAATAATAATAATAATAATAATAATAATAATAATAATAATAATAAAATAGTAATAATAACAATAATAATGATAATAAAAAAAAGTATAAATAAATATCCTTTTTACCCCTTTCCTTTCTCTTCTTCATCTCTTTCATACTATGCCACCATGATATCCGGCCATTCACCATTTTTCCGGCGACCACCTTCCCCTCATTTTCCTCACATACACGACACTCCATCCCTCTCCTTTCTCTCTTTTTATTTTTTCCCACCTCCATCCACCGTTTCTTCCCTATCCTCAGATCCGGCGACCACCTTCCCCACCCGAATTCCGGCGACCAATCGACCCCCTCTCCGTCGACCACCTCTGTTCTTCAATTGACTTACCACTCCCTTAAATCCCTCGATTTTCGCCAATTTCATTATGCAAATCAGCCATGAATCCCACCTCCATCCACCGTTTCTTCCCTATCTCAGATAAATGACGTTTTTCCAGTTTAGATCTTTCCATAAACCTCTTTTCCGGCGTCGTTCAGACCGACCCATGGTAGAAGAAGAAAGGCTTGGCTGGGAATGAGTTGGGGTGGGGTGCAATTTGATTTTGGGAATTTATTTTTTCATCACAACCCTTCATCTTCTTCGGGATCCATGTCGATATTCATGGAGGCCATGTCGGAGCTCGTCAACAGAGGCACAAGGAGGCGGCGTGGTGGTAGGTGGGTGTCGGCCATGATAGCGGGGGTTTGTGAGGGTGTTGACCGAGAAGAAGAAGGGCATTGGGTGTAAATAATAATAATTATTATTATTTTATTATCATTATTATTATTACTATTTTATTTTTATTATTATGAATTTATTATTATTTAATTATTATTATTATTTAATTATTATTATTATTTATTATTTATTATTATTATTATTATTATTATTATATTATTATTATTATTATTATTTTATTATTAACTTTTTAATATTTTATTATTATTGTTATTATTATTTTAATTCATCCCATCAAAAAATTAACGATTTCGTCTAAAATTAACGATTTTGTTAGTTTTTATACCAATTTGCTAAAAATTGCAAACTCAGGGCATTGATTTACTAAATTGCACTCTTGGCTGCCGTATTGCAAGTATGTGTAAAACTTAGGTCACCAAATTGCAATTGACCCATTATTTGCACTTCCAAATTTTTAAAAAAAGTAGGGTAAAAAACCTCAATAATTTAAATGTATTATTACTTTAACTTGAAATCTGGACTGATATTTACTATTAAGCCCCTCTATTTACTACTAGGTCTTAGGCTTATTAATTGTAATATTTCCCTTGTTCCATGAAATATGAATACCCCTTGTTTTTTTCCTTTTTTCTTCTCAATGTTTTCTATTTTTATTACAAGATCACAAGTCATAAATAGTTAATTATTTATATTTGTACTTACAATAAATATATATTTTTTTCTCATTAATTTTCAAATCGATTTAAATACTCCTTCTGATTTATAATATCTGTTGAATTTGAACTTTTTACAATTTTTTTAAGAAATACAATTATTACATCAACTTAATTATCAATATTATCATTATTTAATATCTGTCTCACTTACATTACTTCTCACCATAAATCAACTAATAAAGTGCAATTAAAATGATTAAGTACAAAGGGTTTAATTTTATATCTTTCAATTTTCTAGTAAAATAACCAAATCACATATGATTCATTAATTTTCCTTCATGTTTACAAACATAAAAACCTCCAATCATATTTATATTATATTAAAATTATTTAAAGAAGTAAAAAAATTGGCAACATGTTTTTCATATTTTTAACTAGAATAAGCCCGTGTCCGAGGACACGTTTTTTTTTTTTTAATTAAGCCCGTGTCCGTCCGAGGACACATTTTTTTTTTAATTAAAAAAAAAATTTTAAGGACAAAATGGGAAAGAGACAAATGTATGAGGGCAAAATGGGAAATTCGGCACATGGTACTGTTCATAGTACTGTAGATAGTGGAGGTGTGTTTTATACTATAGATACTCCCTCCGTCTCAGCCCAAAGTAGACTTCTTTCCTTTTTGGTCTGTCTTAGCCGAATGTAGACTGTCCAAAATGAAAGGGAATATTTACTATTTTTTCCACTCATTCTCTCTCCTATTTTACTTTTACACTCACAACACCAATCAAATCACTTTTCCTCCCTCTCATTCTTTCTCCTATTTAATTTTTCATACTCACAAGATTTTCTTCCACTTTTTATTTCTCTTATTTTTTCTTAATTTGTGTGCCAAAAAATTTAGTTTTCATTGGATTGGGACCGAGGGAGTATGTTATGTTCTTTTCAACTCTACTAGCTATTGAAAAGTCATTAGTGTATGAGGCATAGTACAGCCCACGTGATGATGTTTAAAGTATGTATGCATACACCAACCACTCAATCAATACTAACACACACAAATAGTACCAACCATAAATATCTAGAAAATGGATCATTTGAAGATATATTTTCTCCTTTATTTTCTCCTTTCCCACTTACCACCTTACTAAATCGAATTTTCTTCATATAATTAAGAACTATATGCAATCCACATTAAAAAAAAAATCAATTATATATTTATATGTATTTTATAGTTTCTTTCATATAAATGATTGTTTATCTTATCATATACTGTAATTTGTTAAAAATTAATTTGATGATAAAAAAAGTAAAAACCATTAGGCCTTATAAAGAAATTAATGAATATTAATCGATGCAATCGATAAGTAAATACTCCCTCCGTCCCACCAGAAATGTCCCAACTTTCCTTTTTTGGTGTCCCATTTAAAATGTTCTAACCCAAAAAAGGAAAGTTTTTATTACTTTTTTATTTGTGGGACCCACTTGTCATACTCACAATACATATCCACTAACTATTCTCTACCCCACTTTCTCTTTCCTACATCACTTTTCATACTCACAACATTTATTTCACTATACACTTTTTCTCTTTCTTACATCACTTTCCTTTATTTTTGTGCATGGGCCATTTTGAGACATTTCGGGCGGGACGGAGGGAGTATTTAGTACCCGTATTTTTTTTTATTTTTTTTGTCTACAAGTAATGACTTTGATTTTATTTTTAAAAATAAGGGTACAAAACAAGTAAATATTTATTTAAATTTTTGTATTGATTGCATGCAAAGTGGACTCACAAACCCAAAACACACTTATCATCTTCTACTTTAATAACCCTATAATATAGCTAAGTGTAAAGTTACTTTTTGTTTTTTTTTCTCAATTCATGAAAAACATTGAAAAGGTAGTGTATATAGAATTGAAGTAGTGGGAATAGAAATTCCCTAACTACTATGCCTGCCAATAAGAAGAGTGTCTAAACTAAATGAGAGATGAAATTTTTTTTTTCAAATTTGTTTTTACATCAATTACAACGACAATTTTCTTCGATATTTATTTAGGGACAGAGGGGATAGAAAGGATTTACGCATAGAATGGAAATTGATTGTCATATGCCTTTTATTTTACAGGGAAGGAAACTGGCAATTGATTCCAGTTTCAGAGAGGTATGAACTCCATATGCATCGTGTCACTTTCACTAAATCTGTTACGGATTCTTTAAGACATGAATGAACAATCGTCTAGCACTCCGTGTTGCAAAACATATGAATTTTTGTTATATTGTAGATGTAAGAGAGAAAGAAGTTTCCTAAATCTCTCCAATTAGTTTCCTAATATCTCTAGTCTTCCTTTTGTATATTGTTTCCTTATTTCCTCATTCCTTCTTTGTATTGGATTCTATAATCCTAGTCCTAGAAGTATTCTCTCTATTACTTGTATAAATACTCTTCATGGTGATCAATAATACACTTGGGATTTATTTCATAAACAATTTTCCTTGTGTTGTTCATATGGTATCAGAGCATCGTTTTTTTTCTTAGCGCTTATTTCCTCTGTTCCGTCATTCTTCAGCAATGTCGGAGGTCTCAACAATCCCCAACCCCGCCGAACCTACCGTCCCCCTCATAGTTGTTTCCCTAATTCATGTCCTAAAACTAACTCCCACAAATTATATTGTGTGGAAAACCCAAATTGAAGCCACCCTCATTGGCTATGATCTCTACAAATTCATAGATGGAAGTCATCCCGCCCCACCCGAAAACCTAACAACCACTACCAAAGCCATCACTGCCACCCCCTCCACCACCGTCTCCTCCCCTAACCCAGCCTACCAAACGTAGTTCCGTCAAGACAAATTGATTCTTGGTGCTTTGGCAGGTACGTTATCCTCCGACTTAGTTCCCCTTATTTCCTTATGCACTACAACCTTGGATGCTTGGAAAACCCTTACAAAAACCTATGCCAATCCCTCAAAAAGCCACTTTAAACAACTTAAGGATCACCTCAAAAATATTACCAAAGGCAACCGCCCCATCACCGAATTTATGAGAGACATGAAATCTTGTTCCGACCAACTTGCTTCCCTTGGCCGACCCATTGATCCCGACGACCTAGTCGATAGAATCCTTGACCAACTCAATGACCAAGATTTTGATACCGTCATCCAAGCCGTCCAAAATCGAGAAAACCCCATCACCTTTGATGAGCTACATGAAAAACTCATCAATAGAGAATTATCCCTCAAGCATAAGACCAAATCCAACCCCAACCCATTCCCAGCCTCTGTTAACTACTCCTCTCGCCAACCCAACAACAACAACAACAACCGCTACAACCCCAATACATTCAACCGCCAACCCAACCTCAATTCTCAACCTTCAAACTTCAATCCCAACAAACAACCCTATAGAGGCACATGTCAATGGTGCCGTCAACCCGGCCACTTCCTCTCCCAATGCCCATCCTTCCGTTCCCAATTTCCCAATGTCACTATGCCTACCCCCCCTCCACGGCCCAACAACCCCAACAACAACTTCCACCCCCTAACCAGTTCCAATCCAATCAGCCAAACACCAACTTCCACCCTAACAACCCTCCAGCCCTTTATGCAGCCACCACCCCTCACCCTCAACAACATTCCTCTTGGCTTCTTGATAGTGGCCCAACTCATCACGCCACCAACAACCTCTCCAACCTATTCCTTCACTCTCCATACAATGGCACCGAAGAACTTTTCATAGGCGATGGCTCGGGTCTCTCAATCGCAAATACTGGTTCTACCTCTCTCCTTACTCCTTTTTCTTCTTTTAAATTAAATCATGTCCTTCATGTTCCCTCTCTGTCTCGCAATATTATCTCAATTTCCAAATTTGTCAAGATAATAATGCTTCCATCACCTTCTCATCTTCCTCCTTTTTTGTGAAGGACAATCTCAATGGGAAAATCCTACTCCAAGGTCAACCTAGCTCCGGCGTCTATGAATGGCTTCCCTTCCGCTCTGCTGTTCACTCTGCATCAGTCTCATCTGCTTCAAATTGGCATCACCGCTTAGGACATCCCTCTTACTCAATTTTACGCATTCTTAGTAATAGCTTTAGTTTAGACATCCCAACTGTTCGGGATTTTCATTGCAATTCCTGTGCTTGTAATAAAAGTCACAAATTACCTTTCTATGAAAACACTATTCGTTCCTTTGGTCCTCTTGATATTCTCTATAGTGATGTTTGGACATCTCCCGTATCTTCTTATGATGGTTACAAGTACTATATTATTTTTGTTGATCACTTCTCCAAGTATATATGGCTTTACCCCCTTAAACACAAAAATGATGCCTTGTCCGTCTTCTCTCACTTCAAACCTCTTGTTGAAAAATACTTTGGTCGCCCAATCAAAACCATATATAGTGATAATGGTGGTGAGTATCTTGGCCTTAGATCACTTCTTGCCTCCTTTGGCATTCAACATCTTACTTCTCCCCCGCATACACCCGAACATAATGGTTACTCTGAACGTCGCCATCGCCACATAGTCGAAACCGGACTCTCCCTACTCACACACTCCTCCATGCCTCTAAAATATTGGCCTCTTGCCCTTGCCACTGCTTGCTACCTCATTAACCGAATGCCAACCCCTACCTTGAACCAAGCCTCCCCATACTCCATCTTACATAAAAAACATCCCAACTACCTTAAACTCCATGCCTTTGGATGTATGTGTTACCCATGGCTTTGCCCCTACACCACCCATAAACTTGACCCTCGATCCAAACCTTGTGTCTTCATTGGATACTCTCCCACACAAAGTGCCTACTTTTGCCTAGACACCACCAATCACAAAATCTATACTTCTCGCCATGTTAACTTTGTTGAACACACCTTTCCTTTTGCCTCTTCCCCCACCCCTACCATTCCCTCTACCATACTTGATGAATGGTGCACCATCAGCCTACCAATCATCCCCACAAACACCGCCCACCCTCCTCCTCTTCCTCCAGCCAACTCCATCTCACAGCCTCCTACGCCCCACCACCAACCCGCCTCCCCCACTTCCAGTCCTGATTCCCTCATCCCCTCCAACAGGGACGAGTCGTCCCCTGCTATAACCCACTCCCCAACTGAACCAACACCCTCGCCTTCTTCAGCCGAGTCACATCACCCCACACTGCCTCCTCATCAACACTCAAAACCAGTCACCCGCTCTCAAAACAGTATCCACAAACCCATTCACAAACTCAATCTCCATGCCTCCTTAACTGATACAGCAGCCGAACCTACAACCATTACCCAAGCGCTTAAGAATCCAGTGTGGCGGTCAGCCATGCAGAAGGAATTTGATGCCCTTATACACAACAACACTTGGGAACTGGTCCCTCCCTCGTCCTCTCAAAATCTAGTTGGGTGTAAATGGATTTTTCGCACCAAGTACAATCCGGATGGAACAATTGATCGTCACAAGGCTCGTCTTGTTTCCAAGGGCTTCCACCAGCGCCCGGGCATTGACTACTCAGAGACATTTAGTCCGGTTGTCAAGCCGGCCACAGTTCGTACCATTCTTACTCTTGCTACTGTTCCCGGGTGGCCTCTACGTCAAGTCGACATAAACAATGCCTTTCTTCAAGGCACATTGCATGAGGATTTTTATATGGCACAACCCCCTGGCTTCATTGATTCCACCTCGCCCTCCTATGTCTACAAACTACAGAAGGCTATTTATGGTCTTAAGCAGGCCCCACGAGCTTGGTACAATGAGCTTCGTCTTTACTTACTCTCTCTTGGGTTCAAAAATTGTGTCTCCGACTCCTCCTTGTTCACACTTCCTCATGGCAATGGTATTATTTATCTCCTTGTTTATGTGGATGACATCATTCTTACAGGTTCTAATGTGGAGAGCTTAAATTCATTCATTAACATGTTTTCCAAGAGATTTTCCTTGAAGGATCTTGGCTCACTTTCTTATTTTCTTGGGGTAGAAGTGCTTCCTCATCCACACGGAATTTTCCTAAGTCAACAAAAATACATACAGGACCTTCTTGCTAAATCACAGATGGCGGAATCAAATCCAGTTCCAACACCTATGGCACCGCACCCATCTCTCTCGGTTTCTAAAGGCACACCACTCTTGGATCCATCAGAATATCGAGCTCTTGTGGGTAGTCTACAATATCTCTCCCTGACAAGGATGGATATCTCATTTGCAGTCAATAGACTGTCTCAGTTTATGCACAAACCTACTTCAGATCATTGGGCTGCCTTAAAACGTGTTCTTCGATATCTTGTGGGTACAATTTCAAATGGGTTACTTATTTACAAGGACTCGCCTCTAACTCTCCATGCATTTACTGACGCTGATTGGGCAGGAGACATGGATACCTACGTCTCAACTACATGGTATATTGTCTATCTAGGGAAGAATGCCCTTTCATGGAGCTCTCGTAAGCAGAGGACCTTGGCTCGCTCCTCTACCGAAGCGGAATATAGAGCAGTTGCGGCTACCACAGCGGAAGTTATTTGGGTACAAAATCTTCTCCTTGAGCTCAACTCTGGTTCAACCGATTCCCCAGTCATATATTGTGATAATTTGGGTGCGACATATGTGGCTGCGAATCCAAGGTTCCATTCTCGCATGAAACATCTTGGATTAGACTATCATTTTGTTCGAGAGAAAGTCCAAAATAATTCCTTATGCGTTACATTTATTTCAAGTAACGATCAGTTGGCAGATGCATTGACAAAACCTCTACCTCGGGCTCGGTTTCAGTACATTATGTCCAAGATTGGACTTGCCTCTCGGTCGTCCATCTTGCGGGGGCATGTAAGAGAGAAAGAAGTTTCCTAAATCTCTCCAATTAGTTTCCTAATATCTCTAGTCTTCCTTTTGTATATTGTTTCCTTATTTCCTCATTCCTTCTTTGTATTGGATTCTATAATCCTAGTCCTAGAAGCATTCTCTCTATTACTTGTATAAATACTCTTCATGGTGATCAATAATACACTTGGGATTTATTTCATAAACAGTTTTCCTTGTGTTGTTCATAGTAGACATAAAATGAACAAATCTTTATATCATAAACTTTGTAGGTTAAACTACCTCGTGAGTTCATTAAGCTTTCACCTATATCCAGTGCCATCATTCCTCACAGAACCCCCGATGGTCATTTGTCCAAGACCGGATATGTGAAGTTATTGGCCTTCTCTCAGGTATTTAATTTCCTGCCCATTTAGAAGTACAAGTTTACGGGGTGTTTATTAACTTGGTTTTAACAAAGGGCTACCCAATCGTTTAACAGACTGCTGCTTCCGATATGGAAAATGCGATTCATGAGTTGGAGAACCAGGGTGTACAATCATACATTTTGGATTTACGAAATAATCCTGTAAGTTATGAAATGTTGTTATCTCCCAAAAGAAAATATGTTCAAAAAATAAATAAGATGAACGTGCCATCTGTTCATATTCTATTTTCTACATGGTTAATGGGCATGCTCTTACCCGTAATCCACTTGTCGTGCTTGTAAGTTCAGCTGCATTTGCCTTCCAAATTTCAATGTATATACTTCGGAAGACTAGAAAGCAATGATATAATCTCTCTTGGAAACAGGTAAACGAGGGAAGTGCAAGTGCGAGTGAGATCTTGGCAGGGGCACTCCATGACAATGGCAGGGCAAAACTAGTGGGTCACAAAACCTTTGGCAAAGGAAAAATTCAGGTATTCATTGTTGTTTTATGCTTGAATAGATTTGTCAACTAAAAAGTCTCTAGTAAAGAGTGATGGCCCAGGAGCACGAGGCTACCACCATTAAAGGGTCTCGGAAAGGTCTAATTTTTGCCATGTACTTTGATGGGAAAAGAGGCACTCTTTGTTTTGAGTCACATAGGTGGAAGAGGTATCTCTGTTGTTAGACTATATATTCCACATCTCCTGGAGAACTAAACATGGACTAATATATAAACTTGATGGGATACTCCCCTTATTACCAATTTGTTTTAAGGTGAAACCTCTAATCTAAGATGGTATCAGCCATTGGCCTTCTGTGGTTGATGACGTCAAAGTCAGGGAACCTCAAAGTCAGAAGTTCCCCTGGCAGTCTGAGGAATGTGCGACCTTTATTCATTTAGGTCATCAAAAAGTTTGTATAAAGTATGGTTTTTGGATGCAATTAAAGTTTTCAAACCAACTTCATTCATTGCAGAGTGTTACTCAGCTGCATGATGGATCGGCTCTTTTTATCACAGTCACAAAGTATTTATCACAGGCACTTCATGACATAGACCAAGTTGGCATAACACCCGATGTCCAATGCACAACCGAGATGCTAAATTCACCAAAGAATTCATTTTTGAAAAGCAAGAACTCTCCTCCCTCCTCATCCTTGGAAAAGGATTCATGTATATTGGTTGCAGAGCATGAGTTGGATATTCAAGGCTCCCAAGGCTCTGCCTCTTGAAAGCTCGCAGTTCTGAAACTTCTTTCACTCTGTATCATAGTCATTGCAATGTTATATATATATATATATATATATATATATATATATATATATATATATATATATATATATATATATATATATATATATATATATATAGGTTAATAGTTTCCATGTTACGGTGTGTGGCTGTACAAATTATTTGTAAATAGATGTATCCAAAATGATAGTCAATCTTTAGGTTCATGTATATTGTGACATTGATTGCTAGCTTCAATATAATTCATCAGTTCTGCAGTTGAGAATCTGATCTTTAACCATTTTCAGAATACTCACTTATACTCCCTCCTTCCTAAAATACATTGATTTCTAGCTTCAATATAATTCATCAGTTCTGCAACATCTATCTATCTATTACTATATAAAAGATGAAGTCAATATAGCACTTTCCCTCCAAAACTTTCACCTAGACACAATTTTGACCAGATTCATTTGCCTTAACTATTTGGTTGCCCATGATTATGACAGGTATGGAAATTTTCGCCTCTTTGAATTTAAATTTATGTATCTTTGGAAATTTTCGCCTCTTTGAATTTAAATTTATGTATCTTTGGAGCTCATTTGTTAATTTAGTGAATTTTAGCCCTAGTGGGGATGTGATGAGCCATGTAATTAGTGAAGATTTTTCTTTCATTCAACATGGAAAAGAATCTTTCATTTCTCCAACTTGGGTATCAACTATTAAGAGGGATTGATATTTTGAAACCCCAAATTGTCCTTTAGTAAGAAGTTGGGTTGGGTTTTGGTAGGTTGATAGTGTAATATGTGGTGCAGTTTGTTTCTTTGCCTACATGATCATGTGCCTTTCTCTGGTTTCTTTGAGCCAAACAAAATGCTAAAGTGACAAGGTTGGAGTCTCTATTGTTACAACTTTTGAAATGACTGCAGTTGTTTTCTTGACTTCTTTGAGCATTCTTCTGCATTTCTACTTAACATTAGATATTTCAATTTTTTTTAAGTTACAGTTGCAGTTGCTTCTTTTCAGTTATAATTGCTTCTTGTCTTTTTAAGAGTATGTAATCTAGAAATGATAATATTGGGATCATTGATGAGGTAATAACTAGGAGTGAAATTGATCTTGCTCTTGCTAATGGTTTGGAGACAGTGAGAGCTAGGGATGGGGATGAGGATGAGGATGAGAATTGCCGAAGTTTGAAGTCAGAGTTTTTGATTTGGAGGCTCGGAGCAGCAAGAGTGTTGGTAGATTATTCAAAATTAGTCTTTATATCTATAGTGAATTTTTTTAATTTAGTTCCTGTAATTTATTTAAATTTTTTGATAGTGCGTTTAAGGCACGGGTGTTAGACTAGTTTATTTTAAAGGGAATAGATAAAATAATTACAAGTAGAAAGCCTATATCTATCTGAGGGAAGTTTTCAAACAATAGTTTCAAGTTATACTCCCTCTGTCTCTAAATAAATGTCCAAATTTAAGAAATTATTGTCCCAAAATAATGAATCTTTTTCGTAAAAAACTTTGCCCCTAAACACTTTTTATCAAAAAATGATTCACTATTCCTTTTAGGGCAAATGGCATATAGGTACCCTTAAGTTTTACAGAAGTTGTAGTATGGGTACCTATATTTCATTTTTGACAATTTTGTTATATTCACACTTTGTGGCAATGTGGGTCAAAAGTGGATGGTTGTTAATGAAATTGGACGGAAGCTAACATGGTGAACGAAAACTTAACGAACTTCTTTAAAAAATTGCATTATCTATCCTTGAAATCTTATTTCATTATATATTAATCCTTTTTAGAATCAGAAGTCAATTGAATATAAAATAAGATGTAAGAATAATAAAATCATATATCTTCCAACCTCATATTTTTAAAGAACAACATCACATGTCAATAGTTTATAAATTAGGGGGTCAAAATGTCAATTATCCTTCATCTTCAACCTCAAACAAAATAAACCAAAAAAACAATCAAAATCTCAACCATCCTTGACCGCCATCACCCTCATTTGTCGTCACCATCAGTCCCTCATCCTCTGTAATACACCATAGTCACCACCCATACAATCTGAACAAATATGGCAATCAAATCAAAAAAGGCACTCACCATTGAAGCACCACCTACATTTCGCCCATCTGCAATTCTCGACATTAATATCAAAGGCAATTAACCCCTCTTATTCTGCTCTTATTTTCTCAACATCAACACACAGAAACTTTGTATTCAAGAAAACCCCTTATTTTCTCAAGAAACTTTGGGAGTTTTCTTTGATTATACAAATAGGTACAAAATAAACTGTTTGGGGGGTGGGGGTGTGGTTCATTAAACATCGAAGGTTCGATTAATTTCAAGAGACAAAGTTTTGGGAAATTGGATATAAAAGTTGTTGGTCGGAGGGGTGAAATGGGGAGGATGAAAGAAAGGTTCATGGTTAGGTGGGGGTAGGAAGCCATTGTTGTTGTTGAAAGGATAAGAAAATGAAAGGTTCTTGGTTAAGAGAGAGGAAAAAAGAGGGAGGAAGAAGACAGGGAGATAACATAACTGATTAAGGCCAGCTGTGATACACGACGGAACGGAAGCCATTGGCCAGCTGTTACATGATTGATTAAGCACAAAGATAAAGATGTCAACATACATATACTCGGCTTTATCCCATTCCCATTGGCCAGCTGTGATATATGATAAAAGCTACATCATTTTGTTTTATTCATCAGAAAATGATTTATCCCATTCCTATTGGCTAGCAGTCCATGTCATCATTTAAAAAATTTGGCTGTCAAGAATCAATCACTGAGAAAGATGATAACTACCGAACAAGAAGAGTGTCTAAATGAGAGATGATATTTTCTTTTTCAAATTTCTTTTTTTTCAAATTTTTGAAGATATGATGCAAATTTAAAACTTTTTTCGATATTTATTTAGGGAATAGAGATACACAGAATTTATGCATACTCTTCACAAACCAAACTTAGTAGTGGATCTAAAAGTTATTTAATAACTAGTGATACACATGTGCGTTAAACGCACGAGTAAAAAAATATTTCAAAAAATTTATATCTTTTTTAGTTATTTATATTTTATATCTTTTTTAATTTATTTATGTCCCCCACAATTTTTTTCTAACCTATTGATCAAAGTCTTATCATGAATAAGTGATCAGTATTAAAAACTCAAATTGTATTTAATAATTTTTTTATATTTTAAAATGAGAATTGTTATTCACCCCGTACACTTATATAATACCCCCGCATTACTAAGTTTACTTATAAAAATTAAAACTACACCACTAGTGTTACTATTCTATCCTTTTAAACCCTTCAATAAACACCCTCCTAAACTATCGAAATACACCCACACCCACACCCACCCACTTACACGTACAAACACACACAGACAAGGCAAAAAAAGAAAAAAAAATAATCAAACAAGGCAGCTTTGGGAGAGAGAGCCCTTAAACCCTAGGTAATATTTGCCCTCTTTTTTGTTCAATTTTAGTGAATCCTTGTCATATTTGGGTAATAGAATGTTTAAATTATTGATAGGCATATCAAGGAAGGAGTTAGATCAACATCTTAGAGCAAGAAACAACTATAGTAGTGAATGTCTAGCACAGTGAGTTTTTCCTTCAAAATTCAAAATTCAAAATTGAAGTTATATCTATATTTTATTTAAATTGTTTCAAGAATGCATGAAAAATTAAAATTTTGAAGATTTTGTGTTCAAAATCATGGTTTGGCATACAGTTGTGTTGGCGTCGGCCCTGGTTTACCGTGCATAGTGTTAAAAATCATGGTTTGGCATACAGTTGTCTTGGTTAGGTGGGGGTAGGAAGCCATTGTTGTTGTTGAAAGGTTATGAAAATGGAACAGGGAGATAATCTGTTTTGTGGTGGGTAGGATTTAGTGATTAATTTAATTATTATCTAGAGGGCAGAAATGTAATTTCATAAATACTTAATTTTTAAAGAAATGATGAAAATAACATTATTAAGGCCAGCTGTGAAACAAGATGTCAATTGTTTGGGAGGGGGGTGGGTGGGGTATGGTTCATTGAACATTGAAGGTTCAATTAATTTCAAGAGACAAATTTTAAAAGACACAATGAAAATAACATTACTAAGGCCAGCTGTGATACAAGATGTCAACATACTCAATCCCATTCCCATTGGCTAGCAGTCTGCCCCATATAAGTAAATGAATAGGACATCATTTAAAAAATCTAGCTGTCAAGAATCAATTATCAATTACTGAGAAAGAATCAACCCCATTCCCGTTAGCTAGCAGCATGTGTCATCTGCTATACAGTATATAAATAAATGAATAGACATAATTTAAAAAAGAACAGTTGGGCTTTAAAGTAAGGTATTTAATGATGAAAGCTACATCATTTAAAAAATCTAGCTGTCAAGAATCAATCACTGAGAAAGATGATAACTACTCCCTCCGTCCCTCCAAAGAGTCAAAATTTTTGTCTTGCACGGGAATTAATTAAGAAAAGTGATGTATGAAAGAAAAAAAGTGTATAATAGAATAAATATTGTGAGTATGAAAAGTGATGTAGAAAAGTGAATGTAGGGTAGGGAATAGTTAGTGGATATTTATTGTGAGTATGACAAGTGGATCCCACAAATAAAGAAATAATAAAAAAAAAATCATTTTTGGGTTGTGCCTTTTCAAATGGGATACCCGAAAAGGAAATTTATGCCATTGTTGTTGTTGAAAGGATTACATACTACTGTGTAGGTCACTACAAGAAAGCAGGCTATTTACGGCACTCATTTATGGCGGGTGATAAGCGACCGCCGTATATATTAGTTATATACGACGGCTGATACGCGTCCGCCGTATATATTATATATATACGGCGGTTGTGAAGTCCGCCGTATATATTATATATATACGGCGGCTTAAGCCGCCGTAAATATGTTATGTACGTACATTTGGCATATACGTATATGAGATCGAAGTAATATACGGCGACTGATACACGTCTGCCATATATAGGTACTTATTCTCGGCGGTTGAGACACGTCCGCCGTAAATATTACACAATATTTACGGCGGTGTACAATATCCGCCGTAAATGTTATTAAATACCGGGAAACCCAAATTTCCCTAATCAGTTTCGCGCTATCTCTGTATCTCAGTCTCTCTTTCTCTCCTCTATAGCTAGGGCACGAATTTCCGACGCCGGTGACCAAATCAGCAGGTAGGTATAGCGTGTTTACTTTTAATTTTTGGTTTTTGTTGTTCTTGGTGTGGTGGATTATTGAACATTGACCTTCTATTTCTCTCTCTCTCTCCTCCAGCCAGGGAAATTGAGCGTTGATTTCTTCGATCAACAACAATCAGGTATACATTTCTTTCCCCTTTTCTAATTTACTTTTAATTTCTGGGTTTTTTTGTTCTTGGTGTTGTGAGTTGTTGTTGCTGTTGCTGTTGTTGTTGTTGTTGGTATTGCTGTTACTGTTGTTGTTGTTGTTGTTGTTGTTGTTGCTGTAATTTACAGTACAATCAATAATAAATGCACTTGTATATGTATGCACAATGTTTGATAAGCACTGGACAGAGTTATATGTGTTTAATTTACCTAAGATGAAAACTGAGGCTCCCATAATAATAGGCTCAAATTTCTCTCCTGAATGACTAGCCACCCAATGGACCCCAAGTGCAAGGAATTCAGCAAGAGCAGTAGCACAAATTCTGTTTAAGCATTTATACAAAGTCCCACCTGCAAATAAATGTTACCATACATACATAAGCATTAACCAAAACATTGTCTCTGTGTGTGTGTGTGTGTGAGGATGAAAAGGGTATTTTGGGTACTCACCAACGGTGTACCCGAAGACAACGACGACAGTCATGACTGCCCAAATGGCATTCCCGCCAATGCCATCATACAAAGGTCTCATATAGTAAAACAAGGAAACAACAGTTAATGCAATCCCAACTTTGAGACAATGCATAACTTTTCTAGGGTCGTCTACTGCTAAATCCCACGCTTTTTTAGGAAACATTGAACCCTCAATATTAAGCTCATAATAAACCCCTTCAACCCGGCCCAAAAACCGCCCTTTGTTGCAGGCTCCTCTGCCAAAATCTCTGATGAGGAGCCATTGCCTACCCTCACCCTCCACTCCACACTTGCATTAGCTTCCTTTACGTTTGTCATTATAATGGAGAAAAGCGAGTGTAAGCAAATATTACTCAAGCTTTAAGGAGAAGTTAATGTATAGCACAAGTTCTTCTCCATGCAACGAGTGAGTTAAATAATAAGCTGGGAATGAGTTGATTGATACAATGACCATCTTTGCCTATTTATATACAAGTGCATTTATTATGGAACACTTCTTATGGGACGGATAAAAAAGAAAGCGCTACATTTATTATGAAACGTAGGGAGTATTCCACTCACATTAATTTAAATATAATAACACTTTTCTTATATTACCATCGCTCTCCTAAGATAGTACCCTTCGTAGACCCTACACAAAAAATAATGTTGCGCACTTCAACCTAGTTCCTAAAAATAGTTCCAAATCTTTTGTCGCATGTGAATCAATTCTTTTGCACATCAACCTAGTTCCTTAAATTAGCTTCTCAATTAGGAGGGGGGGGCTTGTGAGAGAGAACGAATGAATGTTGTCATGGAGTTATACTATATCATGGGCTTCAACAATGTATATTATCTATATCGAGCCAAAAGTTGTACATATTTAGACTATGTTTGTTTATGAGTTTATTTTTATTCTAAAATTTGTGTCTCTCGGTCTTATATATAGGTTGTATTTTAACGTTAAAAATATCAAGTCAAGTCATATATGGACAAAAGTTGGATTGATTTGGGTAATCGAATTTCAAATGAGTATATGTCTGGGGTTGACAACTTTCTCGATTTTGCATTCTCAAAAAAGTCTGTTGGTGTTAAAGAAATATATTGTCCTTGTAAAAAATGCGCAAATCATTACCAAAAAGACCGTGCAACCGTGAAATCACATTGTATTGAAGTGGGATTTCAAAAAGATTACAAGAATTGGATTAGGCACGGGGAAGAGTACATTTCGGCGTATAAGAATGATAATAATGATAGGACAACTGAAGATGGCATTGAAATTGAATTGGGCGTGCAAGATTGTATGAGGCGAATGGTACATGAAGGGATGGGTATGCCGGATAGTAACCAGCCAGGAATTGAAGAAATCGTACAATCAGATGCAGCCACCGCAAAGTTTCTTAGACTTTTGAGAGATGCTGATCAAGCCTTGTGGGAAGGGTGTGATAAGTTTACAGTACTCTCATTTATTGTAGAACTTATGCACTAGAAGGCTAATTATCGAGTGTCCGATAAGGGATTTACTTCTTTATTAAAAAATTTCATTAGGGCATTGCCTCAGTCAGTGAAAGTGCCAAGTTCCTATCGTGAGGCGTACAAGATGACTGCAGATTTGGGTTTCAGTTATAAAACGTGAGACGCGTGCATTAATCATTGTATGTTGTTTCGAAATGAAACTGAAAAACTTACTAAATGTGAAATTTGTGGAGCCTCTAGATATAAGCAACAAGAAGAAGGGGGTAGCGGTGAAGGTGCGGAAACAAGTGGCAAGAATAAACTTCCCAAGCAGGTAGCGATGAAGAAAGTATGGTATTTTCCCTTAAAGCCAAGGTTGCAAAGGTTGTATTGGTCATCTAAGACCGCGACACTCATGAGATGGCATGCCGAGAAAAGAATAGACGATGGTGTCTTTGAGGCATCCTGCAGACTCTCGTGCGTGGAAGGGATTCGATGAACGTTATCCATTATTTTCAAGTGAAATTCGGAATGTTAGATTGGGATTAGCATCTGACGGATTTAATCCTTTCAGAACAATGACTATATCTCACAGTACTTGGCCGGTTGTGCTTATGCCATACAATCTTCCACCTTGGTTATGCATGAAACAGCCATATTTCTTCTTGTCGGTGCTTACTCAAGGCCCAAAAGGGCCGGGCAACAAGATATATGTGTATCTCCAACCGTTAATTGATGAGTTGAAGGAATTGTGGGAAGATGGTATATCAACTTATGATGCATCAAGGAACGAGTTGTTTACTTTACGAGCTTCACTATTATGGATAATAAATGACTTTCCTGCATATGTAATGTTGTCTGGATGGAGCACTAAAGGTGAATATGATTGCCCTTGTTGCAATGTGAGACCTCAAGCACGATGGTTGGATCATGGTGGCAAGTATTGTTATATTGGTCATCGACGCTTCTTGCCTAGGAGTCATGCTTTTCGTAAGGATAAAAGCTCTTTTGATGGTACTCATGAAGTGAGAGATAAGCCCAAGTTATTGTTTGGAACAAAATTGCTTAAACAAGTTGAAAATATGGAAACAGAGTATAAAATAGAAGATGTTATTAAAAAGAGAAAAAGAGAAGAGGGTGAGAAGCAACAAGCCAAGTTGGAGAAAAGAAAGGTTCCTAAGTTGTGTCACAATTGGAAAAAGAGGAGTATCTTCTTTGAGTTGCCATATTGGGCAAATAATCATGTTCGTCATAATCTTGATGTTATGCACATTGAAAAAAATGTGTGTGATAATGTGCTACATACTCTGTTAGGTACTGCGGGGAAATCAAAATATAATGATAAAGCAAGAAAAGACCTAAAAGAGATGAACATTCGGAAACCATTGCATCTACAAACGCTTCCATCTGGCAAAGAAATTATGCCTCCGGCTCAGTTCACAATGAGTAAGAAGCATAAAGACACATTCTTGAAAGTTCTAAAGGGAGTCAAAGTCCCTGATGGCTACTCGTCAAACATATCTCGTTGTGTACATCTAGAGGAAAGAGCTATTTGGGGTCTTAAGAGCCATGATAGTCATATTTTGCTCCAACAACTACTCCCTTTAGCTGTTCGAAAAGCATTGCCTACTTCTGTTGTAAAAGCCATCATTAAGTTGGCAAATTTCTTTAGGCAATTATCCTCAAAGGTGAATACACTTGCTGATCTCAAAAAGATACAAGATCGGATGGCTGTCACACTATGCGCTCTCGAGAAAATATTCCCACCAGCTTTCTTTGATGTTATGGAGCACTTGCCGGTGCATTTAGTCGAGGAGGCCTTGCTAGCAGGCCCAATACAATTTCGTTGGATGTATCTGATAGAGAGGTACATCCATATTAAATTTACTTTGAAAAAAGTTAAATTCCTTTTTACATCTGGTTTAGCATAAGTAAATGTTTTTGTAGGTTTCTACTTACATTAAAATTATATGTTCAAAATCGAGCTCACTGTTCGGTTGTTAACCTAACGGTTTATTTAATATCCGCAAGCGCACGGGCTATTGTAATATAGCGGGTGCAAGTACGGGTCAATCCCATAGAGACAGGGTTTACTTAGGAATTATTTTTGTCTTTAAAATTATAGAAAAGATTGGGGGGAGATAAAGTTTGAGTTTGGAAATAGAAAAAACATAAACAGAAAATACTTTAATAAAACTTTATAAAACGAAGCATTCTCGGGATTGGAAATCATACACATAATCTTGTTCATCAAATTGTCATTGTCTTAGAAATATAGATTTTCATAAAAATCAAGGATGGTATGTTAAGACTACACTACTTCGGGTTAAGACAGTAGCGTTTGTATTCTTCACTAATTATGTCCTAACTGTTTGAGATTTCCGTTTATGTTACCCCCGCCCTGTCACAAACGGGCATTTCGGCTTATCTCTAGCTGACCATAATTAGTAAGAATCCACTAAGAACGAGAGTCAACATACTTTCCATTAAAGGAACATCCCTAGGCCGTTGAACTACTTTCGTGATCAATGGAACCTAGTTTCTTTATATGGTTCCGTCAATCGAGAATCTCCGCTAGGTCCATCTCTCAATTGACTGAATCATACAAGTTGGACGTCTCCAAAATGTAAGACATTTAGAGATTAATATAAAGAAATTGTTTAGATGAAGATAGAAGACAAGACTTCTTTTATTTTAAGATGATGAACATGTATGCTTTTGAGTTTCCAACCCCAAGAACAAGGGGGATTTACTCACTAGCCATCTAAAACAAATAAGCAATTAAAATAAAGAATAGAGTAAGAAGACTTATGATGAAATAGAAGGCAAATGGCTGGAAATAATGCTTCACTTTTATTGCTCTTCTCCAAAGTAACTTCAAGAACAAAATATAGACTTTGATCTTCAAATAATCTTTGGAAATCAATATCAAAAGTATTTGTGTTTAATCTCTGATGAATATACTTTGGAATATCAGTAAATTTCTATCTCTAAGACTGAGTACAAGGGGTCTTTTTATAAGGGGGAGGAAACTCTTCAAGAAGGTGCCTCCAAAAGGTGCCTTTTAATCTGCAGTCATGACCTTGAACGGCCGTGTCAAGGGATTTGCACGGCCGTGCACCCTTGGCGCCAGATTTGAATTTGAATTTGTAAGACTTGCACGGCCGCTCCAATGTCAGCTGCACGGCCACTCCGAGGTCAACACGGCCAGGTCCATTTCAAGGCTCGGCCACTCCATGGTTTGGGGCCACAAATGGCCTGTCATGGCCTAAGTGCACGGCCGCTCCTCCATAGGCTGCACGGCCGCTCCACCTGGTTTTGGCTTTGTGTGTTTATTTTGTTTGGTTCTCCTCCATGCTTTTTATCTCAAAGTACCCAAGCATCCTTTTGACCATAAAAAGGTCCTAAAACCTGTCTAAAATGCATGAAATATACCAAAGGCATAAAATCTAATAAATATGAAAAAGTAAGTAAAAGTTACTTAAAATGAAATGAGAAATGATGATTTATCCAAGTAAAAGTATATAAAAGTTAGGATAAATGACTATATAATAGTCACTTATCACCCACCCCGAGGCCTCCATAGCTAAGGCAATTGTGGCTGAAGAATGCATGACTTTTTATACGCAATATTTGGATGACATTGAGACAAAGTCCAATCGTCCTAGAAGAAATGATGATGAAGGTGATGAGTTAGGCCGCTTTGTAGGAAAAGAAGAGGTAATTACCCTTGATTACATCACACGAGTACAAGCGCATAGATATGTGCTTTTCAATACTGAAGATGTTGAACAATACCTAGAGTAAGTGATTCCTTACATGAGGCTTACATTCCTTATATATCTTTTATATTTTAAATTAATACTTAATTGATATTTTCAATCTGCTCAGAATGCATCGTGCACATTTGAGGGAGACACTACCTCGTAATCAATGACATGTTATAGAGAAAGAACATAATGATAAGTTTGTTAGCTGGTTTAAGGATTATGTAAGTATGAAACCACTTTCATATGATACTTTCAATTTATCGTTTTAAATATTTTCTTATTAAATTTTGTTTTTATAAAAGGTATGCACGACGAAAGATGTAGTGCCCGAAAGAATTATAAGTCTTGCATTGGGTCCTCATATGGATGCGAGGCGGTATAAGTCTTACATAATAAATGGTTTTCGATTTCGAGTGAAGGATGTCGATAGACGGAGGAAAACTCAAAATAGTGGAGTCATGCTAAATGCAAGTGTGACAAGTTTTGCAAGCCGAAAGGATAATAATCCCATTGTAGGGGATGTTAACTTCTATGGGGAGTTGATTGAGATCCTTGAAATTCGTTATAGCAACTCAATAAGATTTGTATTGTTTAAATGTGATTGGGTTGATAACCATACAGGCAAGATGGAAGATGAGCAAAAATTTACTCTTGTAAACTTCAATCACAAGTTGTATAAGGATAATCGAGTTGGTGATGAACCATTCATATTAGCATCTCAAGCTGAGCAAGTTTGGTATGTTAAAGATCCTATAGAAAGTGATTGGAAAGTTATGATGAGGATTACACCAAGAGATAGTTTTGACATATATTCAAATGATGATAAACAAGTTTCAGATTCGATTCCACAATTGGTACCATTTTGCTCACAAAATCTGGATGAAAATGTTGCTAAAGAAGAAGCATCGTGGGTGCGAGAGGGAGTTGATGGGGTCGAAATTGAAACTACTAATATCAATGATGTTGATGTTGATATGATCGATAATGATGATGTTGATTAGTTTGAGTAGTATTTGTTTAGATCTTATTTGCTTACTATTTACTAAGACAATGTTATTACTTATGTTTCATGTTTCAATCAAACTTGTTATTTTTGTATGGTTGAATATTAATATTGTTACTTCTATATAATATGTATTTGTTTAGATCTTATTTGCTTACTATTGACTAAGACAATGTTATTACTAAAATTTGTGTCTCTCCGTCTTATATATAGGTGGGTTGTGCTGAAACTGTAGTGTGGTGGTTCGGTTGGGAATTGGAAGGAGAATTTGATTGTGGGGGTGTGTTTATTGTTGCACTTTATTTGTGATTTGTGTCGAGGTTTTGTAGTTGGTTTTTGTGTTGAAAATATGCCTCCTAAGGAGAGAGACGTTAGAGGGGGTAGCAACAAGAGGGGTAGACAAAACCCGCCGCCCGTAGTCCCAAATGATCCCACTTGCCCTAATGCATCATTGACGCCGTTTATGGGATTGATCCAATTGACCTCAGCTCAAAATAAAAAAATGGCGGAATTTGGAGGGTAGGAAATTTCAAGTCACCACTTTCCTTCATTTGCCAGTGTTGAGGGATTTGGGTTTAGAGACGTTAGTAACAGAATTGATGACGCAAGCCGGGTTAGGTAATTTCCTGGGGAAGACTCCATCTACGTATTTGAGATATTCACTTGAGTTCCTTTCAACTTTGGAGGTAGGCAAGGGGTCACAAGAAAATTCTATTCGGTTTCATCTGGATGATGAAGCCTATCGAGTGACTTATGATGAGTTGAGGGGAATCTTTGGGGTTGATCGGTAGAGAGGAAGCTGGGTGGAGGCTGATGGGCGACTTGTTTTTTCTTTTCGGAGCTCACAGGATTGCCCTGCAAAAAGAAATACCTTAGGGCTTCCTCTCTTTCTCACCCGGCTTGGAAATTATTTTACAGAAGGCTATCTATGTCTTGGTTGGCAAACGGAGAGCCCGCACAATTGAATGTGGCTATGGTAAACCTTTTGCGAACGAGGCAATGAGGAGTTTTCAGGTGATTCCTGATTGGGTTGATATTTTTGTTCGGAGATGTGAGGCATTTGCCCTTACCAAAAAGGGAAACATATCAATAGGGGGGATGATCACGTTGATTGCTCAAGCTTGTGTGGGGGAACCAAAACCTGAGGCGATGAGATTGATGGGGGGCACGGTCCGTTGCAGGGTAGGGGCCATGTTTCCGAGTGGTGAACAGGCCAGGCATTGGTGTATGCCCGGTGTTGATGATCAAATGGATCCCGTTGATGAGGAGGATGATGAGGAGCAGGAAGAGGAGGATCAGGAGAGACAGGGTGGTCAAGGAGGAGAGCAGAACCAGAGCCAGCAGGGTTCTTTTGATCAATGGGATACCATGAGGGCATTTCTGGAGGAGCAGGAGCGATCAAGGATCGCTCAAGAGCAGAGCCAACATGCTTTGGAGGATGCTAGATGGGGGGAGGTTATCGCTTGGGAACAGAGTCGACAGGCTTTAGAGGATGCTAGATGGGGGGAGGTACAGGATCGTTTTGAGGGGTTGGAAGATGAAACTGTCATTTTGGGAGCCCGGTATAGGCAGCTGGAGGCTTGGGCGATGCAGACAGAGCCCCGGAGTTACGAGCCAATTTCAGAGGATTATTTGACTATGATGCATTCGAGAGCCACTGCTCGTGCACAGAGGCGTTCTTCCCTCCAGACCTACTATCAGGGACAAACCTCCGGCTCTCATCAGTGATGTTATTATTTATGTTTCATGTTTCAATCAAACTTGTTATTTTGTATGGTTGAATATTAATATTGTTAATTGTAATATGTATTTGTTTAGATCTTATTTGCTTACTATTACTAAGACAATGTTATTACTTATGTTTCATATTTCAATCAAACTTGTTATTTTGTATGGTTGAATTAAATATTAATATTGTTAATTGTAATATGTATTTGTTCTGCTTCTTTTGATTAAACTCTTATTTCCTATAGGATCTTGTTGCAGCAGCTCTCTCAAGTTACTTTCCACCTCTGTCATCTGCTTTTCTAGGTACTCCTTTGATGCCTGTACAAATTTGAATATATTAAATGAATATCCAATTTTTACTTAAGGATGTCCCCGCCCCGCTTCCCCACCGATTTGGTACCCGAGGGAGCACCAGCCCCCCCCCCCGTACTATTTTATACTTTTTCTGTATCAAGCAAGGCTTGCCCTATAGTGTTGTTGTTGTTGTTGTTGTTCCTTGTTGTTGTTGTTCCCCCAGCCCTGCTTCCCCACCGATTTGGTACCCACAAAGCATGTTCCTTCTTGTTGTTGTTGTATTTGTGATGTGAATGCCATGTTAAAGTGTAGTAATAACTAAAATTGCTTTAATTAACCCGTTATCAGTCATCATTCATATATTATACATGTTAAACCATCCACTATTGTATTAAATAACATGCATTCGTCTTAAGCATTTTTTTTGGTTATTGGAAAAGTAGGCATCTACATATATATTAATATAAGAAATTGTGCTCTTGTTTATAGGTACCTGTATACATTGCTGATTCAAGTGTTCTCAATATGTGAAAACTTGATACCTTTGTTTCATCTCTCTTTTGGTTGCCACATTGGTTCCAACTTTTTTTTATTCAATTGAAACAATCTATCCCCTCTTACAAATGCATGATGCTGTGATATACCCGATTTTTTATTTTGAAAAAAAAATAAAATCAAACGGAGTCGCCACGCCGTTTTTTGTTTAAGGGCCAAAACTTTGAAAAATGCCCAAAAATGAGAGAAGTGAGTTCGGTGGTCACGTTACACTCCGGGAAGAACGATTAGCACGTTCACCCGGAATGCCTCGTAAAACGAGTCTTCCAAACTTGAAACCATTTGTGTGTGTGTGTGTGTGTTTTGAAAAAGGGATTAAAGTTTTGACTGGACTGGACTGAAATTAATCAAAACATTGTGCTTCTGTGAGTGAAAAAGGGCTGAAAACGAAAATATTTGTCCCTGACATTCTTGTCCGCGCGGATCAGGCCGAGGCTCAATCCTGTCCGCGCGGATAGGACAGTAAGATTCTTTTTTGCAGCTTTCCAGTCTGATTCTGTAAATTCCAGAATGTCAACTGGAGTTACAGAATCAGAACTGGAGTTTGCAACAGAAAATGATAAGTAAAAAACAATTTTGGATTTTGCATCCATGCTTGTCTCCACTTTCCTTAGGCTTTGATTAGTGATCACTAAACATGATTAGTGGTGATCTACTATATCAAGCCATCCTTAGGGTACATTAGGACTTAAAGCACTTCATTTGCTTGGGATGGGGAGATTTTACATAAAATAAGGATTAATGCATGAAAATGGAATTTAGGTTAAGGGTGTATCAACTTTAGAGTGGATTTCTAAGGTGGTCATTAAGATGACCATCCTTGAGATCTTTGAACTCAATGTATCAACTTCACCCTTTTTGTAACCTAGGAACCTTAGTGATCTTCATCCATGGAAATTGTTCCAAGGTGAAGATCTTAGGCTAAAGAAAAACATTTACAAGGAAGTAAACAATTTAGACCATTTGAAGTGGTCATCCATGGAAATTTATTCCAAGATGACCACATTTTAGGTCAAGTAAGAACTAATAACATAAAAGAAGACGAAAATAAGGATATGGACCCTTTAGTGTGATCATCCATGGAGATGAACTCCAAGGTGACCACACTTTAGACCAAGAGATCAAATAACAACTAGTTAATGTAAGAAGAGGAACAACAAGTTAAAAGAATGTAGATCCTTATAGAGAATCATCCATGGAGATCCTCTTGGATCTAGGACAAGAAAGAGAAAAAAAGATGAACAATAAGTAAATGAACAAGTTACATCTTTTTAAATGTGAGATGTATGCATGGATGAGGGAGATTAAGGTAAGGAGAAGGAGGGTTTACCAATGGTTGTACCCTATCTTCCTTGGATTTGTGTTTAGGGCTTGAATATGTTCAAGATTTGGATGTGGATTTTGTGTTTAGATGAGTGTTTTGGTGAATATTAGGCTGTTTTCCGGAGAGAATTTGCTAATATATCAGTAGGGTTCGAAAAAGGATCCTTTAAACTGAGAGAGAATGATTTTATGTATAGGCTGAATTTAGGGTTCAATGATGTCCGCGCGGACGAGACTGAGTCTCATTCCTGTCCGCGCGGATGGGGATGTTGGCGTGCCTGATTTTGCAGAAAGCAGTTTTGGCTGCTTGCATTTAATGAAAATTTGGTCAATTTCTTGGAAATGACTCATCCCAGCGAGATCCAACCTATTTTTGTTGTTCCTTTAAGGTCCTTCCTTGTTTAAATTGTCTTAGGAAGTGACCAAAATGCCCTTAAATGTTTATTTGACGTGGAAAATGTTAATTGGGCTGAAGGAACATTGGCGATTCAGATTGGGACACTTACAGTAGCCCCTCGGCGACGGCACTTTCGGAGGAAATGGGGTCGTCGATAAAAGTGAGGTCCCAATCTGTTGGGGAAAAGAGGGTGACCATTTTGGTCGGACCGCTCGGAAAAGGAATGACCATTTTAGTCTGATGGCTGAACCTAATGGTAGGCTACCTACGTATCCTTAAGAGGAATCAAGCCGATCGTAGTTCGGGTCTTTCGACTATCTTCAGACGTCGACCCTAGAGTGACTGTTTTAGGATGTCAACCTGATAATGATTTCGGTTTGTCGAATCAGAGGATGATTGCGATTTATCACTTTCCTCGTGTTTTGTGTTGAAACTGAAGTGATAGCGTTTAGGTGCCTCAAGCCTTGATGATGGCGTTTTAGGTGCCTCGAACCTTGATGATGGCATTTTAGGTGCTTCAAACCTTGATGATGGCATTTTGGGTGCCTCAGACCTTGATGATGGCGTTTTAGGTGCCTCAAACCTTGATGATGGCGTTTTAGGTGCCTCAAACCTTGATGATGGCGTTTTAGGTGCCTCGGACCTTAATGATGGCGTTTTATGTGCCTCAAACCTTGATGATGGCGTTTTAGGTGCCTCGAACCTTGATGATGGCGTTTTAGGTGCCTCGGACCTTGATGATGGCATTTTAGGTGCCTCGAACCTTGATGATGGCGTTTTAGGTGCCTCAAACCTTGATGATGGCATTTTAGGTGCCTCGAACCTTGATGATGGCGTTTTAGGTGCCTCAAACCTTGATGGTGGCGTTTTAGGTGCCTCGGAGCTTGATGATGGCATTTTAGGTGCCTCGAACCTTGATGATGGCGTTTTAGGTGCCTCGAACCTTGATGATGGCATTTTAGGTGCCTCGAACCTTGATGATTGCGTTTTAGGTGCCTCGGACCTTGATGATGGCGTTTTAGGTGCCTCGAACCTTGATGATGGCATTTTAGGTGCCTTGAACCTTGATGATGGCGTTTTAGGTGCCTCAAACCTTGATGATGGCGTTTTAGGTGTCTCGGACCTTGATGATGGCGTTTTAGGTGCCTCGAACCTTGATGATGGCATTTTAGGTGCCTCGAACCTTGATGATGCCGTTTTAGGTGCCTCGAACCTTGATGATGGCATTTTAGGTGCCTCAGACCTTGATGATGGCGTTTTAGGTGCCTCGGACCTTGATGATGGCGTTTTAGGTGCCTCGGACCTTGATGATGGCATTTTAGGTGCCTCGAACCTTGATGATGGCGTTTTAGGTACCTTGAACCTTGATGATGGCGTTTTAGGTGCCTCGAACCTTGATGATGGCGTTTTAGGTGCCTCGAACCTTGATGATGGCATTTTAGGTGCCTCGAACCTTGATGATGGCGTTTTAGGTGCCTCGGACCTTGATGATGGCGTTTTAGGTGCCTCAAACCTTGATGATGGCGTTTTAGGTGCCTCAAACCTTGATGATGGCGTTTTAGGTGCCTCGAACCTTGATGATGGCGTTTTAGGTGCCTCAAACCTTGATCATGGTGATCTGGAGGTATCAACTTGTTTTGAAACGATTTCCTTCGATGGTTCGTATCCTTTCGTTGGGGACGGACTCTGAGGGGATAGACGGTCTTGCGTTCGCTGTCGGAGGTGAACACGAGGAAAGAAACGGGATTCCGTTAGCTTTCATCGGGAAATTAGGCTTACGTTTCTTGTCGGGAAAAGGATGACCGTATTGGTCAAGTGGCTGGACCTATGGTAGGCTACCTACGTATCCCACTGGGGGAATCAAGCCTATACGTAGTTCGGAAGCTGCTGATGATGGAAATGAGGAAAGAAACGGGCTTCCGTTAACTTTCGTCGGAGAAAGCGGGCTTACGTTTCACTGTCGGGGGTGAAAACGAGAAAAGAAACGGGATTCCGTTAACTTTCGTTGGAGAAAACGGGCTTACGTTTCACTGCCGTTAGTGAAAACGAGGAAAGAAACGGGATTTCGTTAGCTTTCGTCGGAGAAAATGGGCTTACGTTTCACTGCCGTTAGGTTCTTTTGAAAGGGGGCTAACTTGGGTCAACTTTGGTTACCCTTGGCTAAGTCCGGGATCATTTTGCAAAGCCTGAGATTTTTAAAGGGCAAAAGGGGGATTTTACCCCTCAATCATGTCCGTGCGGACAGGAGTGAAGTTCAGACTGGCCCTAAAATGGCCGTGGCCTTTTCTTCTTCTCCTTCACCGCCTGTAACAATTTACGAGAGAGAAAAGAGAGAAGACGCCATTGTTGGCCAAAAAGCTTCAAAATCCTTCAATTTTCCTTCAATTTTTGAATCATGGAGCACGGAGAGGCTGCTATTCAAGGTCAGGGACGCGGTCCCATCGCAGAGAGGAGGCTAGAGCTCGTAAGGATGCGGAGGCATTATTCACTTTCGCAATCGATTGCGGAGGAATCGTACCCCGATATGTGGCAGCATTGGTCCACTGATCCGGATCTTCGCACGGTATATTTTGAAACCATTTATTATTTTTGTCGATTTTTATTCGAATTGTTAGTAATAGGGTTTTAATTTTTTTTTTGAAAAAATTTGAAAACCCTTGTTCTTGCCATTGAAATTTGAATTTGATGACTTGCATGCTTTGTTGAGTATATGGTTAATTCAAATATGCATTTTATTTGAAAAAAGAATGGGCAATTTGCCATTTTTGAAATATGAGGTGACGGAAATTTTGCCGAATCCGGGACGGACTTTTGATGTGGGATTTTTGCAATGAGATGATGTTTTTATGAATGAGGTGAATGTAAAGAATTATTCATGCGTGCCATTTTGTGAAAATAGGATTTTATGTGAAAAATGGGACGGAGTTTTGTTTCTGTTGACTCCGTATGAATGAATGAATGTGAAAAATTATTTATGCATGCTATTTTGTGAAAAACGGGACGGAGTTTTGTTTCTGTTGACTCCTTGTTATTGACATGTCCCTTTATGTATGGATGAATGTTTAAATGGTGATTGCTGAAAATCTCAAAAACTTTGTCTTTTGTGCAAGAAAAGTGGGGTTGAGTTCATTGTATGCCGTTATGCTGTCGAAATTTCTTCAAAACTTTATGCCTAGGATGCTTGGGTATGCTTTTAAATGCAAATGCGATTTTTTTATTGACATTTTGTTTTTTTTCAGTTGCAGGGTGGTGATCGATTTGTGCAGGATCAGCTGAATAAGCTGAAGACCCGGGGATCAGTCGAGGCTGTGATTAGCCTGTGAGACCATCTTCCGATCTTGGGTAGAGGGGCGATGATGAGTCCGAGGCAGATTGTTATTGAGACAGGGTTGTACGAGTTTGTTGAGTGTTTGAGGGGGTTGGTGAAGAAAGAGCAAGGGCTTGACTTTTGCCTTGGCGGAGCATTGGTGGGACGTGACCCATACCTTCCACTTCTTTTGGGGCGAGGCTACAGTTACGCCTTCTGACTATGCTGCTATCACAGGTTTGTCCTTTAAGGGACGTAGCATTGAGTGGCGGGATGGCTATAG
The DNA here is from genome assembly GCA_022495995.1 of Adenophora triphylla var. japonica. Taxonomy (NCBI): domain Eukaryota; kingdom Viridiplantae; phylum Streptophyta; class Magnoliopsida; order Asterales; family Campanulaceae; genus Adenophora; species Adenophora triphylla. The sequence continues at coordinate 8,425 of JAFEMH010002150.1, read as the reverse complement.
TGACCGGGATTTGCAGGATCTTCTAGGTTTTGTCCTCAGTCCCAAGAAGGGGATGGGGATGGAGTATGCAGTGGTCCACGGGAAGATCGTGGAGAGCATAGCGAGGTATGAGGCTGGTGATGAGAGGATAGCTGCTAAGCAGATTGCTAGGTCTTTTTTGTGGTTCACTTTTTCGAGTACATTGTTTGGACATGCCGAGGGGACAGCGGTGTTTGCTTTGCTGAGGACGTTGACCGATGTGGAGAGAGCTGGAGAGGTGTCCTGGGGGGAGGCCGGGCTAGCAGAGCTATATTTTGCTCTGGACAGGTACAGCCGGAAGGCTGTGAGCTCCCTTACGTGCTTCGAGTTCCCACTGGAGGTATAAGCTTCTGCCTTTTCTTTTCTTTTTGCACGTATTGTTTCTTTTCCGAACTTAACTGATGTAATCTTTTCCTTTCGCAGGTATGGGCTCTGGAGTTCTTCCGCATCACGATGTGGCGGCAGCCGGCGGAGCACGTTGGGGCGTATCCGGCTATGCTCTCCTAGACCAGGCAGGCTCGGGAGAAGAGGGGTGCTCGGGGGTGCACGACCCTCAAGTATAAGGAGTGTCGGCCCCTTGTGAGAGCGGAGACGGATGAGAGGATTCAGTTCTACCCCTGGGGTCGTTTTGACGTGGAGCAGCTGAAGGGCGCGGAGAGATGGACGGTAGAGAGGAGGATTTTGAGGGGGTTGTCTTGTGATGTTTATTACTTAGGGGATAGGGTGACGCGCCAGCATGGCGACGGCGCGCCTTTGATGACACCGATGGAGCCTCCTGTTGATATGTTGAGTCCGACAGAGGGCTCGGAGACTTGGGCTTACTACCGGGGCGGCCAGCATTTTTCTGGGTTTGTGACAGATGAGCAGTATTCGATTTTTGTGTTGAGGAGGCTGAGGATGCCCCAGGTGCTTGAGAGAGAGGGGATCCCGGTTGTGCGGTACCCTCGGTCGGACTTTTCATATGTCCAGGATGGGGTCAGATTGAGAGTGCACATTCCTATCCCTGAGAGGGCCCCCCGAGCCTTCCGGCCTCATCCGGATATGAGGGTACGTCTCTTTATCGTTTTTGTCTCTTCTTCTTCTTTTTTTTTAGCTTCAACCACTTCTAACGCCTTTGTTTCTGAGCAGTTCCCGGCCACGGTTGTCGAGAAGCTGATGCGGCAGGTGATTGGGGCCAAGAGGTTCATTAGGCAACTCGTCACTCGTGGGGCCGCTTGGGGCAGAGAGAGATGAGCACAGCCGGCGCCGGTAGAGCGAGATCCCTCCCCTACTCCTTCCGATCCCTCCACAGACATCCCCATATCTCCTTTCATGGATTCCAGCAGGGAGCTGCCTCCAGATCACGTCATCCTCGGGGATTTGCATGGACCGGGGCACGTTTGGCACCAGGGTGGATCATCTTCACAGGGCCAGGGATCCGATGCGTTCACGTTCGGGTATGATTTCTTCGCGGATCTCGGCCTGCCTTATCATGGCGTACCGACAGGTCCAGACGAGCCTCTTTCTGGAGACGAGGATGATGACCCCGAGCCTGAGATGTTCATGACTGCAGAGGAGACGGGCATGAGTCGCAAGAGGGACCGAGGGAAGGCGCTAGCCTCTGATGATTCTGATTAGTGACTTGTTTGTTTGGACAAATACAATTTATGCACATTTTCTCTTTTTTTTTTTTTTTAATGTAATAATCTAGGATTATTGTCACTTACTTTCTTTCTTTTTTTTTTTTTATTTATTATGCATGTGAATGTTGCATGAGCCCGGTTTTGTGGCAAGGGTGTGAGTATTTGGTATATGGACTGTTCTGAACAGGTTTTGTGCAGGTTTCGAGCGGCTGGGATGAAATATTCCTCCGCGGTGCAGCAGTAAAAACTGCTGCAGATTTTTTTCTGATGGTGACATTCTTGTCTGCGCAGATGGGGATGAGGGCCTCATTTTCGTCCGCGCGGATGGGACTAAAGTCTGACACTGGCATTTAATTTTTGCTTTGGATCTGGTTTTCCCTTCTTTTAATTCAAACACCCACTCCAACTGCCTTCTTCAGCCTGCAACTTCGGGGAGGAAGAGAGAAAAAGCCATGGAAAACTTCATGAAAAATCCTTCAAAATTGTCCCAAGAATCCCAAATGTCATTCTTCAACAAGTTCAAGGAGTGGTCCCGGGAGGTCATGCACGAGAGGAGGTCATTTTTTGAAGAAAGGTACAAGATAAAATGCTTGTGGTCTCTCAAGGAATTGGTTCCGGATTATGATCTTTTGAGGGCCTCCGCTTCATTTTGGGATACAAGAAGGCATGTCTTTTACTTTTCTTACAATGAGGTGGTCCCGACTGTTGAAGAATTTCGAGCTTTGCTTGGTGGTCCCGAGGTGGAAGACATTGCGATCCCTTTGCCCGGAGGAGCTTCCTTTGTTGATAGGTTGTGCAACCTTCTTCATCTTTCCTCGGAGGAAGCACAAGGTATGATCCGTGGTCCCGATCATTTTGACATTTCCGGTCTTCCAGATAGGTTTAGGGGTTTAGGCTTGATTGATGATGCGTATTGGGATGCTTTTGAACTCTGTATGTTTGGGACTTTGTTTATGGTTTACTCCTTCGGGATTTGTCACTGGGCTTTGCTGGACGTGGTTGTTCACTGTCGTTTGGGCCGGGGCATTGTGCCCTTGACCTTGGGAGAGACCCTTCATGCTCTTGACCGGTTGGCTACCGGGAGACGGTATATGCACGGGGGTAGCCCATTTCTGTTGACCATGTGGCTGATGGAGCGTTTGGGGGTCCTTCGCGAAACTTCTGATGCTGTCAAGCCTTGGACATTTGCCAGGAGGGGGGTTACTGTGGATTTTGATGATCAGGGCTCATGGGAGTACTGGGTGGCTTGTCGCCGTACCGAGGATATCAGGTGGTCGGTGCCGCATTGGCGAGTAGAGACTCGGAGAGTGCTTCAGGACGGGTCCCATGTGGCCATGCTTCCGGGGCTTTCTCAGTCCACTTTTTACATTCCAGCTCTGGTTCGTAGGCAGTTTGGCTTGGAGCAGACACCTTTGGAGGGCTTTGAGGACATAGCTACCAGGGTGGTGGCTTCTGCTTCGATGGATGATCCTTCAGTGTTCCCATTCCTTTCCCGAGCATGGAGGTATGACGTCTTTCCCCCCAGGGTTATCCTCAGGCGTCCAGGGCACGTGTTTCTGACCACCTGGTACTTGGATTGGTACGAGAGACATCTGGGGGAGACACAGGTGGCTATTTTGAGGAGGCGTGAGGCCATTGTTGGTTTGGAAGACACGACGGTTTCAGATATGAGGAGAGCCGAGGCGAGGGCCAATCCTCATGATAAGAGCAGGGATGTTGTGACGGACTATGAGGCTTATGTCAAGAGACAGGAGGGGAGGATTCCCATGTTACCGGCTCGAGTACAGGAGATGAGAGATGAGGCTAGGGCTACTAAGGCCCTGGCGGACGCTGGCTTGACGGATCCTGCCCCTATACCAGAGCTTGGCAGGAGGAGGACTGACATTTTTCCTGTGCAGAGGAAGAAGACCCGAAGAGGAGGAAAGAAGAGAGGAGAAGCTAGTACAAGTAGCTTGGAGTGACCTTGAGGTCTCTGAGTATCCCTTGCTTGTCATAGCAGGCACATTAGTTTGTTAGGTATTTTAGTTTCTTTTAGCAGGTTGTAAGTCGTAGGAGTGAACCGAGCTTAGACTCATCAAAAAGCTTTTGACTGTAATGAATACGTGAACTTCTTTAGAGTTTTTCAAAACGCCTTCATAGCTTGATCAATGTGTTGATGACAAAGTATGATTTTGATTTGTGTTTTAGACCGAACCGTTTCCGGCTGCCTACGTTTCCCTTGGACCAAAGGGCTCAGGTCTCCGTAGTTCGACTCGGTTAATTGTTGTTGTTTTTTTCCTTTGTTTTGGGTTTTTTTTTTGTGCAACCCTGTCTTTTACCTAGGCCGCCCTTTCGGGTTTTTCAACCTAGTTGGGTATTACTCTTTTAGCACTTTTTTTTATTTGGTGCAACCCCGTTTTTTACCTAGGCCGCCCTTTCGGGTTTTTCAACCTAGTTGGGTATTACTCTTTTAGCACTTTTTTTTATTTGGTGCAACCCTGTCTTTTACCTAGGCCGCCCTTTCGGGTTTTTCAACCTAGTTGGGTATTACTCTTTTAGCACTTTTTTTTTTGTGTGTAACCCTGTCTTTTACCTAGGCCGCCCTTTCGGGTTTTTCAACCTAGTTGGGTATTACTCTTTTAGCACTCTTATTGGGAGATGACTCAGTGCTTTACGCGTAGTATCTGCGCAGCTTGTCGCTGTTTACTCGGTGTACAAAAGGGTTTCCGTCGAGGTCTGCAAGTTGCATGGCTCCTCCGGAGAAGATTTTCTGAACGACGTATGGTCCGACCCAGACAGGCTCCCATTTGCCAAGCGGGTTGATGTGGACTGGGGGCTTCTCTTTCAAAACAAGGTCACCTTCCCTGATGTCCCGGTGTTTCACTTTCTTATCGAAGGCTCTGGCCATCCTTCCTTGGTAAGCTCGGATATGTTCCATGGCTCTCAATCGGCGTTCATCTAGCAGGGCCAATTCATCGTGGCGACTCTGGAGCCATTCGACCTCGTTGATCTGACTTTCTAACAGCACGCGGAGTGAGGGAATCTCTAGCTCGACTGGGAGCACGGCTTCCATTCCATAGGTGAGAGCAAACGGTGTTTCCCCGGTTGCCGTTCTGACGGACGTTCTGTATCCCCAGAGAGCGAGATGAAGCTTGTCAGGCCAATCTCTGCCTCGGACAGCCATTTTCCGAATGATGTTTTCCAAGGTCTTGTTTGCTGCTTCGACGGCTCCGTTAGTTTGGGGCCTATAGGGAGATGACTTGTGACGGGTTATTCTGAATTCCGCCAGCAGTCTGTCGCATTCCCCTTCAAAGTGGGATCCATTATCTGAGATGATTTTGGTTGGCAACCCGTATCTGTATATGATGTTCTCTTTGATGAAGAGGGCTACTTTCTTTGAGTTGAGGACTTTGTAGGATTTGGCTTCAACCTATTTGGTGAAATAGTCCATTGCTACCAGGACGAATTCGTGGCCGTTGCTGCCTGATGGTGTGATTTTGCCTATGACATCAATTCCCCAAGTAACGAAAGGCCAAGGGGTTGTCATGCAGTAGAGCTCGTGTGGAGGCAAGTGGTTGAGGTTTGAGTACCGCTGGCATTTGTCGCAGCTTCTGACGAACTGGATGCAGTCAGTTTCTATGGAGATCCAAAAGTACCCCATTCTCAGTATGATTTGCATTAGAGCCCGAGCATTCATGTGGGGGCCGCAGGTACCACCATGTATTTCTTTCATGAGTTCAGTAGCCTCTTGTTTGCTGATACATCGCAGGAGGGGGCCTTGATAGCGCTTCTTGTACAACATATTTCCCAAAAGAACATAGTGGGAGGCGAGTCGCTTCAGGGCTGAGAGGCTTTTCGCTTTGATTCCCTCTTTATATTCCCCATCCTCATTTTTTAAAGAGGCTTTGCCGTTCTTCAAGTACTGATAAATCTGGGTATACCAGGGATCATTGGCCAGTTCGGCCTCCACTTCGACCTCAAAGCAATAAGCTGGGTTTTCTCTTCTCCCGACTCTGAATGGTTTGACAGACTTTCCTTCAGGTATTTCAACGAGAGAGGCTAGTGTTGCCAGAGCATCTGCGAATCTGTTGCGATCTCTGGGTAAGTAATGGAAGCTGATTTCCTTGAACTGAGTCACTAGCTCTTCCATATAAGTGTGATATTTCTGCAGACCCGGGTCCACTGTCTTCCATTTGTTAGAGACCTGGTTGATGATGAGGGCAGAGTCACCATACACTTCCAATTCTTTGATATTTCTTTCAAGAGCGGCCTCCAACCCGGCTATGCAAGCTTCATATTCAGCGGCGTTGTTGGTAACCTCGAAGTTCAACTTTACTGCTATGGGGGTATGTTCATCGGCAGGGTCGACCAGAAGCATTCCTATCCCATTTCCACTTTTGTTTGACGCCCCGTCGAAAAAGAGCTGCCAAAGATTTTCTCCCTCTAGAGCAAAAATTCCGTCGTCAGGGAATTGAGGTTCAGGTCCTCGGGACTCATCACTTGGGGAATCGGCCAACTGTTCTGCCATTATTTGCCCTTTCACGGATTTTCTTGTCACGTAAGTGATGTCGTATTCAGCCACGAAGAACGACCATTTTGCCAACCTCATGGAGATGGAAGGCTTGTCGAACAAATATTTGATGGGGTCTAATTTCGAGACCAGATGTATCGGGTGAGACTGCATGTAGTTCTTCAACTTTCCCACTACCAGGACCAGCTGCGCAAAATCTTTTCACAAGCAGAGTAATTGAGTTCACTCCCTTGAAGCTTTCTACTCACGAAGTAGATGGCATTTTCAACCTTGGAATCTTTCTTCTCTTGAGCTAACATAGCCCCAATTGCTGTGTCCGTGACAGTTAGATACAACAATAGTGGCTTTTGCTGATGTGGTGGACAAAGGATCGGGGGATTCACAAGATACGGCTTGATCTTTTCAAAAGCGCACTGGCATTCTGGAGTCCATTCCGTGTAGGCACTTTTCTTCATCAACTTAAAGATCGGCTCACAGATCGAGGTTAGCTGATTTACAAAACGGCTTATGTATTGCAGTCTTCCCATGAAGGATTTTACTTCTGTCAGCGTCCGAGGTGGTTTCATTTCGACTATGGCCTTGATTTTTGGGGGTCTACTTCAATTCCTCGTTCCGTCACCATATATCCGAGCACCTTGCCTCGTCTTACACCGAAGGTGCACTTAGCTGGATTAGGTCTCATGTTGTGGTCTCGGAGGCGGCCAAAGAATTTTCTCAAATCAACGAAGTGTTGGCCATCGGACCCTTTGGAATGTATTATCATATCATCCATATAGACCTCAATTTCTTTGTGGATCATGTCCATGGAACAAGTGTAGCGCCCTGCGGTAAGTAGCCCCGGCATTCTTTAGTCCGAATGGCATAACCGTGTAGATATCGTTCCCCAAGGGGTTCGTGAAGGCTGTCTTGGCTTGGTCTTCCTCGCCATCTTGATTTGGTTGTAGCCGGCAAAGCCGTCGACGAAGGATTTAACCTCATAATTGGCCGTGGTATCCACCAGCATGTCGATATTTGGAAGAGGAAAATCATCCTTTGGACTAGCCTTGTTCAAGTCCCTGAAGTCCACGCAGCATCGAATCTTCCCGTTGGCCTTCATTACCGTTACTATGTTGGAAAGCCATGTCGGATATTCAATGATCCTGATGAATCCCTGCTCGAGCATCTTTTCTATCTCCTCTTTCACTGAGAGACCATTCGCGCTTAATTCTCCTCAGCCTATGCTTTACTGGCTTGACATCCGGGTCGAGCGGTATCCGGTGTTCGACTATGGAAGGGTCAAGGCCAGGCATATCCTTATAGGACCAAGCAAACACATCCACAAATTCTCTTAGCAACTCAACCAGAATCTCCTGTTCAATTCCTTTGAAGAAGCTACCAATCTGCGTCTCTTTAGGTTCTTCCGCAGTTCCCAGATTCACACTTGTCAAAACCTCTTCGGCAGCTTGGGCTCGATTTTCTTCTTTCCGAACAACCTGCTTAAAGATTTCTTTGATATAATGTTCATTTAATGTTTCTGCTTCTTTATCTCGTGAATCATTATTAACTGTTTTTAGACTATTAGTTAATTTATCATTAGTTAAAGTGGCAATCAGGGGATACTCAGAAAGGTCCATCATTTCATTAAGAACGAAAGTGGAATACAAAGCATTTGTTACAACTTCCGTAGTCTTCGAAGGCGTCAAGGCCATCGGGACGACTCTCAGAGAATCGAACTTCAACAATGAGAGACTCGGAGTACTTTACATAGGTTGACACGAGAGGACCAGGGGGACCCAATCCAAAGCTTTGGTGATCATTTCCTCGTTGGTTTGCGCGGACGGACCCGAGAGGGGAGTTTCCCAATTCTTTAGTGGCATTGTTTGTCGGTGGCCTCATGACTCGGGGAATTGCATTGTTTGTCCTCCTCCCTCCAATCATTGCTACCATCTCCTTAAGCCGAACCAAAAATCAATCAGGTCTGGCACCTGGACCTCTTACTCCAAATAATTTGCTGCATAACAGGACCATCCCAAGTCATCTGAAAGGGAACTCCGCGGCTTTAGCTTTTGGCAGCTTGTCAGCTTCAAACTCGGGTTTTGGGCCTTCTTGGGCGACTGGGACCACGGTATTAAGTTTTTGGAGTCCTCCGCTAGGCCTGGCACGCCTTTGAAAGTATACTCGCTCTCCATGGTGGTGGTAGCCCCAAGTATCTTGGGTAGATCTGGAAACGTTCTGCGGACCCGATTCACTTTGATTCCCTGGAACTTCATGAGGTTCTCCTCTAGCTTCAACCATC
>JAFEMH010002149.1:210000-371875 GCA_022495995.1 Adenophora triphylla var. japonica | reverse complement strand
GGTTATTCAACTCCTAAATCTGATATGAACAAATATTTTGATTAATCACAAGAGAGAAAACCAAGCTGATATCGTAGGATCGAAGCTCGGAAAGTGTATAGGGACGATCCTGATGAGACCCGGATTTTTTTCTTTTTTTTTTGAGATTTGTTTTTGTGATTTAATCCGTAGGACCCATTACTTGCGGTTGCCTACGTGCTCCCTCCATTATGAAGAGAGCTCGGGTCGCCGGTAGTTCGGGCCTATCTAGAATGAAAAGAGAATGAATGTTGAAATCGAGAAGGTCTCGAGGACCTTTGGGGATTTTGAGGATTCTGGAGGATTGAATAACATATCCCCTTAGGAGCTGTCCCATGAAAGACACGGATGCTGCGAAGCCCGAGTACATGGACATCTACGGCAGAAGAATGTTTGTGAGGAGAAATGAAATACATGCTCACATGAAGGGAAAGGGGTTGAATTTGCATAATCTTTGATTGGTAATTTTGAACCAAAATGGATTAGATTCCAATCTTAAGCAAGCAATGGAGCATTAATTTGATCCCGACATCGAGGATATTAGGAATGAAAGCTGCTATCTGGTAGGAATTTGTAGTTGGGTTTCCGGGCTTCGGGATCGGCTATCGGGTGATTGTGGGAGATTATGACCTCTTGAGATGAGAGGTCGGCTAGGCCTTTGCTTGGCGAGACAACTCTAAAGATGCAGAGGTTGGCTTGCGGGGATGTGTTTGGGGAAATCTATGGCGAGGAAGATTGATTGCCTCCAAGAATGAGAGGTCGGATTTTGACTTGGCCAAGGGCAAAGGTAATGGTGATGGGAGTATCCTCTAAAATTGAGAGGATGGCTTGGGATTGGTTTAAGGTAATGATAAGAGGAAGTCAGAACTGCGACAACTTTTGCGATCTTGCGAGAATTCGGGCTCCTTTTTGATCGCTTCTTGAGATGTCGGGGACTTTTGAGTTCTTCTTCTTTTTTTTTTTGGAAGGCTTCACGAGGAGCTTGGAATTATATGAGATTGTGAGGATTTTAAAATCCTTCTTTTTTGTTTCTTTTTTTGTTTTTTTTTTTTTGTTTTTTTTTTTTTTTTTGTTTTTTTTTTTTTGTTTTTTGTTTTTTTTTGACTTGGAAAGCTTCGAGGAGTTGAGGATTATCTTTGTCCTTCCTTCATGGCTTGAGATAATTTGCGCATCGCCGATTCTCGAAGCTAACTTCTCGGGCTCGCTTGGACTTTCTCTCAGTATGAAGCAAAAATGATGGCTAAACCAGGTTTCAAAACACGCCGATCTTGAAATGAGAGGGTAGTGTTTAGTAAGGGTGAGGTAATGGCTTTCCTATGGGTGAAAGGTTTCAACGCAATCCCTCTTGGATGACCTAAACGAGATTAAGTCTTCATTGCTTGCTTAAGCTTTATATGAGAAAAGATCCATGCAAATTCATCGAGCAACGAGATGATGATGATGAAAGGGATGTGAGCATATGAGATGCAAGATGGGGAGTTGGTAAGCCCAATTTGGGAAGGATATCAATTGATTTTCTCACTCCGATTAGTTTAAATATTGATCATTTTCGAAGAATTAGTGGTTGAAAACGACACAAGTGATCATTTTGGATAAAACCATTTCAATTAAGTGTAACGTGGGTGCGCAAGTGATGTCTCGAGTCTAGCAAGAAAAGAAAAAAAGACTTATATTAAAAATTAGACACTTAACCACTATGTCCAAAATGGACTACAACGACAAATGTCCGGGAAGGACTTAGGTGAAAGAAAAGTACTAGAACCTACGAAGGTTGACTCAAAAAACTATTTTAAAGATAGGTAGCCCCGGTCTAGCCGCTCTTTCTTTGTTGAACCATGCATCTATTCTTCGGCCGGAGGCGGGAGCTATTGCGAGACCTTTCCATCGGGATTTCCTTGGCAACTTTTGCTCAAATCCAACCATCTTCATTTACTGCGATAGTAGCGGTTCATTGACCTTGCAAAGGGCGAGTCAAACTCCATTGTGCCCACAAGGCTTGAACCACCAAACTCGATCATGTTGACACTCATGTTGTTAGGGAGCGGGTTATTGATAGTATTAGGTCCTTCGGGCATCTCTAACCTCCCTTGCTCAATCAACCCTTGGATGGCCTTTTTCGGGAGGGACGCAATCATCCGTCGAGGTGCCCGTAGTGCGATGAAGGCACAATGTTTGGAGGTATCCAAAGGAGCGTTGGGGTTTCTAGGGTGATAATTTTCCAAAGGCCGGAGCAAACCTTCTCTCACCAAACCTCTGAAGATATCACTCAAAGGCATCCCAAAGTTTCTCAAGTCTTGGAGGCGGGATGCGGATGCATCGGGCTTCTTGGGAACAAAGGAAGTGGCATTGTTACGGTCTGTCCGCGTAGCCGATCGCCTCTTTGCCTTTAGCGAAAGTGAGAGTAGTTTTGGAGGGAGGAGCCCGATATCCGTGGCGAGTGCGACGGTCGAGCTGCTGATTGTAAGCCTTTTCAAACTTAGCCCGGAATTAACCATTGCACGCAAGTCGGCGTAGGGGAAGTGGGCGAGGGAAGCTCTCAAATGCGGCTTCAAGCATGGTGCGAAAGATGTCTACTTGCTCCTCGTCGAGGAGGAGGAATGGCCATTTCACTTGAGCTTTAAGTTCCATCTCTTATAGAAATCCCCAATATTCTCATTAGGGCGTTGCATCGTTGTTTGCGGAGTCAACTCTGTTTGTCTCCCTCCAAGTTGGCTTTATACTTATACGTGAAAATCTTGGTAATTTGTTCCCAAGTAGCCTAACTTGTTTGCAACGGAAAAACTCATTTCAAAGCCCACGACTTCAAAGAGAGACTAAAGTAATCGGCCAACCTAACTGGTTTGTGCATCCCTTAGCCTTCATTGCCAAAGTATAGGTGTCCAAGTGAGTTTTAGGGCATGCACTCCGTCAAACAATTCCAGTGGGCATCACAAACTTGTGAGCGGGGGGGACAATCGAGTCGGGATACGTAGGCCGAAGAGCGGTGTTGCTCCATAAACCGAAGCCAATTGGGGATCCAAAGGTGGAGCGGGAATTCTGAGCCGATATTTGAGCCGGGAAGAGGACTAGGCATTGGTGGTGCATTGGTGGAAGGAATACCATACTCCGGGGCATAGGTGAAAACTGTCCTTGGCCCAAACTACTACAGGGAGCGTAGGTAGGAGCTTGGGCAAAGGGATAGAACCCGGCGACTTGTTGTTGGCTTCCAATCGGCGAGAGAAGATGGAGGCGGATCTGAGGTAGCCGGATGGCTTGGATTTCGGAGTGAGGCCCATAAGTAGGCTTAAGTGCGGGCTGCTTTGTCCTGGTTGTTGAATTGCATGTTTGGTTGTGGCAAGGATACATAGCAGAGGATACCGTGGTCTGGTGATTACGATGAAACGGAGATGGGGGCTTGGTAACCCGTTGAACCACAGTGAGAAATGGGTTTGCGGAAGGCTGTATGAGGAGCAACGGCGAGCTAGCATCATTCGAGGAGGGCTCTGCTGTTGCCCCCAAAACCAAGCGTGGTGGCATTCCAAACCGTTGGCGAAAGTCAGTTGATTGGTCCCTGGCCGAGGCGGGATCCCAATTTCTTTGTGGCATTCCTGGTATCCCCAACCATGGGAAGGCATTCCGTCTTGACTTTGTCCCCAGCTGAGGCATTGCGAACCGCTCGTCCGTCAGGCTGCATGGATCCAGTGTGGTCTGCGGTTGGGGAGCTGGGCGGCCTAGGGATCGAGGAGCATGGACTCGGTGGTAGTACCGTGGGAGGCCGGTGGTGGCATCCTGGAGTAGTCGAGTTGACCAAGAGCGGGATTGTGGTCTTCCTCTTCTTCCACAGTGAAGGTGCCATCCGGGCCAGACCGCGGCCAATCCATGGCTTTGATAGCCTCCATAAGGCTGTTCAAGCGTGCTTCCCCGGCGCACTCTCATCCGTTCGGCTAGGCGATTCCACTTTGTTGTTACATGCGAGGAGTCCGGGAAGCGGAGTGACGTTGTCCCCATCGTTACCGGTTGATGCGAGACATTCTAAAATTCGGAGTCGGAACGAGACGGTGAAGGCGATGATGCGCTTGACTCTTCCCAACCGATTAAACGGTGACCGGTGCCCGAAACCAACCTTTGTGCGGAGGCTGCGGGGGAAAGACACGAGGGTTCGGATGTGCAGGAATGGAAGGAGGGTAGGTGTTTGGGCTTTTGGCTCATGCAACATGCGATTATTTGTTCATGTTTACTTAAAACATGTTTTATTAACCTAATCGGTTGGAAAAGATTGCTCTTCTTTTTCGCGAACTACTCGATTCTGGATCGGTGGGCCCCGTCACTACGTCTATAAGCCCTCGTATTCCACTGTATTTCGACCTCCCGGGGTGGACGGCCCGGGCGAGGGTCCTATAGGGCAAGCGGGTCCCACCGACCGAAAGAAAAACGTTCCTAAAAGTCGGCGGGTAATCGAGTCTTAACGAGCATTCGATGTAAATTACGGACAAAGGCGACGTCAAAAGTCAAGATCATGTCAGGGGCTCGACGAAAAGTCGGCATGATTTGGAGCGATAAGCGTCCACAATTGATCTTGACTTGTCGTCATTTAAGCCGTAATTAGGCATGGAATATTCATTAATCCTTGATGACTCGGTGTCAATCTTTGGGAGTCAGTGTATAATTTGTGCCGATCGAGCCGAAGTCAAGGCGCCGGTCAATATCTTGGTCAAAGTCCTGCGGCGGAAAACCGGCGAACTTCGGCGATTAGGGTCCCGAAAGATATTGAGTCGGTATGCCGACAAAGGCTTGAAAGGAAAGGTCTATACACGAGACGGGGCATGACACGGACCCGGACTAAAAACCAACCGGGTCTCGGACAAAGTGTGTCACGGACAAGTGCATGGTCGACACGAGGCTCCATGGGATGTTTGGGTAGTCCTGTGCTCATCCGAGAGGCGTAATAAGACCAAACGGACCGCGACAAGGATTTCCCCGGGTTAGGGACGTAGTGTGCAGTGTAAGGTCACGTGCGCGTAGTGTGCAAGCAGTCTATCTTCTTTTACGAGTAAAATAGAGATTTTTTTATGTATCTTAAAAATATGATGCATGATTTTTTTTTTGAGAATTTTCTTCCTTCTTCTTTTTTTTGAAAATCTTTTTTTTTTGATTTTTTTTTTATGAGCACATAAGCACGAAACTTCCGACAGTTAGGGACATTATTCCGACAGTCAAAATTTTGACTTTCTCCGAGGCGGCCAAAATAACATGAAAACTGTGCAAAAATCAACACACACACAAAAATGATTTTCGAAGCCGGGACGGAAGCTTGACCCTCAAAAGCTTTTTTTTTTTGAAAACGGTGATGCCGGTACGTGGGATTGTTAGACCACAATTTATCCCCGACTCGTGTTAGGAGGCGATAACGGGAAATTTAGTGGTTTCCACCAATATACCAAATACCATTTTTTTTAAAAAAAAAGCTTAGTCCCCAGCGGAGTCGCCACTGTGATGATGTGTGTATCCGAAAATTTTCCCTTTTTTTGTTTGAAAGAAAATCAACGAAAACGGAGTCGCCACGCCATTTTAATTTTGAAGGCCAAAACTTTGAAAAAAGCCCGAGATCAGAGATTTAGGTTCGGAGGTCATGTTACGCGTCGGGAAGGACGTTAGTGTGCACCCGACGCGCCTCGTAAAACGAGTCTTCCAAGCTGAAAATCATTTGTGTGTGTGTGTGTGTGTGTGTGTTTTGGCCAAAATAAGTTGAAACTCAGAAAAGTAAAAATTGGGATATCTTTTTAAGACTTTAAACTGATTCCATGATTTTTTAAAAGATTTTTGGATTGAGATTTGGTACTCAAAAGACCTTTTGAAGTTGAGAGCCATTTCTGCCAGAATGAAAAAGGCAGTGGACCTTTGATTTTGAAAGGGATTCAAGGGTCTTAAAACTTCATAATCTGGATAAACTCAGAGAATGAAAATTGTTCTAGACACCTTAAATAAAGTTTGTGAGAAGGAATTTTCCATTTTGGAGAAGATTTGAGGGGTCAAAACCTTCTGGAAACCTCAGATATGAGATCTGGATTCCCAGAAGCTGATGAACTAGCCTCTGAAAGAAAATTTGAAAAGAGGAGTTTTACTCACCCAAAAAATAAGGTAAAAATATGTCTGGAAAGCTCTGGATGTTGGCTACAAAAAGTGTTTTGTAGTCAACACCAAATTCCAAGTTCATCTGTGTCCAAAAATTAAGACCATGGACTGAGGTCTGAGAAAATTGCTACTGGACAGCAACTTCTCAAGAAAGAAAATATGATTTTAAAGGGGGTTTTGCATCCATGCTTGTCCCCATTTCCCTAGGTTTTGGTTAGTGATCACTATACATTTTAGTGGTGAATCAACTATACCAAACCATCCTTGGGGTACATTAGGACTAAGCATTTCATTTGCTTGGGAAGGGGATTTTTATCCTTTGAAAATGAGATTTTATGCTTGAAAATGGTTTTTAGGGTTTTGAAAATGAATTTTCTTGGTAAGAAAGTAAGAAAACTTTGAAAATAATGTTGATCTTTGTAGAAGATCATCCATGGAGATGGTCTTCCATGGTGATCTTCTTAGATCTAGAGCAAGAAGATGAAAGAACTACATTTTGTAGTTTGAAGATGCATGCATGGATGAGATTTAGGGTTAGGAAGAGGAGGGTTTACCAATCTTCCTTGTGTTCTTGAGTGTTTGGCTTGAGTGTATGAGTGTTTAGGGCTTTAATGTGAGAGTGAGTGGATGAGTATGAGTTGGGAAAGATTGGAGAGAAAAAGGTGACAATTCAAGTGAATTCTCACTGTTTTCTCTCTATATTTCGCCAGAGGTTCGGTGCAAAATGTGTTCTTCCTCCTTATTTTTGTGTCTGGAGGGCTCAATTTATAGCCCTCTGGAAATTACAAACATGTCCGCGCGGATGGATCCCCTCAGCGTGTACTGTTCATTAAATGCAGCTTCAGCTTTGGACAAGAGGAATAATCTTTTTGAAATTTCAAATTAACAGCCAGTTTTGTGTCTCCAGCCATTGCTATTTGTGGTTTTATTCCTTTTGTTTTTCTTTTTAAGATTCTTTTTAAGGTTTAACCTTAAATAACAATGCCCATTTTACCCTCACTTTGTTAGAGAAGTTAGGATTGTTAGGAATTGTTAGAAATGTTATAACTTTCGTTAATTTTCTAACGAAAATTCTAACAAGCTCAAATTGGAGCACTTACACCACCATTCGACTTTACTGAAAGTTGATCCAGGAAGTGTAGTCAAAATGGAATGTCACAATCACCAAAACAGACCTGCAGTCTTGGATGGTGCTAAATATACTTTTTGGAAATCTAATATTCGTACCTACATCAATTCAATTGATAAATGAGCGTGGATGAGTATACTTATTCCATGGCAACCACCCACGTTAGAAAATAAACATGCATCAGGTAGTGGTGAGACAATCTTTGAAAGAAAACTTGAGGCAAACTGGACTCTTAATGAAATTAATTTGGCCAATTACAATTCTAAGGTTGTGGGTGTCATATCCAGCTATTTCTCTGGAAATATGTATAAATTAATTACAAATGAAAGTGTGGCTAAAGAGGCATGAGACATTCTGCAAATGTAGTGTGAGGGTATACCTATTATTAAATTCACTATACATAGAAATTTAATGGATAAATTTGAAATTTTAAGGATGGAAGAGACAAAGATGTTGTCTCTTATGCTGCTAAAATTCATGAAATCTCCAAGGAATGCGCTGGTCTAAGAGAGTCCATTTCAAATGCTAGATTAGTCAGCGAAATCATAAGGACTTTGCCTGAAAGGTTTAATATCAAGGCTGATGTTATTGAAGAAACCCATGACGCCAACATTGTAGGTTTGGGCAAAATTGTTGAAGTCCTAACTGATTTTTAGCTTAATCTTAAAGCTCAACAAAAGAACAAGGCAATAAGTGTTGCCATTAAAAGTTTTACAGCTATTCCAAAGGAAATAGCTGACTTTTCCTCTAAAATTAATGAGTCTAATCTTGAGAAAGATGATATGGATGGAATCACTAAGAAATTTAACTCCATCAGGAATAACAAAAGGAGAAACAAGTTTTCTAAAAAAGCCTCTAAGGACTTAGAGAAATAATAAAATAATCCCGATGGGGGGTTCAAAAAGATAAGTTTTGATAATAAGAAAACCCCTGAATCTGTGCAATGTAGGTCATGTCGTGGGTATGGTCACTTTGCTAATGAGTTTTCTAAATCACTTAAGAAAAGGGAAATGAGTTACACTACTACTCTGAGAGATAGTGAGGATGATGAAGTATTTGCTAACATTTTTGTGAAGACACACTTTGAAATCTCAAGATTTTAGACTGAGCAGAAGCAAGACAGAATATTTGGAGTGTAAGTTTAGCATAGTTGGAAGCATGGAGGCAGGGGTGATCACATTAGATGGAAAGATTGTCCAAGCTTATGAGTTTTTTCGCTATCATGGGCCTATTATCCAAAAGGATGGAGAATTAGATGAAGATGTGGCTCATATGATTAAAGCATGTTGGTTGAAGTGGAAGAGTGACACAGGATTTTTATGTGATCCCGACAAGGAAAAATTCTACCGCACGGCAATTAGGCCGGCACTGCTTTAGGGCACTGAATGTTGGGTCGTGAAACAGTGTCACGTTCAAAAGATGAATGTAGAAGAGATGTGTATCCTATGATGGATATGAAGGCATACACGGAATGATCGAGTGAGGAATGAGGTGATCAGGGGTAAAGTATGAGTTGCGCCCATTGAGGATAAAATGAGGGCGAATCGTCTAAGGTGGTTTGATCATGTGAGACAGAGACTGACTAATTCACCGGTTAGGAGGCCTGGAGAGTGTAGAAGTGACAAAATGACGAGGGGTAGGGGAAGATCCAAGCAAACTTGGAATAGGGTGATTGAAAATGATATGGATTTACTTAGATTGTATGAAATTATGACGTTGAATATGCCTGAGTGGAGGGCAAAAATTCATGTAGGTAAGGGCGAATCATTATTTTTATTTTTTTCTTCTTATCTTCTTTTCATTTTCTAAATTTTTCCCCACCTATTTCTTATTCTAACTTATTTTCTTCTTACGTTTTTCTTTCATGATAACATATGAGGATTCATGTTAGCCGACCTCCAATTATTTTGGGACTAAGGCCTTGTTGTTGTTATTGTCTGTGTTTGAATCTTCATTTGTCTGTTTTAATGCCTACACTACAGTTACATAGAAAGAAGTATTTTCTGAAGTTGAGTCAGATGTGGAGACGGATGTGGATACAAATGTGTACCCATCTGAACTCACATCTGAGCAGACCTTCAATTGTTTCTCTATAAAAGGAGATTATGATGATGAAGCTCGTGACATCCCTTATAAAGAACTCTTTGAGACTTATAAGGAGTTGCATGCTGATTTGATCAAGTGAGTTGACAAACTTAAGGTATTTATCAAGGTAAGCAAAGCTCTCATAGATAAACTGTCTGTTTGTGAAACTGAGAATGCTAGACTTTTGAAAGAAAATGATGACCAAAAGTATTTTATTACCAAACTTGAGGTTTTAGTAACCAAAATAGAAGTTGAACTTAAAAAATTTAAAACTGATTTTGAGAAAGCTGAAAGTACTCTAACCAAGTTGAACACTGGAAAAATGAAACTTGATGAAGTTTTATCTCTTGGTAATACTGGAAAATCAGGTCTTGGTTTTGGAAGTTCCAAATTTGCTAAAAAGGGCTGTGAGGTTTTATAATCTGAAGAAATACCTATTTTGAGTAGAAAAACCTAGGAGAAGGCATAACATCTGTCAATATTTTCTTGCTCATGGGCATATTCGTCCTTTCTATTTCAAGATGAAAGTTGATAAGGAAGCAGGATGCTTGATTCAGTCTCAGATGTGTGACAGGATATACAGTCAGATGTATATAAATCCTGGCACACATCCGAGAACACATCCACAGGGTCACCACCATAAGACTGTTAAAACTAGTGGGTTGAGAAACCCAATGTAAGTTGTAATGTTGTCTACTTTTCCCTGAAGAGTATTGTCTTTGGATCTTGGTATTTTGACAGTGGGTTCTCTAGGCACATAATAGGTAACCAAGATGTTTTAATAGAATACACATCTGTCAATAGTGATAAGGTAAACAATGATGGTGGGGCACAAGAAAAAATAATTGGTAAGGGGACCTTAGCTGTTGAAGTCTCTCAAATGTGTATCATGTAGAGGGTCTTAGGACTAATCTCATTAGTATAAGTTAGTTATGTGATGATGACTTAAATGTGAAGTTTGATAAGAAGATATGTGAGGTGTTGATGAGTCTAACACATGTGTCCTCATTGGTCTAAGATCATCTGACAATTGTTACAAGTTTTGTGACAATTTGTCTTGTTTAAGTTTCTATGATGTTGTGTTTGATGATACACTTGATTTTAACCTCAAAACTACTGAGAATGATATTCCAGGTTGCTTGCTGGAGTGGAAAAATGCAAGAGAAGAATTTGGGAACAAGCATGATACTTACAAAGACAAACAGACATATGTGCAAATAGTTGTGTAGACGAATGTGGATGCAACTGTTCCCACATATGAACATACATCCTCCACACATCTGGATCTGAAGACAGTTTTTGAGATTCAGAAGGTGATAGTACTCCAGTAGCAGATCAGGGTAGGTTCGTTGATAGATCAAAGGACATTTTGTCCAGAATTCAGAAAAATCACCTCATTTCTCAAGTGGTTGGTGAAATGCGTGATCAAAGGCAAATCGGAAGGAATGAGAAGTTAAATTACAGAGAATTGATTGGATTATGGAGACAAACATCCTTATACTCCAAGGTATGTTGAACTATTTTGTGTCTAACATAATTGGATACAATGACTTAGACTGGGCAGACAATTTTGATGATAAAAACACATGTGGTGAATGTTTCTGCCTTGGTAACATCCTTGATTCCTGGTATAGTAGGAGAAAATGTTATGTCTACTTGTTCACAGTTGCGACTGAATATGTTATCCTTGGAAGTTTTTGCACTAGTTAATTTGGATAAATTTGATGCTAAAGAACTATGATTTAAATAGCAAAATTCATACTATATTCTATGATAACAAGAGTGCCTAGAAATATCAAAGAACCATGATTAATACTCCAGAACCAAACATATAGGCATCAGACATCATTTTTTAAGGATCTTGTTGAACAAAAAACTGTGTGTCTGGAATCTATTGGTACTGAAAATCATCTGGCAGATATATTTATAAAGGCAATAGATCATGTGAGATTTTCTTCCTAAAGAAATTCTCCTGGCTTGTGCGATGTTAAACAAAAAAAATCATAAAATCCAAAAATATCATGTATTAGCACAGTCTCAGTGTAGTCACTTGTTTGTTTACATATTTGACATGATTTGTTACTGAATAATGTGCGCTTCATGTTCATGTTGTCTTTGAACTTGATATAATTTTTCTAGATGTCTCACAGTGGGTGTCTTGTTATCAAAGTGAAACAACTACTTCACTCATTTGGATGAAGTCAATCCAGTATGACCACGAGATCTTCACGATGATAGTTTAACATCAATTTTGGGAAGATCACTGGAAAAAAGGCTATCCCAGGGAAGTTAGAAAGGGGAAATCTACTACAATTATGTATCTTTCCACACAAATAGGTAGATGCATTTTATAGGCTATGCATATTGGATTATTGTTCATTGGCTTCATGTGAAAAGTTATGTCCCCCAAATGTGACTTACATTATATGTTACATATGTATTGTGATTTGACCCTTCACTTGTGTGTATTGCATCTTTCTAGTCCTTCTACATTTTTAGGTCATACTTAGGTGTCCGGTAAATATATTTTTTTATTTATTTTCATTATTCATAAATTTTTTATTTAACATGTTTTTTATTAACAATATCCCTCATAAAGTATTTTCTAGGTCAAACGTGCAATGGAGAATTGTTGTAGATGGCTGCAAAGGGTAAAAGTGAAAAGATATATCACAGATATCTTATTGTTATTTTGTATAAAGATTGAATTTTGATTTGATTTAAATCCTAATTTTTGGTGTTTATCCGTACGAATTTCAAGGTCCAAGGATACCTAAATTGCTCATCATCATTATTTGGCCGCCCAAGCTAAGGTATGTGTCCACCTAGGTCTATAACGCCTTAAGTGTGAAGGAAAGAGGGAGTTGTGTGCTTAATTGGAAATCTCATTCTCCGTTTCTCTCCTTGTTCTTCATGCACACACACACACATCCATATTTTTTTTTCTCTCTCTCTAATCCAATTTGCAGAAGTTCTCCTATGGCTTCCACCTCCTCCTGCTCAAAAATTTTAGCTGAGACCATGGATTTGAGTAGAGATGTGCCCACATTTACACCTACATCTGAGGCTCTGATCTTATTTGTTTCTCAACCAGAGGCGCTTCATGCCCAAATCCTGGTTTCTGAAGACCTCATTACAGCATTCACAAGCTCAGATCTCTGCATCTCAGTTTTATATTAAGGACTACAATTTCTGGTCAAAAAGAGGGAGAGGAATTTGACATAGGGGGAACTGATAAGGTTCAGAAGAACAAACATAAGCTGCTATACAGCTGAGAGTAATTTTTTACTTAACCTCTAAATATTCTGGGTGTTACTAAATTTTGATAAACTGAAAGGTTTTGTATAACATGTTTCTATGCAGTTGTATGTGTGGATGTATCTACACATCTAATTCAGGGGAAGATAAGTGTAAGATCTGGTTACTTGTGCTTTATTTTATAAATCTTTGTTTTGACCAGAAAGTTCAAAATAGGGGGAGATTGAAAGTGTAAGAGTTATTTTAGGACTTGTGCTTCAAAACCGTGTGGTGTGAGTTTTTATTTAATAAACTAGATTTTTGACTTTGTTTAAAAGATTTAGATACCTGGTAGATTAGAACTTTATTGTGTACTCCCTCCGTCCCATTAATAATTTCACCTTTTGCCATTTTGGGTGTCCCATTTAAAGCTTCTCCTTTTCTTTTTTGGCAAAGAATCTTTACTATTTCCTCCACTCATTCTCTCTCCTATTTCACTATTACACTCCCAACACTTTTCAAATTTACTATTTCTTCCACTCATTCTCTCTCCTATTTTACTATTACACTCACAACATTTTCTTCACCCTTAATTTGCGTGCCGAGACCAAAATGGTGAACTAAATATTGGGACGGAGGGAGTATATCTTTTATTATTTGTAGATATATTATTAATCTCTAACTTTTAGGATCTAACAAATCTAACAAATATTTATCTCTTTTTAGTGTTAATATTTGTTTTCATGTAGATGACTTCACATATTGAGCATGTATAAAAGGTGGATCATTGTTGTGAATAGCTCAAGCATTCTACAGAGCAAAATCAGAGATAGAGACTTCATAATTTCGAGATTTATTAAGAGTGTTAGTTTAGGTTGTGTGTGCAGTTGTGTATTATATCTGAACACACATCTTTCTTTTCTATTCAAGTTCTTGTTGTTGTCTTAGTATTTTACTCTTCTTAAACAAGAGAGGTTGTTCACATGATCGGTTGTTAGGTTTAGAATTTGATTGAGTATTTTTGTTCTTTTCTTATTTCACTTATTTAGATTTTTATTCTGTAATCAGATCTTTAATAGTGAAATCATTTCCAGTCTTAAAGCCTTGTTTGCTGGTCGTACCAGTAAATTATTAATACTTAGTGTTATTTATTTTTCGCTGCGTATTATCGTTTATGTGAACAATTATGTCTTACATTTGTGCACACATCTGATACTCTGAATTGTTTGAATCTTACATTTCTAACTACGCTAAACTTTCAGTATTTTTAATGTTAAAGTAATGTTTTGGTTGATTAATAAAGTTAAAATGAACATATAGAATAATCATAAAAGAATAAATAACAATGTACATGTAAATTGTAGTACTCTCTCTCCCTCTATTTCTAGAACAGTATGAATGAAGTTCATTACACACATATTAAGAAATATGTTATAAGTACTATATTATGCTTAATTATTCATATAGTTAATGTTTATTGAAGTTAATAGTCAAATAATACTAAAGGTCGAGTGAATAAATGCTAGAGACATATCTGGAAAGTGAAACTAAAATGTTGTTGAATACCGTGAAATGACAATGTTTGTGGATCTATTTTTTTCTTGTTCAATGACAATGTTTTAGAAACAGAGAAAGTATCATTTATTCAAAGCGTTTTTGTTCTTGATTTTCTCATTACTAGTGGGTAGCTCGTGCTCCGCACGAAAAATCAATTTGCCATTTTTTTTATTTTACTTTTTTAATATTTTTATTTGATAAAATAGCATGACATTTTTTGGTGATTTAAATATATTTTATATCAATCAAAATATTTACATTTATAAATTCAAGAGAATTTTTTTCTTTTAGCATGTGTTGTATATAGTTTGTGCTTATTATGAAAATTGAAATTTGAATAATAACAATGAATTATTATTGTTTTCGGTTAACTTCTAATTTTATAAATGATTGAATTAAAATATTAGATATCATTAATAATTAATGATTTTATACTACATACACATATTATGATTAGTAAACATAATTAGCGGAAACCATTATGTACATCTAATATATTAGTGGAATAATATTTTTATTATTTTTTTAAAAAAAATAATAATTTTTCTAGTTATGGTTAACTAATATAGTACATCATCTTAAATATATAGTTATATGGGAATAGTGATCTAGTATAGTAAGTTTAATACCTAATATTTACCATATACGTAGTATAGTAACTATTAAATTAAATATTAATAGTTACCCTATTTATAGTAACTAATATTAAAGCATTATCTAAAATGTTCTAATATATTAAAAAATTAATGTTTCTAATTAATGTTATATTTAACTAATAGTATTAGCTTATATTAAACTAAATGATAATAGTTACCCCATATAATTACTATTATGATTAACTAATACTATTATTAATAATAATAGTTAACATATATTAACTATTGAGTCTTTTCTACTTCCACTTTGCTTTATTAGTTATATGTTTTCTTCTATAATATAAATTCATTATTACATAAAGAGTATACGAAACTGTATATGATCGTTAAGTTACTAATCATTAACTATTAGTATAATTTATTATGAATAACGTTTTACATATGCAAATATTTAGGTTAATTGTCTTTAGTTAGTGACTCTTTAGATTACATCTTAATATGTGTTACTTATAACTTATAACATGTTTTTATTACATATTATCTCTTTGCATAACTATAATTATCTACTAAAGTTATTAGTTTATTGCAATAATGTGAAAAGTTGCATACGAATGAAAAGGCACATGCCATGAAAGATTGAGAAATTTGATAAATTCATTCGGGTCTTATGTGTCATCACCATATTTAGTATACTTTTTAGTATAGATTTAGTTTCCATCAATAATTAATTGGTGACTTTTTATATCCCTCGTCAATCATCTTTATGTAATTTTTTTGTAACTCTTTTTACTAATATCAACCTTTAATTATCTTCATTTATTACTAAATTTGTATTTAGTTTTCATCAATTATTATTTGATAAGATTATTTGACATATTTGTTAATTTCACAGTGATAGTTATAGTAATTGTTATATTTAACTAATAATATTAGCTTATATTAAACTAAAGGAAAAAATGCAACAATTAGCATTCAACTATTGCACTTTTGTGGATAATACCATTAAACTTTTTTTTTGGATCCAACACATTAAACTGTTTTTTTTTTTTTTTTTGTATTAATTACCACTACGACTAACGGGATTAGTTTCTCCTAGTTAAATGCCATTACCAAGGGGTATTTTTGGTATAAAAGTCCTAGGGGATGAATTAAAAAGAGGATTAATGTATGGCCTCTATATTTCCCTTCTCTTTTATACCGAAAATATCCCTGGGACTTTTATACCGAAAATACCCCTTGGTAACTAGGAAAAACTAACCCCGAAAATACCCCCAAAACTTTTATATCGAAAATACCCCTGGATTATAGAGGTCAAACATTAATCCTCTTTTTAATTCACCCCCTATGACTTTTATATCAAAAATATCCCTGGGTAAATGGCATTTAACTAATAAAAACTAACCCCGTTAGTCGTAGTGGTAATAAATAAAAAAAAATAGTTTAATGTGTTGAATCCAAAAAAAAAAAAGGTTAATGATATTATCCACAAAAGTGCAATAGTTGGATGCTAATTATTGCATTTTTTTCTAAACTAAATGATAATAGTTACCCTATATAATTACTATTATGATTAACTAATACTATTAATTATAAAAGTTAACATATATAGTCACTATTATAATTAACTAATAATAGTAATAATAATAGTTAATCTATATAGTAACTATTATAATTAACTAATAATAACAATAGTGATAATTAACATATATAGTAATTATTATGATTAAATAATACTATTAGTAATAATGTTGACCTAAATAGTAATAACTATTATGATTAACTAATACTATTAATATTAATGTTAACCTATATAGTAACTATTATAATTAACTAATACTATTAATAATAATAGTTAACATATATTAACTATTATGATTAATTAATACTATTAATAGTAATAGTTAACATATATATTAACTATTATAGTTAAATAATACAATTAATAGTAATAGTCAAGGTTCTAAAGAGCGCTAGGCGGATGCTAGGCGGCGGAGTCGGGTCTAGCACCTAGGGGCCTAAGCGGGGCCTAGGCGGGGCCGAGAAATTAGACAAATATTAAATATATTTCATAAATTTATATATATATATCCAAAAAATAGTGTCACTTATTTTTATTATTTATCAAAAATAAATAATATTTTTATACAATAAAAAATCTAATCCAATTTTGCAATTCTAACATTTAAATTTGTACAAACCCAAAGTCTACCCTTACCCAACCAAGGCCCAAACCCAAAGCCCACCCTCAATTTAAAACTTTTAACCAAACCCTAATTCCTGCGCCTCTCCCCAAATCTTCCTGCGCCCATCCCATTCTCCTTCATCAGAGGCAGCTGGATCCCAGTCTAGTTCATGCTCTTCTGCAATTTCCCTCAGCAACTTTAGTTTCGCTTCGGGAGGAGCTGGAGCACGAACAGACAGGAGCTCATCAACTGAATCTCCGGCAAGCCAAGCAGGTAGGTACGTCTTTCTACTCCTTTCGATCTTTTGTCTCGCCCTTAAATCATATCACAACTTCTTCTATTAGGTTGAATTGTTAATGTTAGGGGTTTCTTCATTGACATAATAGCTCCTTCTTTAGCTTAAATGCCCAAACTCGCCCACCGCATAGTCCGCGCCCAACCCACCTAGCTCTTCCCAGCCCGACAAGCGCCTAATCTCCCCGCCTTGACGTAAATCGCAGCGCCCGGCCACCGCCTAGCGCCTAGGCGGCCGCCTAGACCTCTTTTTAGAACACTGGTAATAGTTAACTTATAACGTAAATATTATAGTTAATTAATAATATTAATAGTAATAGTTAACATATATATTAACTAGTATAGTTAACTAATACTATTAATAGTGATAATTAACTTATATAGCAACTATTATAGTTAATTAATACTATTAATAGTAATAGTTAATCTATATAATAACTATTATTATTAATTAATAGTATTAGCTAATAAAGAGAATATCAAAAGTCACATAGATATAGTGATGAGATGGCTTTTAAATAATCAAGCTTCTATCGAAACATGTCCAAATGGCAAATAAATAGCCCTACTCACCAACTTAAGGCTCCGTTTGTTTCAACGTAAAATATTTTCCGGAAAATGATTTTATGTAAAATGTTTTTCGAAAAATGAAGATGTTTTCCGGAAAATGAAGATGCTTTCCGGAAAATGAAGATGTTTTCCGAAAAATGAAGATGTTTTCCGGTAAAATGAAGATGTTTTTCGGAAAATGAGATAAACATGTTTTCGGCTGTTTGGTAAGGAAAATATTTTTCGAAAAATATTTTCATGTGTTTAATGAAAATATTTTTCGAAACCGAATTTTATTAGATTAATGTGATGATATATTTTTATTGAAATGAGTGTCTTCAAAATTATATTTTCTTGAATTATTAATTTTTTTAAAAAAAAAAATCCTTTTCTTCTTTAATTTTTCTTCAAACCAAGTGATTTTTTAGCTAATTGTTATAATGTAGATTTAAAAAATATCAGGCTTAAAATATTATCCATCCACTTTTTTTACACAATTTTTGAGTTTATTATTGATAATTTATTTGTTAATTAAAACTCCAAGAAAAAAATAAAATAAGAACTGAGATTTTGGTTTATTGAACCATCTTCTTAAAAAATTATATATATATATATATATATATATATATATATATATATATATATATATATATATATGAGTTGTACATTGTGAAATGTGTGTTGTACATGAATGAAGGGCACCATTTTCTGGAAAATGTTTTACTTAGAAAAAATGCATAAGTCTTTTTCCTTAGAAAGGGCGTAAAATGTTTTTCGGAAAATGTTTTCTCTATTTTTCGGAAAACAACTAAATACCGAAAAATGAGTTATTTTACGGAAAACGTTTTTCGAAAAACAACCAAACACCAGAAAATGGGTATAACGTTTTTCGAAAAACAACCAAACACCGTAAAACGAATTATTTTACGAAAAACATTTTTCAAAAAACGTTTTACGTCCAAACAAACGGAGCCTAATATATATTCCTTGTGCATTGGTTAATAATGAAAGTTATTGCCTCTATAAAATCAAATAGAAAATGAAAAAGAATATCTTAATACATTATTTATTTCTTATCATGCCATGATATAAAGTGAGCATGACCAAACATTTAGGACATGGTTTGTTTTAGTATTTTAACATGTTTCACAATCCTCACATTAATGTGTATGGGTACATTCCCCTTAGAATTGTTCAAGCATCTTAAGGGTAGTAATTAAGCACTAATAAAGCCTAATTAGAGTTTATTCTTTGCTTAAAGTGGGTATAATTAAGAATTATTTTAATCTTAGGAATCCATTAACACAAAGGGGTGACTAATTGATGGTTTAATTTATAATCCCTAATTTTGCTTCTTTGTTTGTTTTGTTTTTGGTTGAGATGCTTATTATAGTGGAGTATGAATTTAATCGTAAGGAATAATAGCATGCGATATATTTGATTATTTTAAGGATCTGAGCAACACTTTTTCTTGACTAATGAAATCAACAATAAACTTCATATTCATATCATATGAAATACTTGTTTCGTTTCATACTAATTGTTGCGTTAATATTTTTAAGTAAATAAAATTTATTTATTTTATATTTTTATACTCCGTATTATGATAAATAGCCCAGTACAGTAGGTAGCATGCGTCTTCATTTTGGCTCCCCGGGGGAATCCGTGCGAGTCCCTTGGACCATGGAATTATGCTAAAATTATTTTCTTATTTAGAAATATAACACTTATTTTATTTAAGTTGAAAAAAATGTATAATTATTATTATAATACCGATAGAGTAGTATCAATTTAAAAGGCAAACCAAGTAAATGAGGAAGATCCTCTTTTTTCTTTATTCTTGTCCTTTTAATTTTAAATTACTTGGGTGCTTGGCTTATTCTTTCTTAATATCCTTTTATTTCCTCTTTAAGATGGTTAAAAAGAGAATACATCAGCATTTTGTTAGTGCTAGTTAATGATAATTAATATAATTAAAGGCTATGCTTACAAATATAACAATTATAATTATATGAGCAAGTTTTTGAGTGATAATGTAGCTTTTCTTTAAAAAAAAAAAAAAAATTGATCAAGGATATTCCCATATATATAGGTTCAGAATTCTCAAATTTCGTATAAGATCGAATTATTACATAAAAACAGAAAATAATATTTTTTTCGTGTTCAAATAAATGTTCATTTTTTCTTTAAATCAATATATTATTTTCTTCTCAAAGTTTACATAATCTAGAAGACTTATATTTATACTCAAAACATATACTCCCTCCGTCCCACTTCAATGGTCCTGGGGTTGGATTTCACGCTTTTTTAAAAAAATGAATAAAAAATTGTAAGTGGGTAGAAGATTAGAGGAGAGAGAATGTAAAAGTTATAAGGGTATATCTTTCCCCCTCAAATATAGATTTAATTACAATGTGCCACTAGTAATACATTTGTAAATATATGGAGATTATAAGGGTATAAATGTCCGAAATACTATTCAAAACTTGCCATTTATGGAAGGGACTCTTGAAGTGGGACGGATCAAAAGGGAAAGTAGGACCCTTGACCCTTGAAGTGGGACGGAGGGAGTAAGTCTTAATTTTATTAGAATTTTAACAAATCTCACTTTATTCTAATAGCAAATATAATTCCAATTGAAAATACTCCTAACTATAAGGCAACTTTACTAAGTTGGCTCAATACCAATTTAAGTAACTAAATAATATCTTTACTTGAGAATATCCTCAATATCCTAACACCCACCCTCTATTTGAAACATCTACAACGTAGATTTTCAACTTGTCAAAAAGAAAATAAAATTGGGAAAGGTACATAATAATAATAATAACTTTAAAAAAATTCACAGCAGCAAATGTTTGATGTTGAACATATGTTGTAATATCTGGAGAGATATCCACATCACGTCTTCTTATTCTTCAATATCGTGCACAACTTGTGCCCGCATATCTTCTTTTTCTTCAATTTCCGTTATTATAGTGAACGAAACTTAATCATCGTTTTTAAAGTGAATGACACTTAATCAACGTTTTTACAATGAACGATACTTAATTATTAGAGGATGGAAAATATATAGTTAATCATCGTTTTTATATCGAACGATCCTTATCATCGTTTTTATAGTGAACGACATTTTAATCATCGTTTTTATAGTGATTGACACTTTTTTTAAGATGGAAGTGATGTTAATATGGTTTATCATCGTTTTTATAGTGAACGACACTAAATCATCGTTTTTATAGTGAACAACACTCGATCACCATTTTTATATATAGTGGACGACACTCAATCATCGTTTTTATAGTGGACGACACTTATAATCGTTTTTAATACCTTTTTGGATAGAAAATGAATTGCAAGACGGATCACGATATTTGTCGTAAGAAAGATGATAAATCTCTTTGATTATCAATGATATCACATGTTGGATATACTAAAGATCAGTTCACCATTACACAATTCTCTCTCTCAAAGAAAGAATGTGAGTATGGTTGTAATAATGTTTTACAAAATACTAAGATGGAATCATTCCACACAAACCAAGATTAGGAAATATTTAATAACTTAATTATTAGAGGATGGAAAATATAGTTCATCATCGTTTTTATAGTGAACGGCACTTTAATCATCGTTTTTATAGTGATTGACACTTTTTTTTTTTTTAAGATGTAAGTGATGTTAATATGGTTTATCATCGTTTTTATAGTGAACGACACTAAATCATCGTTTTTATAGTGAACAACACTCAATCACCATGTTTACAGTGGACGACAATCAATCATCGTTTTTATAATGGACGACACTCATAATCATTTTTATTACCTTTTTGGATAGAAGATGGATTGCAAGACGGAATTACCTTTTTGGATAGAAGATGGATTGCAAGACGGATCATGATATTTGTCGTTAGAAAGATGATAAATATATTTGATTATCAATAATACCACATGGAGGATATAATAAAGATCAGTTAACCATGACACAATTCTCTCTCTCAAAGAGAGAACGTGAGTATGGTTGTAATAATGTTTTACAAAATACTAAGATGGAATCATTCCACACAAACCAAGATTAGGAAATATTTAAGAACTCAATCTTCATAGGATGAGTGTGGTTCGGATTCTTCATACGTAGAACGCACCGAGATCAAATCATTCCCTGCAAATCAAAACTACCATTTTTTTTCCATCTTAGAACCGCCTTTACTTTACGCGAAACTTGTGACTCTTGAAGAAATATTCCATGAGTAGTTGTAGATTGTAATCTTGCAATATAATTTTAATATTACGTAAAAGTATTTCTCATTAATTATTTTATATTATGCCTCTCGTATCATAATCTTGTAATATACCACTATCTAATATCCCTAAATAAGTATCTAAAGATTTTAAGCAAGCCAAACATATCAAATTTAACTTTATCAGGCACGTTCGTACAATCGTAATCTTGTAATGTATCATGATCTAATATCCCCGAATAAGTATCTAAAGATTTTAAGCAAGCCAAACATATCAAATTTAACTTTATCAGGCACGATCGTACATGAACGTATCAAGAAATCGAAGTGAGGGGGTCAAAGTATAAACTACAGTAAAAAATACTTCCTATGTATTAAAATAATATTTCCATTTGAAAATTCGTTTTTCTTAATGATTAATTATACACGTATTTCTTCGATGCGCTTTTGATCTCGCAGCGCCTACCTTAATTTCTTGGGAATTATGAGTCACTTTTCACCTTAAGTCTTGTGGTATAGTAGGAAAGGAGGAATTAGAAACCCTAGTGTGTTTGGCAACTATGACTTAGGGTTCCCTCCAAGTAATAAACAATATAAGGAAAGTTGAGCATGCTTTGACTTTTTTTTCTAGTCTAGTGCATCGCCTCGTTGATGGTGAAGTTATTGGAACTGTCAGCTTCATGGGTATTGTGCATAATTGATATTTGTGCTGTGCCGACACTCTCAATTTCGATCGTGTCTCGGCGGTCCGTGTCCCGACATTTGAAGATATTTGGACATTTTGTTATGCTCATGTATATATTTGCTTGTCATATCGCTCTTGAATATCGATCGTTCATTTGATTTGATTGTTGTTGTGCAATCAAATTACACTTTCGGACTTATGAGACAGCCAAATTACAATCCAATGTTTTACTGGGCATTTACGATTTGCTGCATGGTTTTAAAAACGAAGATTTTTAAAAACGGAGCAGTTTTAAAACGGGGTTTTTCAAAACGGATCATTTTTACTTAAATGTGTTTGGTATATCACTTTAAAACGCTAATTTAAAATTTTAAATAATTGTTTACAATGACATTTTTATCCTTTTAAAAATAACATAATATTTTATATACTCCCTCTGTCCCAATAAGAGCTTTCTTTTTGCCATTTTGGGTGTCCCGCTAATAGCTTCCACTTTCCTTTTTTGGCAAAGGAATCTTTACTATTTCCTCCACTCATTCTCTCTCCTCATTATTTTAATACTCACAACACTATTATAATTTACTATTCCCTCCACTCATTCTCTCTCCTATTTTCAAATTACACTCACAACATCTTTACTTCCCTTCCATTTTCTTAATTTGCGTGATTTTTAAAAAAGTGGAAGTAATTGTTGGGACGGAGGGAGTATTATTTATACATTTTGAACTCTATTTACCACTTATACTTATGGGGAAAATTGTGAAAAATAATAATGTACCAAAATGTAAAAGGAAGGCAGTGCGGAAAAGCTGCTGCCATGCCATAGCACAACAGAGGCAGAGAGAATAAGAGTTCAGAAGCCTCTAGGGTTCTATGTGGCAGTATTTATGTTGTGAGTTAAAACGGTATTAATAGAAAAATTTTGTTGGAAATGGGTAACGGAAAGTTAAATTTGACTTAACGTTGACCTAGATTTCTAACGGAAGTTCGTTATGTGTTAACGGAACTAGTTACAAAATGTATTCTACATTTGTTGTAGATTATTAAACTCATTTAATGTCTCAAAACCATTTAGGGTGAATGAGAATTAATGACAATGGTCTTTTGTAACTTAACGAGAGTTAATTAAAGGGTGTTTAGTTTTGTTTGATGTGCTCGGCCGAGCAGAGTCCTTGACTCGGCCGAGCAGAGCACAGAAATAGGCCAAAAGTCTCTGGACAAGTTTGCTCGGGCGAGGCTTATGCCTGCTCAGCCGAGCAGTTTGATCAACACGGCCGTGCGAGTCTATTGACTCGGCCGTGCAGCCTGGTGCTCGGCCGTGCGAGTTCCTTGACTCGGCCGAGCAGATCCTGAACAGGCACTATTTCAAACAGAAAGTTGTGTCTCTTCGTGGGAAAAGACACAAAACCCTTGATTCTCTATTTATACCTTTCCCTCCGAATTTCAATTAACATATACTGCACTTCTACCCTTCCTACCCTCTAGTAAGATAGATTAACATACCCAAATCATTGCATATTGTTGCATTAAATCCTTCAAAGTCCAAAGTTCCAAACATTGTGTTGTTCGCTAGAGTATTTGATTTGGAGTGCTCCTATCATTTACTTATAAGTCGTTTTATCTTACTAGAAGATTGCCATATAAACCGTAAGCACCTGTGCGGGGCAATAACTTCTTACGGAGATTGTATTAAATACAAGACTCGACTTGAATTCTTTTGTTTCCAATCTCCGTTATCTTTTTCTGTTAAGTTTCTAGTTAAGTTCTTGAGAAGCCTACACAATTGTCCAACAATCGTAAGAAGTTATTTTACGCTTCTTCAAGATCTTCAAGATGGCAAACGAGAAAGACTCCACAGAATCAAGTCAAGGGAATGTGACGCCTCCTTCTCAAGGTGACGCTACGTTCAACAATGTTACACCGTCTCACCCGGTTCATGGTAAGAAACCTCCTTCACGTACAACCTCAAGGGTTGCACCTCTTAATGCTCTCCCTCCGTCTCATGTGTTCGTACATGCGAAAAGACCGGATATTCTTACCGGGATGAACTTTAAAAGGTGGCAACAGAAAATGTTGGTCTATTTGACAACATTAAAATTGGTGCATTTTCTTTGGGAATATCCACCATTGATATCCGACGAGGATGAATCCAAAGCAAATAATGAATTGGATACTTGGAATCACAGCGATTTCTTGTGTCGCAATTATATTCTTAATGGCTTGGATTACACACAATACAAGGTGTGTTGTGGCATAAAGACCGCGAGAGAACTTTGGGACTTTCTCGAGATGCACAATACTATGTGTATTGTGACTAAAAGACCGCAAGTGAACTTGGTGGAAAGAAGTACCGGAAACAAGAGAAAGAAAACCGGGAAAGTGAAGAGGACCGCCAAGAAGGTCAAAGGTAGTTGTTTTAATTGCGGCAAACCCGAGCATATGGCTAGGGAATGTCGACATCCTAGAATCAACAACCAAGATGGAAACCCTCTTCAAGCCAATGTGAATGAAGATAGAAATGTTCCATTGGACTTTGATCAACTTAGCCTAGGGGCATAAGATTGAATTGACCAAAAGTGGTTGTTGTGTTAGTAAAGGGTACCTTGTTGAAGGACTCCTTAAATTGTAATTGTTTATCCGCCTAAGTGCGAAGAATAAAATTTCAGATTTTATTTACTTGGTTTGAAGTGTTCCAATTGTTATGGCGTGTTCATTTAGGTCGTGTAAATTTAAATTCACTAAGTCGACGAGTTAATTTAAAATTACTACCTAAAATGAAATTTGATTCGCAAAATCAATTGTGATTTCTTTTGTAGAAATCAGTTCAAACCAGAAATAGTAAATAGATAGTTATTTACTTCTATTAATGATTGCATTTGATAATGCAAAGTTCATCTTTTGGAAAAGTAAAAGGTAAAACCTTAAAGTTTTAAGTAAACAATAAGGTTTGTGATTCATCTTAATGAACAATTAAGAGTTTCGAAGTGATAGAGGTGGTTAGTATGTAGTACCGTTTGAAAAATAATTGTTGGGACGCTGACACTTATTTATCAAACGAAAGCTTCTTACACACTCAAATCAATTGAAAAAAGGAAGATAGAACTTTTAAGGAGATGGTGAACTCCTTATTGATAAGTTCCGTCTTATGTGGGTATACCTAGCAAAGGTAGAAATATCTAAACCTAAAGAGGTTAAGATAGGACCCAAAAACCATGGATTACGTTTCCATGGGCAATGCAGTATTATTCAACCAAGGAAAATGGTTGAAGAGACCTCACTTAAAACATAGTTATGACTATGTCGTCGGTTCATCTCAAGGAGATGAAATACATTGTAGGTAACATGGTTATTACAATTAAATGACTTCACATAAAAGGAAAATATCAAATATAAATTAGGATATTCATAAAATATTTGATATGTGGAGGTACACCTCAAGTGTACCTCAAGTGTGGGGGTACAAGCTAAATACATAAGTTCTATTTGATATGAACTTCTAGTATTAACAGAAACTGTTAAATGTTAACAGTTAAAAGAATGGATCATTATATATTTGGAAGTTATTTGATCTTCCTCCATAATGCTAACCATTGGGTTACAAATGGATCCTTAGAAAGGAAATATTCAATGATGACGAATTATGAAATATTCATAAGCCGTTTTATAAATACCTCAAATGTGGGGGTATTTGGCTAAAGTAGAAATACTTAAGCAAGACTCTTTATATTCTTTAAAGAATATACTTCCTTGAAATGATAGGAAATGTATAAAAGAAAATTTATAGAAACTGTAAGTGATTTTCTTAATAAGAAGAAGAAAACAAGATACAGTTGAAGGACAAATTCATCCTACTCTACTAGGAAGATGGTTGATCTTCCTTATGCAAACCGTTGGGTTGCAAAAACTAGATGTACCAAGGATGAAACCTTCAAATATTAGACTACAAACGGTTCATCTCAAGTGGAAGATGAAGGACCTAGACGTAGTAAAAGGGCAAGAGTGGAAAAGTCTTTTGGTCCTGATTTTCTATCATTTATGTTGGAAAACGAATCAGCAACTGTTAAGGAAGCATTATCTGGTCCGGATAGTTCGTTCTGGAAAGAGGCTATTAACAGTGAGATAAAAAATTCATAATGCTTGGGAATTGGTAGATCTCCCTCCAAGTTGCAAACCGTTAGGTTGCAATTGGATTCTTAAAAGAAAGTATAAAGCTTATGGATCTGTTGATAAGTATAAAGCCAGGATAGTTGTCAAAAGGACATGATGATGTATGCAAGATTATCCCAAATGACACAACAGAG
This sequence comes from Adenophora triphylla var. japonica, assembly GCA_022495995.1. Taxonomy (NCBI): domain Eukaryota; kingdom Viridiplantae; phylum Streptophyta; class Magnoliopsida; order Asterales; family Campanulaceae; genus Adenophora; species Adenophora triphylla. The sequence goes on along the minus strand of JAFEMH010002149.1, from coordinate 344,893 downwards.
CGTTCTATGTCGCACAACCGTGTTGGATCTACTTGTGTATTCATATGGACTAAACAAGCAACTAAACAGTGGCATGAGAAGTTCGATAGAACTATGTTATCAAATGGATTCAAGATTAATGAATGTGACAAATGTGTCTACATACATTAAAGGAACATCTGAATCATTTGTTAACAATCTGTCCTATCACAATTCCATTATCTTGAAAAGAAAGTACTTCTAATGTTCAAATAGATTCTTGAGAGGTATTCTCTGTAAAGTAGATTCCTGGAAAGTAGACTCTAAGGAGGTCAAACCACTTAGAGATACTGAATATTTGGGAAGTCGAAACGGTACAGAGATAATAACCACTTGAAGAAACTGACCGATAGAAGAATTTGATCACTCGAAGGGACTGATCATTCTAGATAGACTAAAGGTCTAATTGTAATTATAATCAATCACCGGAATAGTATAATCATAGTGCTTGGTGTACTTAAAGATATACTTATGATTAAAGATTACAATTTCTATGTAAGTTGAATGGTCTTGGAAGATATTCCTTCGTGGAATAAGCTTGTGTCTACATGACCTAAGGCATTGTGACGACAATGAAAAATAGGAAAAGGTGTAGAACGTCATGGTAAGTCTAGACATAATGGTCTTAGACACACTACCATAGTACAATTGATCTCAAAATGCGACTGTCACAACTAGCCATGTGAAGTCAAATTCGGATCCGTCTACCTAAGGGTAGTAATAAAGATCAACTGTATAAACTGTTAAGGGGAATGGGTTTAAAACCCACAACAAAAGAACTTATAGCGGACACTCAACCTTGAGAAATGGAGATCCCAGGCCCTTGGTTCAATGAGACAACCAAGTTATAAGTTCTAGTAGTGTTACTTGGAAACAACAACTCGGTTTATTAACCTAGAGATGTTGAATACTCATTCCCAGAACGTCCAAGTACTAGCACATGCAGCAGTGGTGAGGATAAGTTGAGAAAACTTTTAATGATTTCTATACCTACGGGTGGAGTAGTGCATGATACTCCTTATAGTGAGAATCACCTATATAAAGCGAGAGGTAATAAGGCCGCCTCTAAATGAACGCTTATGAATGAGATACGGTCCAGGACCAAAATGGACAAAAACGTGAGAACAACAATTGTTAGAGCTATTATTATGTGAGTATTATTGTCTTGGTATACATCCGACACCACTGGTTCAAAGCGACTCGCTACCAAATGGCTAGTATATCCGATAATATTTCACTAGGGAAGATTCAAGGCCACAAGCTATCTATTCCGATGTAATAATAGTTCGCCTGAACTTTGGACGAAATTGCATTCATGCATTAATTGTCATTCATGTGGGGGATTGTTGGAAATGGGTAACGGAAAGTTAAGTTTGACTTAACGTTGACCTAGATTTCTAACGGAAGTTCGTTATGTGTTAACGGAACTAGTTACAAAATGTATTCTACATTTGTTGTAGATTATTAAACTCATTTAATGTCTCAAAACCATTTAGGGTGAATGAGAATTAATGACAATGGTCTTTTGTAACTTAACGAGAGTTAATTAAAGGGTGTTTAGTTTTGTTTGATGTGCTCGGCAGAGCAGAGTCCTTGACTCGGCCGAGCAGAGCACAGAAATAGGCCAAAAGTCTCTGGACAAGTTTGCTCGGGCGAGGCTTATGCCTGCTCAGCCGAGCAGTTTGATCAACACGGCCGTGCGAGTCTATTGACTCGGCCGTGCAGCCTGGTGCTCGGCCGTGCGAGTTCCTTTGACTCGGCCGGCGCATCCTGAACAGGCACTATTTCAAACAGAAAGTTGTGTCTCTTCGTGGGAAAAGACACAAAACCCTTGATTCTCTATTTATACCTTTCCCTCCGAATTTCAATTAACATATACTGCACTTCTACCCTTCCTACCCTCTAGTAAGATAGATTAACATACCCAAATCATTGCATATTGTTGCATTAAATCCTTCAAAGTCCAAAGTTCCAAACATTGTGTTGTTCGCTAGAGTATTTGATTTGGAGTGCTCCTATCATTTACTTATAAGTCGTTTTATCTTACTAGAAGATTGCCATATAAACCGTAAGCACCTGTGCGGGGCAATAACTTCTTACGGAGATTGTATTAAATACAAGACTCGACTTGAATTCTTTTGTTTCCAATCTCCGTTATCTTTTTCTGTTAAGTTTCTAGTTAAGTTCTTGAGAAGCCTACACAATTGTCCAACAAATTTTATTTATTATAGCGTCCATGGAATAGCGTTCGACTTCGCCGCTATTATTTGGAGCGGTAAAAAAAATTCTAATACTATACTACCTCCGTTTCGGCCGAAGTGTTCCAACTTTCTATTTTGGGCGTCCCATTTAAAATGTCTCATACCCAAAAAAGGAAAGTTTTTTCACTATTCCACTCACTCATTCTCTCTCCTATTTTACTTTTACACTCACAACATTCTCTCTCCTAACTATTCCTCCCACTCATTCTCTCTCATATTTAATTTTTCATACTCACAACATTTAAACTTTTCTCTTTCTTACATCACTTTCCTTAATTCTCGTGCAATTGTCCTTTTCGGACACTTCGGCCGGGACGGAGTAGAACGCACCGTTTTAAAACTCGTTAATACGCTTAATTGTTAAACCTCAGTTTTTTTTCAACATTTTAACCACAAACGTGCGAACAACAACAGACGGCCACTACATTAGGTCCATTAATTAGGTCTTATAATGAAGCATCACTTTATTTGCAATTGCAGGTCTATGAAATTAACATGAATTATTACGAGGAATTCAAACTGGATCAAGTGAACAATAATGTGATGAAACATTGTGCACAACAACAAAGCTTTTTATCACTAATAGTACAATTTTACAAATTTTTATGATTTCAACAATTCTAACACAACCAATTATCACTACTGCACAACCCAACCCAGCCATCCCTCCAACCCCTTCCGTTCCGCCACTGGTTGTGGCCTAGATGCACAAACGGACCCACGTTGGGAGATTCAATGTAAGCATAGTTTTCTTGATATAACTAGTTGGTGCAGTCAAACCCGCCACAAATTGAAAGCCAGATAACGAGAACCAGAAGCAGAAGAATTCCAAGAACTACAAGCTTTATTTTCATATTCTGATACCACATTTTTCTTCTAATTTGTGTTCCAGTTTTCTTGAAGTCTTGGGCCTGAAATTACATGATTTTTCTTTCTTATGCTATCTCGGAGAGGAGAAAAGAAAAGGTCAAAGAAACTGTTAGCAATAAGTCAACTTACCGAGTGTCGCAGGGTTTCTGCCTTGTCGTTTAGTGTAGTTAAGTTTTCACCTCTGTCGATTGCCTGAAATTTGTTTACAACAATAGAAAATGATCAAACAAACTTAACTCCAAGCCTGATGAGGGATAACTTGGACAATGGATATGAACGTAAACCACAAATAAGCCAAATTGCAAGAATGATGATTGATGCCAGAACATTTCTTGTGTATCGAGCAGATTGATATACGTGTGTGTATTAAAAGCAACCTGGTGCTACAAGAGCTCTCACTATGTGTAGGCTCCTGGGAAGGCCGTCGGGCCCACATACTCATGGGAAATAATCAAACACTTCAAAATAAGTTCCGACCCAAACCCCTCTCCCAACGAAGTCTTCAAAACTATCCATGGGTTCCATTGAAACTCAAGTTTGAGCCCTTTACTTTATGCATTAACGACTCCAATCCCTCAAAGTTTTCTTGTTTACCTACGTCCGAACACCCCACATGAGATAAATAGGTTGCAAGCCATTCAATTGCCTTGAGCTGTCTACATAAACTCTTTCGCACCACTCCATTTACTCCCCAATGGAAGATCATTAAACAAACCACACTAATTGATACCCTTCTTTTCGTGTTAGTTTTGGTCTTCATTTTGAACCTTCCTCTAGTTTGGATGTTGATATTGAACTATCACACTCCATACCAGATGTATTTAGATGTTGTTGGCGGTCTGCATTGTATCCATCCAAACCACATAGCAATTTCCTAATTTGTATCTCCATCTGAGACAACTATCAAATTAAAAATAACTACATTTCAAATTTTAAGTTTCATGGGTTTTACCAGAAATCCATTCTACTGCCTTTGTCCCAAAATGAAGATCCAAAAAAAAAAAATCAAATTTGCTCTTCATCAAGAGCAACATTTCTTTATTAGTTTGCCCAATATCTCAGTTCATAAAGCAACACACATCTTATACGTGTCCTATTAACTTCCCTTTTTGACTCAACAAGTATACAATTCACTGCATTTATTCGATGACATAATCTCCTACCTCCCCTATATTGTTGAAATTGATCCCTTGTGTTTTCCTTGGCCATCTCCACAAGTACTCCTTTTTTTCTACCATGAAAGTTGCAGTTCTTATTATTATTATTTAGCTTCAACTTATTTTAACCCCCCTTTCTCCACCCAGTGGCAAAGCCACTCTTTCGGGATGGGGGTCACTTGACCCCCTTAACTATTGTGGTTTACCATTTTAGTACCGTCAATTTTGTAAAGTACACTTAAATATTATTTTTGACAATTTGACCTCCTTCATGTGTGGTAGAATTTGTACTAAAATATACTCCCTCTATCCCATTGATAATAACTTTTTCCTTTTTGAGCGTCCCATTAATAAGTCCCACTTTTCCAAAATGAATATTTTTTTATACTTCTTTATTAATGGGACCCACCTGTCATTACTCGCAACAACTATCCAATCACTCTTTCCTACCCCTCTCTCTCTCCTACTCACTCACAATACCTACTTTTATAACCATTCTTCTTAATTTTGTGCACTCTCATTTTTGTGAACTTATCAATGGGACGGAGGGAGTATCATTTTGACCCCTCCCCCTTCCCTTTTGTTCAATTATACTCCATTTGTCCCATCCGGAACTACACAAGTCGTCAAAAGCACGAGAAATAAGGAAAAGTGTAAAATATGTTGGATTATGGAGTCTAAACCAAACTTGAAATGAGGCGAAGAGGGAGTCTAAATCATTGAACGAGTTTGGGTTGAGATCGAATTGTTCAACAACGAGGAAAGGTGAGCAAAACTGGCCAAAGGAGATTGGCACCGCCATGCATGAAAAGAAGCACGACCGTGCAAGAGCAGTTTTCGAGAAAGAGGCATTCGACACACTTTGGCACGGGCGTGCCCAAATAGGCGCACGGTCGTGCTCGGGCTTGCAAAACACTCCAAATCTGATTTGTTTCCGGTATAAACATGATTCCTTCCCCGAATAGATTTAGGGCTTCCATTGTACAGCTATAAACATAGATACGACCTATAACACATTGTAGCACATATTGAGAGAATACTTAGCATATTCCTGGCTTGTCATCGCCCCCGAACATACTTGATTAGTTCAAGTAACCGGGTTAACTATTCTTTGTGTTTGTGTGTGTGTTATTTCATATATTTGTCATGTGGGCGTGTTTGATTGTTACCACTATTTGTGTGGGCATCAATAAATCCCCAACAATTGGTATCAAGAGACTTGATTATTAATCCAAAGTTCATTAGTTGATCTTTAAGTCACGTTCTTGGGAATTTTGTGGAGCAGTCAAGATGGGTAAGTCAAGCATTGAGAAATTCAACGGAGCGAATTTCATGTTATGGAAGACGAGGTTCACGAACTACCTTTATAGTAAAGATCTTCATCTTGTCTGTCTGGGGAGAGAAACATACAACCATGACAAAGGGAGAGTGAGAGACGTTAGATCGAAAGACGATAGGTGTGGTGAGATGCACGTTGATCGATAAGATTGCACATAACACGTTGGAGGCCAAGACAACGATGGATATGCTACCGTTGATGTCTGTATGTATTTTTTTTGGTACATAAAATGGTAGTAAGTGAGCTACTACTCCGAGCCGGGTAGGACCACAAGGGCGGCAAAGCTATTCCAACAAAGTTTTAACAATGCTACATTCTCAAGGCTCGAACTCAAGACCTCTGGTTAATCTAGAACACTCCCTTGCCAAATGATCTAGGTGCTTGTTGGTTATATCTGATATGTATGAGAAACCATCGAACATCAACAAGCTTCATCTAACGAGGAGGTTGTTGAATCAGAAGATGTCGGAGGGTACAACAGCAGCAAATCATATCAAATCATATCGGCAACTTCAAAGGTATGGTGGACCAATTGAGAAATGTTGGTATTACCTTTACTGACGAGGTGCAAATTATGATATTACTCTCTTTGTTGCCCGATAGTTAAGATCCGACTGTCACGGTGCTAAGTTGTGGACAAACGAAGGAACGTTGAGATATACGCAAATCAGAGATCTTATTTTTGGCAAGGAGGTGCGAAGGAAGGAGAAGAGAGAGACTTCAACGCAAGCACCAAGGGTGTAGAATGGTAAAGGGAGGAGATGAGGACCGAGATCTAAGAAAAATCCGGTCAAGTGCTACAAATGTGGTGCTAAGGGCCATATTAGTTATGATTGCCCGGAGAACACAAGCGAAGAAGATGCTCACGTGGGACTCGCGGAGGAGTACATCGCAAATGCACTGTTCTTGGAGAGAAGCAGTCGGACGAGACTTGGGTGTTAAATTCGAGTGCGTAGTTTCATTCATGCAGTGGCTCGGATGAGATAGAGCAATACACCTCTTGTGATTTTGGGATGGTTTATCTAGGTGATGATCAACCTTTGAAGATCGTGGAAAAAGGGGATGTACTTATCAAGACACAAAGTGGGGCTATTTTGCAGTTGCGGGAGGCATATTCCTAGCTTGAAGAGGAGTTTGATTTCCATTGAACAATTAGACAATAAGGGGTATGGAGTAACCTTTATGGTGTGTCATGGGAAATCAGAAAAGGAGTGAAGGCAGTAGCTCTAGAGAGGAAGGAGAAGATGATGTACATTACCTGTAACAACCTTATTAGCTCGGGTGGGAGCAAGAGGCTAGCCGACTGCCCAGTTGGTGTAAAAGGGAGAGCCATCAATGAACGGCATGTTAAGGGGGAGAATGACTCAAAGTTGATCGACGTGGAGAAGAAGTAAAGCAGACTTCATAGAGAGCGAGGAAAGACCACGAATAGTCAATGTAAGAGACAATGGGAGACCGTGTTTAATGGAGGGGGCATTATGATGAAAGTGGGTTTGGAGGGAGAAGCCGAAGTTGGACTTGCATAGAGGAATCAAAGGAGAAATCGGTTCGGAGAGGCACGAGGAATCTAACATGGAGAGGTTGAAGTGTCGCTTGGCTTCAACTCGCCTTAGCACTTGAGTGAGTAGGCTTGACGTTGCCAAGTCAGTTATTCGAAGACAAATGTGTTCGGAGGTATGGCTATAGTCTCCAGGTGGAAGATTGTTGAATTATGAAGTCTAAACCAACTTGGAAACGAGGTGAAGAGGGATTCTAAATCATTGGAGGAGTTCGGATTGAGAACGAATTGTTCAACAACAAGGAGGAAAAGGGAGCAAAACCTGCCAAAGATTGGCACGACCATGCATGAAAAGAAGCACGTTCGTACAAGAGCAGTTTTCGAGAAAGGGGCATTCGACACACTTTGGCACGAGCGTGCCCAAATAGGCGCACGGCCGTGCTCAAGCGTGCACAGAACACTCCAAGTCTGATTTATTTCACGTATGAATACGATTCCTTCCCTGAATAGACTTAGGGCTTCCATTGTACAGCTATATAAACATAGATACGACCTAAAACACATTGTAGCACATATTGAGAGAATAATTAGTTTATTTGGCATCGCCCCCGGATGTACTTGATTAGTTCAAGGAACCGGATTAACAATTCCTTGTGTTTGTGTGTGTGTTCTTTCATATATTTGTCGTGTGTGGGTGCGTTTGATTGTTACCATTGATTGCGTGGGTATCACTAAATCCCCAACAAAATATTGGTAATGGAGTAGGTTTGTGAGTATGAAAAGTGGGGTTGAATTGTAAATGGGATAGTTGTTGTGAATATGGCAAGTTGATCTCATTGATTAAAGTACTGTAATATAAATGGCTATTTTGGGTAAGTGTAATATTAAGTGGATCACCCAAAAAGAAAGTTTGTGTAATTTCGGAGGGGACGGAGGGAGTATATAATAAGTATAATTTTTATTACCTAAACAATGTTAACCCCCTTTTCAAAATCTCTGGCGTCCCCACCTTGCTAGTTTATTTGCCACCAGTCCTTTAAATGGACGAGAACAATGTCATTGGTAAACAATAGAATAACTAAATGGTCAGAAAGCTAGTTACCTCGGTACTGCAGCATTGGGCAGTTGAAAGTTTAATTGAAACAGCTATAGGGATCATGTTCAATAAAAGAAATTTTGACTCACTAAAATATACGGATTACAACAGAAGCAGAAACACATAGTAAGGCGAGCAGAACGAATTTGGTTGACAGCATAATTAGTGCGTTCATAATCAAAGAAATAAAAAACAAGACATTGTGAAGGGGCGAAATGCAAATGAATGGCTAAACATTAACTATACAAAAACAACAAGAACATCAAGATGCATAAAAAGTTACCATCTAGATCGATTATCGTACCTTATCTATGTTGTCCAACATGATACTTTTAACTTCTGAGACTTGTGCCTTCACCTTTATTAGCTTATCAATCTCATCTGCATGCTCAATTATGTACTGCATATGCTCTTTCATAATTGGGCTGTAGATTGCATTATGTTTAATCACATATACAGAGTACGATTTTATTCACGATACAAAATGCGTAGAAATATCAGAACAATTCTTTGAGCTATTTTATACTCCCTCCGTCCCACCCAAGTGTGCACCATTGACCAAGGCACGCCGATTAAGAAATATTATTAAGATAATGAAAATGTGTGGTAAAAAATGAAGAGAGAGAATGAGTGGAGTAAATAGTAGGTTGGTTGAATAAATTGTATGGTGGAGAATGAGTGGAGTTAATGAGTGGGTGGGGTATGGAGAATATAAAATATTAAAACCTTTTCTATTTTTGGTAGTTCACACTCGGCTGGGACGGACCAAAAGGGAAATAAGTGTACACTCGGCTGGGACGGAGGGAGTATAGCCTACCCGAATTCCTTGTTGAGACTTTTTGCAGCAGCCGTATCTGCTTTACCACCACCGTATCTTTTCTTGAAGTCTGCTTTCACACGTTCCAAAAATGCAATGGATATTTGCTTTCCAACAGATTCCTTGGCCACAACACAATATGCTGAAATTTTTGGTAGAAAAAAATCAACACGTTTAACTGTGACTTCACACTTGGGCCATAATGTGATAGAACAAGAATGACAAAAGTCTGACTAGAATGGAGGAATCTGGTATTTGTTTCCACAACAACAATACTTGTGAAAATATATTCCATAATATTAACTTTAAAAGTAACCCCCCCCCCACACACACACACGCACATACACATGAGGAAAAAAAAAAAACAAGGGTTGAATCCTTCCTTGAACTCAAAAGATGTACTCTCTAACCTTCATTTTCCCACCTAGTTTGAATTATAATATTGCCAGCTAGTTTGAATTCAAATGTTTGAAGGGAAATTTAGAGGATCTGTAGATTTTCATACCATTTTCTTTATTAGTGAGTTTAATCAAATGTTATTTTCCAACTGGGACGGATGGAGTACAACCATTAGGGTTATGGTTATATCCTATTCTACCAACTTTCATGACCAGTCCATGTAATGTTCTAGGAATACGAATACACTGCATTTCAAGCTTCAGCTTCAGCACATAGCCTATGGATAGACATAGAGGTAAATACATGGTAATATCAAATTTTGCAAAACTGATTTCCACTGGAATAGCATGTTTTTCCATGCACTGAATCTGATATTTGTATAATTAAACCCGTGTTTCTTTTCCCCCTTTGTTCATAAAAGAACTTGCATTGTGCAATTATGCTATTGCCTCATTTGTAGCCATCAACAGTTTAAGAAAAATAGCTAGCTCCTCTGTCAGGAGTTCTGTTGCATACTATTAATTAATATAAAAACAACAAAGTCTTAGTTCCAAAATGATTGCGTACTATTAATATGCTAAAGATAATTGTAGAAACTGCTTTAGTGACAATCACGATGGTAATACCCTCACTAAAACTATACTCCCTTCGTCTCGGAAAGTTTGTCCCACTTTGACTTTCATGGTCAACTCAATTGAACTTTGACCATAGTTTTATGAAAATCTTGGTATCTCTATACAATTCTAAAAATTGTTATTGTTTCACCATTAGGAATACTATCAATAACATTTTTTAGAATTACATAGAGCTATCTAGATTTTCATAAAATTAAGGTCAAAGTTTGGTTAAGTTGACCATAAAAGTCAAAGTGGGACAAACTTTCCGGGACGGAGGGAGTATTTTGTATACTTATGATTCGTCATTGCTTCTAAATTAGTGTTCTTAAAACACTCCTTATGTCCAGATTGCAAGGAGATGCTGAGTGCATTTATTATTATTGAGAAACAATTTATCATATTCCTTGACCTTAGTATCAAAGAAGGCTCTAATTTCAGTAAGGTTGGTGATGTAGGTCCTCCAAAACTATGATGTATTCGATCCATCCCCTTTTCCCATTCCCCACATGTAAAAGGCAAAGGGATGACATTTGGACTGCCAACTTTCATATGTAACAAGAAAAACATACTCCCTCCGTCCCAAAATGATCTTCCCACTTTTTTTGTTGTTAATACGAAGGTATTTTTGAAAATTAAATTAGGTTAATTTAATTATACTAATGAAAATTTAAACATTGTTATTGATATACCAATATAAATAATATCAATAACAATTTTTAGATGATCATTAGGATAATTAAATTAACCTAGATTTACTGCTCAATGTACCTCCGTGTTGACAACAAAAAAATTAGGAAGAACATTTTGGGAGGGAGCATATAAGAACCCAAGTTAACACCCCTAACCCCCAAAATTATAACATGAAATTTGCTTCATGTACATGCCTTAATATATAATTACTCCGTATTAAACAAGTTGCAACATCTAGGTACATTATCTAATATAAAGGCTCTTGCATGACTTCAAATTCAATATTTCATAAACAATCTCACTGGGTTGACCTTATCGAACTACAACATAGGAACTAATCTTCCTTACAAGTCAAAGCCTGCAAATAGGCCAAATACAGCTAAACCCCGGCCACTCATCTAGTTATTGGATAAAAGAGGAAATTAGCAACAATATTTTACGAGTGATCACAAATTAAAAAGGTGAGGACTTAGGTTACCTAACAATGATAAAATAATGTAAACAAGAAATTGAAACTTCGGCCCTCCTAGAAAACACAAAGCCACGCATTCAACTGAACACACCGCAGCTGATTAAGCTTCTAGAAAATGCCTCCGAAACATTAAAAAAAAAAAAAATCACAGGGCATAAAATACAGCACAAACACTCAATTTATGAACAATGAATTTGGCCACAACTACAAACATAAAAATATAAAGAATGAAAAGAGGGTTTGAAACTTTCAAACCAAAATTTTCAATTAGGACCTATTAGTATTCTCTTTTATCTCTATACATGAATTTCTCAGCAACCAAACACAAAATCACAACAACAAAAAACAAACAAAGCAAAGCAAAACCCACAACTTCTCAATCATAATTTTGACCCCAAACAAATCAAAATCACAAACCCATTAGTAAAACCTTAGATCCAACAATCCTGACCCACAATTCAGCAGCACCTACTTTCCCAAGTAAGTGAGATTGAGAAAAATTAATCAAATCAAGAGCAAAGAAAAAGATTGAAACTTTACCATAACCATCTTCAACTAAGAAGTTAAAAGTATGGTGATCGCAATTATAAGTAAATTTGTTGTTTGAAGAAGTGAGTTTCTGAAGACATTGAGCTGCAATCGCCGGAAAGTTGCCGGTGAACTCAGTGTACTCCGACAGTATCATTGTACCTCGTGCCACAAAGCTGTAGATGAACGATTCTTGACCCATGTTTTCTGCTTCTGGTTCTAACTCACTGAGTTGAATTTCCCGAGTTTTAGAGAGAGAAAGTTGCTGCTCTTCTCCCTCTTGCCGCCGTTCTACATTTGGGATTTTGAGAATTTATCAGTCCTTGGGGCTTTGCTTTGGGGTAAAGTTTGTTGAGAAAATTACCTCTTAATCCTTAGCTCTAACCAAATCTACGTCCTAATACAATAAAAAATCAAATTTACGTTTTAATCCTATTCTAAAAATATATTAATCATATAATTTATCTATCACTAAAGCCTAAATAAAACACCCACCTCTTCACACACAAAAAAAAACACACACTCCCCCTTTCTCTACTTTCTCTCTCTAAACTCCGACCACCCTTATTTATGGATACTCGTCAAAATTTCGAACGGATGGAGAAGCTGTTGGAACATTAAACGATTCATTAATCATGAACCGTCTCATAACTAGATTAAGAAGAGAAGAAGAAGAAGAAGAAGAAGAAGAAGAAGAAGAAGAAGAAGAAGAAGAAGAAGAAGAAGAAGAAGAAGAAGAAGAAGAAGAAGAAGAAGAAGACGGAAGCGTGTGCGCTGTGATTCCATTATTGTTCTTTGTTGTTCTTGTTCTTGATGAAGATATGAAGATAGTCTTTGATTTAGGAAGAGTAGATCTTCTAAATGATGAGTGCCCTTTACTCTCTTTGATCTTCAAATCTTAGGAAGAGTTTTGGTCGAATGAGAATGTAATTAACTAGTGATTCATAGGCTTGATGGATAGGCGCTTTATATAGGAATCCAAGCAAGACTTCATTTTAGGACTACACCTATTGATATATAAGACATTACCATTATGCCCATCATTTAATGGTATACTTATATTATGGAATTCTACATATTATTTTGAGTTCTATACTTTATACCATATATTATAATATTGATCATTATATTATTAAGTATTTATATGTTACATTAATCCATGTTCTTACAATCTCCCACTTGGATTATTATAACATATACCTTTACTTAATAAATTTCTTAAATCATATTTATAACACAAATGACAACCCTTATGTGCACTTTGTTGTCATTCGAAAACAATCCCGTCCATTAGTCATATAAGTATAAGGACTAAAGGGGCATTCGTTGTAATTGATTCGCAACTAAACCCACATTAATCACATATATATATCCAACTAAATGACATAGATTAAGTATAGATATGTAGCATGGAATATTAATGAATATATATGAAGAACGTATATATATATTCTCCAACTAGTCCTACTTTAACCAAATGAGATCGATTTAAATAAAACAACACAAGGAAATATGAAACATTAAGAACTCCCACTGATTTAAGCATTATCAAAAGTCATTACACCCATATGAGCAACATGCTCGTGAAATACTAAAGGAGATAATGCCTTAGTAAATGGATCCGCTAACATGGAGTTTGTACCAATAAGTTCTATTTCAATTTGTTCATTTTGTACTCTCTCTCTCAACAAGAAACTTAATATCTATATGCTTAGATTTAGATGAACTCTTGTTGTTGTTGGAGTACAATACCGCGGCCCGATTGTCACAATATAACTTAAGTGGTCTTTGAACACCTTTGACAATCTGCGGTCCTTCAATAAATTTACGCGGCCATATAGCTTGATTGGATGCCTCATAGCAAGCAACAAATTCGGCTTCCATGGTGGAAGTAGTAACTAATGTTTGCTTGGCACTTCTCCAAGATATCGCTCCACCGGCCAAAGTGAAGACATAACCCGATGTCGATTTGCGACTATCTTGGCATCCAAAGAAAGTCGAAATCGGAAAAACCAATGATCTCAAGATGATCCGACTTTATATATGTAAGCATGTAGTTCTTCGTGTTTTGTAAGTATCTCATCACTCTTTTGGCTGCGACCCAATGTTCTCTTCCGGATTGCTTTGATATCGCCCCAAGCATGCCAACAATAAAGGCAAGATCCGGGCGAGTACGAGACTTGAGCATACATTAGGCTTCCTATCGCGGATGCGTAAGGGATATTTTCCATATACTTGGATTCAAGATTATTTTAGGACATTGATTTAAACCTGAACTTATCTCCCTTAGAGACCGGGGTGTCATGTGGTTTACAATTTTCCATGCTAAACCTTTGTAATACCTTCTCTATATAGTTCTTTTGTGATAATCCTAGCATACCTCGTGAGCGATCACGATGTATTTGGATTCCTAATACAAAAGAAGCTTCTCCAAGATCTTTCATCTCAAATTTATTTGAGAGAAATTTCTTAGTTTCCTTAAGAAGGTCCTTATCATTACTAGCAAGTAAAATGTCATCCACATATAAGATCAAAAATATAAACCTACTCCCACTGAACTTATGGTACACACAATCTTCACCAAGATTCATTTCAAAGCCAAATGAAAGAATAACTTGGTTAAATTTTAAGTATCATTGACGAGATGCTTGCTTGAGCCCATAAATGGATTTCTTAAGTTTACAAACTAGTTGACTAGTTTGATCCGAATCAGTCACCATTTCTGATTTCTTCATATAGATAGTTTCCTCAATGTCGCCATTGAGAAAAGCTGTCTTTACATTCATTTGATGAAGCTCAAGGTCAAAATGTGCCACTAAAGCCATAATGATCCTAAAAACATTTTTAGAGGATACCGGTGAAAATGTTTCTTTGTAATCAATGCCTTCTTTTTTAGTAAACCCTTTAGCGCAGGGGCGGAGCCAGGGGGCATGGGGGGGCACTCGCCCCCCCCCCCCGGCGGCGGAAATGCAGTGGAAAAAAATTTTTTTTGCCCCCCCCCATATTTCTTTTTATATATGTATATATATATAATTAACTTCAAGATTAACACCAGTGAGTGGTGTGGTTCAGTGGTAGAAGGGGTGAAGTTAAAGCCTTTTGTGTTTTCTTTCAAATCCGTGTTCGAGCCCTGCTACCTACATTTTCAATTAATTTTATTTGTCCTCCATCTTTGCTATTCTCTCTTTCTCTCTATCCATTTCTTTTTCTTAACAGTTTTGTTGTTCTCTTTCTCCTAATTTCCTCATATTTTTTCAATCTTAATTAATTAGTTAGGCTTTTCCCATTTCTTAATTCTTTACATTTTTAACTAAAATACATTGTATTTCATGGATCCGACCCATTTTTTACTTGTCCGACCCGAAATTTTTTTTCCGGGGGCGCTGCCCCCGAACCCCCGTGAAATCTTGCCCCCCCGGGGCAATTCCTGGCTCCGCCCCTGCTTTAGCGACAAGACGAGCCTTATGTCTTTCCACATTATCTTGTGAATCCCTTTTGGTCTTAAAGACTCATTTACACCCAATGGGTTTCACATTCTTAGGTAATGGGACAAGATCCCAAACGTTATTGTCATTCATGGATTTTAACTCTTCATTTATGGCATCAATCCACTTATGAGAATTTGGACCACTAATGGCTTCATGGAAGGTGATTGGCTCATCTCCCACTAAACCTAACAGTTCCTCATTCTCGGCAAGATACACATCATAATAATCTGGTATAGCACTCCTTCTTGCTCTATTAGATCTTCTTAATGACACCGGTTCTTCTTGATTTTGAGGGTGTTGAATTTCCTCATCAACATTTCATGTTGTTCATTAATAGGAGAATTAACGTCATTTTGAATATTATGTTCTTGTCGAATTTCAGGCACAACTGCTTGATTTTCGATAGGAACTATAGGAAGAGGTATAGAAACGAATTCCTCTTCCATTTCTTCAAATTCAAAATTACTATTCAAATTTTCCCCTCTAAATTCAACATCCTCAAAGAACCTAGCATTTCCCGTCTCGAAAAAGGTTTTAGTCTTTGGGTCATAGAATTTATATCCCCTAGATCTTTGAGAATACCCTACGAAATAACTACTAACGGTCTTAGCGTCCAACTTTCCTTCGTTAGGTCTATAAGGACTAGCTTCGGCTGGACAACCCCAAACATGAAGATGATTAAGGGACGGTTTTTTACCGGTCCATAATTCATAAGGGGTTTTGTCAGTAGCTTTTGAAGGAGCTCTATTAAGTAGGTAGGTTGCGGTTATCAAAGCATCGCCCATAATGAGTGAGGTAAAGAAGTACAAGAAACCATACTTCTTACCATATCCTTAAGGGTTCTATTACGTCTCTCGGCTACACCATTCATGCTAGGTGTCCCCGGCATGGTGTAGTGAGGGACAATCCCACACTCTTCCAAATATCGAGCAAAAGGACCCGGACGTTGTTCTCCCGAACCGTCATTCCGACCATAGTATTCACCACCACGATCGGATCTAACGTTCTTAATAGTCTTTTCAAGTTGATTTTCAACTTCGGCTTTAAAAGACTTGAAAACGTTCAATGATTGAGACTTTTCATGAAGTAAATAAATGTATCCATAACGAGAGAAGTCATCTATGAACGTAATAAAATATGTTTGTCCGTTCCATGAAGAGGTAGGGAACGGTCCACATATGTCCGTATGAATTAGTTCTAAGACTTTTGTAGCTCTCAAGGATTCATTTTTGTTTGTACTATTTGTAAATTTTCCCTTAAGGCATTCAATACAAAAGTTATTTTCCGGAGTATCAAGCTTATATAATATTCCCTCGGACACAAGCTTGTCAATTCTCCTTTTGGAGATATGACCCAAACGCCTATGCCACAAGGTATACGAGTTTTTACTTGAAAACTTTTGTTTTATGCCTCGAGAGTTAGTTTCATTATTATGGGACTCATTTAATGAATTGACTGTATCAAGTAAATATAGATTATCAATGTAAGACAAAGAGCTAGTACCAAAAAGTTTTGAATCAAAATATAAATTGCATTTATTATTACCAAAGATGCAAGAATAACCTTCTCGATCTAATGTAGTGACGGAAATTAAATTCCGTCTAAATGATGGAATAATAAATACATTGTTCAAAACTAAATAATATCCGGTACTTAATGATAATCTATAGGTCCCTATGCCTTCCACCTCTACCGGTTTTCCAGCTCCCATGTAGATGAATCTTTCACATTCATTAGGCGTTCGGTAGTTCAGGCAACCCTGCATACATGAACTTATGTGAGTAGTTGCACCGGAGTCTAACCACCATGTATACGAAGGAATTGAAACTAAATTAGCTTGCATGCAAACAAAGCTAAATGACATACCTTTCTTAATTCGCCATTGGCGATACTTAGGCGATCGGGCTTCATGTGAGTGGGGTCCTTGCAAAAGAAGCACTTTTTCACCTTTTGATCATTTGATGATCCCTTAGGCTTCTTTGATGCAACCGCAATCTCCTTACCTTTTTTCTTAATCCCACGAGAAGAGGTAGATGCATAATGTGCACTTTCGGGTTTGGTGTGTTTCAACCTATCTTCTTCCTCCGTGACATGTGAAATTAATTCATTAATATTCCACTTGTCCTTTTGACAATTATAGGTCATTTCAAAATGACCAAATTGTGAAGGAAGAGAAATTAAAGCCAAATGCACAAGCAAGTCTTCCGATAAGTCCAGCTTGAGTGCTTTTAATTTCGTTGATAGATGAAACATCTCCATTATGTATTCCCTTAGGTTTCCCGGTGCCCTTATACCTCATGGAAACAAGCTTCCTCAAGGTAGCACTTGTTTCCGATTTATCACTTTTGGCAAAGCGTTGTTCTAGGGCATCTAGGAAACCTTTTGCACCATCATCCTCGGAGACACCTGTTCGAAATGTCTCAGGATCGCATTCTTAATTATGCTTAGCCGACGCGATTAGAACGCTTCCACCTCTACGAACTTAAGCGGTCTTCCGCGGTGCTTTTATCGGTTAGAGGGCGGGAGCTTGTTCTCTTAATGCAAGGTCAAGGTCCAAACAACCTAAGACCATAATAATCTTGTTTTTCCAAGTTTTAAAGTTTGTCCCAGCTTAGCAAAGGAATTGAGTTTAAGGCGGTAGTAACGAGATGAAGCACCGATCAAATACGAATGAAGAGAACAAAAGAATGAAACAAAACATATATAAGAAACTACACAATGATTAATTATATCAAAATGAATTCCATCATAATAAAAGAAAATCAATATGACATCAAGACTAATCTTTGGATTGCGAATTGACTCACAATTTGATTCATCTTAGGGTAAACAAATAGCTTTAAACAATACACTTTAAATACTTGCCTTCCTTTGGGCCGGATCAAGTACAAAAGTGTCCTAAAGTTTAAGGTACTTGTTCCCCGGCAATAAAGAATATAAACAATTCACTTTAAACACCCGCCTTCCTTTGGGATGGTTCACAGCATTTAAAATGACCAAAAGTTTAGTTCAATTATTACCCCATGAATGTAAATACTTAGTCAACAACAAGGTCTCCTTTGGGAAATAAGCATGTTATCACATATCAATATTTACATTCATCTTTTAACAAGTTTGAATTTAATCAACAAGGTCTCCTTTGGAAAACAAGCATGTTAATTATGTCCAAAATGTTAAGGATATAATTAATCGGAAACAAAAGGCCTTAAGGTTATTTCTGAAAATTTAAAGGGTAAATAAATAAGTGAAATTTATCATTAAAAGATAGTATCCTTTTGTTCTACCCGTCCATTCTTAAAGTTCGATAACTCTAAGAACCGCCGAAGCGCGACTGGTGTCCAGATATTATAATTTACTAACAAATTATCACAAAAGACCAAAAGAGTATGAATGACCAAAAAATTGCAGTTCTATAAACATTGAAGCTTCTGCACACATGGGCGGCCGCGCTGGTCAAGGTGGGCGACCGCCCAAGCTTCAATTCCACAAATTTTGAAGTCGCTGTACACATGGGCGACCGCCCAGGTCAAGATGGGCGACCGCCCAAGCTGCATTTCACATTCATTGAAGTTGCTGTGTCCAAAATAGGATAATCTTACATTAAGAATTGAAAGCTTTGTGTAAACCAAAATCAGAAATAGAATGAAGTTTATGAATATAATACTCTTAGACAAGATGAGTATCATGAACAAGAACAAAACTAAATGAAATCATAAAAGAATTAAAGCATAAGGCTTTATAAGAATTTCAAACTCAATCTAGTATATAACCAGGCTCTGATACCAATTGTTGGAACATTAAACGATTCATTAACCATGAACCGTCTCATAACTAGATTAAGAAGAGAAGAAGAAGAAGAAGAAGACGGAAGCGTGTACCTTGTGATTCCATTATTGTTCTTGTTCTTGTTCTTGATGAAGATATGAAGATAGTCTTTGATTTAGGAAGAGTAGATCTTCTAAATGATGAGTGCCCTTTACTCTCTTTGATCTTCAAGTAATTAGGAAGAGTTTTGACTGAATGAGAATGTAATTAACTAGTGATTCATAAGCTTGATGGATAGGCCTTTATATAGGAATCCAAGTGGCACTTCATTTAGGGACTACACCTATTGATATATAAGACATTACCATTATGCCCATCATTTAATGGTATACTTATATTATGGAATTCTACATATTATTTTGAGTTCTATACTTTATACCATATATTATAATATTGATCATTATATTATTAAGTATTTATATGTTACATTAATCCATGTTCTTACAGAAGCCTCTTTAGCGTCGGCGGTGGTTGAATCTGTTTCTCGAATGGAGGGGGAGGTTGGGATTGGGGGTAGTTGAAAGAATGAAGATTTCCAAGGTTGTTGGATTTGGTGAAATGGGTGTGGAAAGAGGTTTGACAAAACAAAGGTGTTATATAATATATACTAGTTGTACACCCGTGCGATGCACAATAAATTTTTGAAAAATTCTTAAATATGAAAAAAAATATTGAAATAAATACCACACAAACATTGTAACAAATAGAACATTTTTACAGAGAGAAGTAGTTATATATTACGTAAAAGTGATGGGGGGAAATGAAATTACATATTAGTAAATACTTCTTTGAAAACCACGTTCTTAGTAGAAATATCAGAAGAAGAAGATGGACGATCTTCATTAAATATCAATATTTACTTCAAACGAAAGTAGAAATATATATAGATTTTTTCCACAAACCATCCACATATAAACACAATTTAAAGTACAACAACCCAATATCTTAAAAATCACTACAGAAATAATATAAAATAATTTTACTATTTCTTTATTATTTTAAATATAAATAAATTATTGATACATTTATTTTAATTTTTATATTTCAAGTTTTGTTTAAAAAATAAACAAAACTTGAAATATAACCATTACAAAATATGGAAAATTTTGGGACACATTTGAGGACAAAAAGATCAATCAAATCTGAACGAAAATGGTTATTTATTTGAGACAGAGGTAGTACCCCCGTGCGATATACTCCCTCCGTCTCACGTGAATGGACACTTATTTCCTTTTTGGGACGTCTCACGTGAATGGACACTGCCCAAAATGGAAACAAATACTCCCTCCGTCCCACGTAAATGCAAACTTATTTCCATTTTGGTCCGTCCCACGTAAATGTGGACTGCCCAAAATGAAAATAAATATTCACTATTCCACCCACTCATTCTTTCTCCTACTTCACTTTTACACTCACAACATTCTCTCTCATAACTATTCCTCCCACTCATTCTCTCTCTTATTTAATTCTTCATACTCACAAGCACCTCCTCCACCTATTTCTCTCTCCTACTTTTTCTTAATTCCCACACCCAAAAAGATAGTTTGCATTTACGTGGGACGGAGGGAGTATTCACTATTCCACCCACTCATTCTCTCTCCTACTTCACTTTTACACTCACAACATTCTCTCTCCTAACTATTCCTCTCACTCATTCTCTCTCTTATTTAATTCTTCATACTCACAAACACCTCCTCCACCTAGTTCTCTCTCCTACTTTTCCTAATTCCCACACCCAAAAAGTTGGTGCCCATTCACATGGGACGGAGGGAGTATATATATATATATACTCCCTCCATCCCAATAGTAGCTGCCCAATTTTTGGGTTGCACGCAAATTAAGAAAATGAGGAGAAAGTAAAAATGTTGTGAGTATAATTTGAAAATAGGAGAGAGAATGAGTGGAGGGAATAGTAAATTATAATGGTGTTGTGAGTATTAAAATAATGTAGGAGAGAGAATGAGTGGAGGGAATAGTAAAGATTTCTTTGCCAAAAAAGAAAAGTGGAAGCTATTAATGGGACACCCAAAATGGCAAAATGGAAAGCTACTATTGGGACGGAGGGAGTATATATATATATATATATATATATATATATATATATATATATATATATACTCCCTCCGTCTCAATATTTAGTTCACCATTTTGGCCTCGACACGCAAATTAAAGGTGGAGAAAATGTTGTGAGTGTAATAGTAAAATAGGAGAGAGAATGAGTGGAGGAAATAATAAATTTGAAAAGTGTTGTGAGTGTAATAGTGAAATAGGAGAGAGAATGAGTGGAGAAAATAGTAAAGATTCTTTGCCAAAAAAGGAAAGGTGAAGTTTTAAATGGGACACCCAAAATGGCAAAAGGTGAAGTTATTAATGGGACGGAGGGAATATATTATAAGAAGGATGGAGAAAGTATATTAAAAATATATATTTATTTTGATATTTATTTTGGGATGGAGGTAGTGCTATTTTTGTTGTTGATAAATAATATAAAACAAAAAATTATAGAGTCATTAGTTGTTTGATTGCCGGAGTTGATGGTGTTTTTAGTAGTAGTTTATTTGACAATTAAGAACTTATCAGTAAATTCTCAGTTGTTTGGTTGTCATAGTTGATCGTGTTTTTAGTAGTTTAGTTGACAATTGAGAACTTACTGATAAGTTCTCAATTGTTTGGTCGTCGGAGTTGATCGTGTTCTTATTAGTTTAGTTGACAACTGAGAACTTACTGATAAGTTATATGTTGTTTGGTCGCCGGAGTTGATAGTTGCCGAAGTTGATCATGTTTTTAATAGTTTAGTTGAAAACTGATAACTTACTGATAGGTTCTCAGCTCTTTGGTCTCCTAAGTTGATCGTGTTTTTAGTAGTTTAATTTACAACTGAGAACTTACTAGTTCTCAGTTGTTTGATCGCCAGAGTTGGTGATCGCTGGAGTTGATCGTGTTTTTAGTGGAGACAACTGAGAACTTACTGATAAGTTAAGTTCTCAGTTGTTTGTTCGCCGGAGTTGGTGGTCACCAGAGTTAATCGTGTTTTTGGCAGTTTAGTTGGCAGCTGAGAACTTACTGATAATTTAAGTTTTCAATTGTTTGGTCGTCGGATAGGTCGCCGGAGTTGGTTGTCGCCGGAGTTAATCGTGTTTTTAGTAGTTTAGTTGACAAATGAGAGCTTACTGATAAGTTAAGTTCTTAGTTGTTTGGTCGCCGGAGTTGGTGGTCGCCGGATTTAATCGTGTTTTTAGTAGTTTAGTTGACAAATGAGAAATTACTAATAAGTTAAGTTTTCATTTGTTTAGTCGCCGGAGAGGTCGCCTGAGTTAATCGTGTTTTTAGCAGTTTAGTTGACAACTAAAAAGTTACTGATAAGTTAAGTTCTCAGCTGTTTGTTCGGCTGAGAGGTCGACGGAGTTAATCGTGTTTTTAATAGTTTAGTTGACAACTGAGAACTTACTGATAAGTTAAATTCTCAGTTATTTGGTCGCCGGAGTTGGTGATCGGCGGAGTTGGTGGTCGCCAGAGTTAAGCGTGTTCTTATTAGTTTAGTTGACAATTGAGAAATTACTGATAAGTTAAGTTCTCAGTTTTTTAGTCGCCGGAGAGGTTGACGGCGTAAAAAAATAGTTGTCGCAGTTGGTCGCCGGAGTTGTTGAATGGAGAAGATGGGGAGGGGTAATATAAGGTGATGGTGGTTGGAGAGAAAATAAACTGATAAAGAGGGTGGATTTAGTAAAATGATAGAAGGGTGAACTTACTAAACTAGGGATTATATGATTAGATAAAATATTGATTGTTTTATTATAAGGTAAAATTGATAATTTTGAGGGATTATATGGTAAATCCTCCAAGTTTGTTTACTTTTCTTTTGTGTCATTAGGGGTAAAAATGTAAATTTGCCACTATACTGATAATTACACTTTTGGCATTATTTTTTATTGTCATGAAAATAAAATAAGAGAGAGAATGAGTGGAGGGAATAGTAAATTATAATGGTGTTGTGAGTATTAAAATAATGTAGGAGAGAGAATGAGTGGAGGGAATAGTAAAGATTCCTTTCCATTTTAGGAAATGTGCACATAGGTTTGGGACGCCCAAAATGGAAAGTGTGCACATAGGTATGGGTCGGAGGGAGTATATGTCCATGTGTCATGTGTTATTACATCTAACGGTTAGGTCAAGCCGTCAAGATTAAATACCGAGAAAGCATTGGATGTAGAGCTGTCAATTCAGAAATACGAAATGGAACGGGACGAAATTATGTTGTCCCATGATGGGAACAGGACGAAACGGGATGGGACAAAATGGGACGGGACTAAAATACTCCGTCCCATTTGCGGGACGCGGGATCCCGTGGAATAATGCGGGACCCGTTGACTAGGAGGGATAAGCGTTAACTAGGATTTACAGTAGCAAGCTTACCTGGGCACAATCACTGGCATTGGTGACTTGGATCCTGTTCGTTGGGCCAATTCCCATTGGCGATCTGTCAAGGTAAATTAACTTACTGTGAATGCAGTGCCCGTGCCATTTTCCCTTTTTCTCTTTTTGCTCTTTTCTGCAATGCCTATATTAATAAAGTAAGCCTACAGTGCTGATTTCAATGAGTATATGTTCAACTGATATCTAATTGGTTTGCCATATTTAGAGTATTACTTCTAATCTGAATGTGATTTTGTTTGTTTGCTACTGTCACTGAATTGGTCTCAGTCAAGGAAAAAGGAAATGAGGTTAGTAAACGATATCCAACTATATTACCTAGTCAGTCAGACCATGCTGTTGAAGGAAAAGAAATAGGAAAAACCATGAAACCAAAGGACATAATATGTAATTATAGAGCATCACTTGTCAAAAGGGAACCATTAGCGATACACTTGTTGAACGTCGCGGGACGGGACGGGACGGGACTAAAATACTCCGTCCCATCCCATTCCAAATCTATTGCGGGACGGGACGTTCCGACGAGACCGTCCCAACTTGACGGCTCTAATTGGATGGATGGGGGAATTTATTAGCAAGGACTAATGGGTGATCTCAATGATAATGAGGGAGTTATGTGCAACTCATTTAAGAGATTAGGAGTGACGAGTGTAATTTATTCTTTAAAATCTGAAAAGAATGAGAAATCATTAAATCTACTATCTCTATTTATTTCACCTAATAATAATAGTCTTGTTGGTCCCAAAGGTGACAACAAGGGTAAAAATAGAGCTAGAGGGGGGGTGAATAGCTGTTTCAAATTTTTCGCCCTCTTTTAAAAACTAAACCTCTAATGCTTACTAAACCTCTTGCAGTTGATAATACACTGCAAGTAGACTTGTAAAAGGCACAGCGGAATATTTAAGTTGCAAAGCGGTTTGATAGAGGCGGTTTGTAAAGCGGTTTTGGTAGTGCGGTTTTGATAATTGCAGTTTTACAAACACGTGTATTTTTGACAATGTTAACTCCAAACACTATTTCACAATAATGGATATCTAAATAAAGATCAAACATAGATAAAGATAAATAATTAGTAATCACAGGAAATATAAATGCAGAAAGTAAGAACACGTGATTTGGAGTGGTTCAATCGATAAACGATCTACGTCCACTACCAAGATGGTTAGTCTTGGATTTTCAAGAGTGATTTTACTATGAGTATGAGAGATTACAAGTTACAAAGATCAATACTCAAATTTAAAATCTATTCTATGAAGATCAAATCCTAAGACTATAACCAGTGTATCTCAAGTGATTAATCTATGTGATTAAACAAGTGAGGTGTGTGTGTGTTCAAGATCAAGGCTCTTTAAATCTGAGAGATGTAGAGCTCAATGATTCTTGAATGTGTTAAGGCTTGATTTCTGGGCTGGGGAATATTTCTTGAAGGTTGAAGATGAAGATTCAAAGGGTTGAATAATTTCTGGACAGAGCTTCAGCTTCTATGAACACAGCACTTCTCAATTTTTCAAGCAATCTTCAAATGGTGAAGATTGAGGGTATTTATACCCAGGCATCAAGGAACTAGTCGTTGGATACAGCTGTTGCAAGGACAGTACTTGATGCTTTCCCATTGGTCCACAATATCCACTTTTGTCCTTCGTACACTGCCGCAGCATAAAGCCGATCGTGCTCCACCGCAAGCAATGAGGTTAGGACACCTGTCACCTTTTCAAGATTCTTGCAGATCTTCTCTGACATTGAATCACGTGACAAGATTTAGTGGTTGACTTTTGATATTGCTGACGTGGATTCCAACGGTTAAAAAGTGGTTCACTTCAAGTCTTCAATCATTAGATGCGGTCTGGTGTGGAGCGGTTGATGATGTGCGGTTGGTTACACCAGGGAGTTGCACAGAGCGGTTGGAGATGCACTGCACAGGTGCGGTTCATCAAGCGGTTGCACTGTAGTAGCAGATTCAACAAGGAGTTCCACATGCGGTTTGCATGTGCGGTTCATAGGGGCGGTTCTTGAAACTGCTGAACTGCAACTCTCCAATCCAATGAGTCTTGTGCCAGTCTTCAAGCCTAAATTTAACCTATTCTATAAAATGGACTTAGCTAAAAAATTGAAGTCTAAGCTTCATTACATAGGGTCCTAAAGTCCTTAAAATAGACAGGAGGTTATGGTATCAATCAAATCTAATACAAAATAGGAGGGTTAAAACATGCATACCCAACAATCTCCCCCTATTTGATTGATGCCATTACCTACTATAACTAAAGCAAACATTGTACTTGGTAAAAACATGTCCATAAGAATTAACATGGTAATTCATGTCCCAAGTCAATGCACACACTTAGCTTAAGCTATAGATTTCTATACTATCTGAAAGATAAATCTTTACAATATGGAAAGTATAGATATGCATTCAGTGCACTTAAAAATATGAGTTTAAGTTCAAAGTGCGGTTCAAACTGAATGTTTAACCTTCATTTCAAAAATATGAATTTAAGTTAGAAAATATTTGAATGAGGTTATAAACCATATGCGGTTTCATTGTTCTACAAACAAGCAGTTTGATATGAACAAAGTTTTAGAACCATGATGCAATTTCCATTAATTCCTAAGATGATTACAAGTACAAGAATGAAGGAAAATTACAAGGTTACAAAAAACAAAAGAAGTTGGACATAAGAAAATACATGAAGTGCGGTCCAACAAAACAAAAAGGAGTTCAGCAAAAAGGAAAGAAATTACAATGAAGAGTGGTCCTAATGCTGACGCGGTTGATGATGATGCGGTTGATGGCGCTGCTGATCACGACGCTGGTCCACCTCTTGATTTGGCACTTGCGGTCCTGAAGGTCTGAAGGCTGAGCTTTCACCTCTGATAGTTCTTCTAAGGGCTCTGAGGTCTTCATATTGTCTTCCTAAGGTGGTCTCAACTGCTCTAAGTGCGGTCACGGATTGAGCAGCGGTTGAGCCTACAAAGATCGCCGATCCGGTATCGGCAAAGCAACACTTTCTTTGATCTCAGTAGTAAATCCTTCAATGCAGGCTTTGAGAGAATTGTAGAATGTGAAGATCTCATCCTGAATGGTCACAGTTTGAGTAGATAAAGCATCTCTCAAAGGTTCCAGATCAACAATCACATTCAGGTTGGACTTCAATTCCTTTATAGAGTTGTCAAGTTTGATGTTGAAGCCTGCCTTGAGGTTCTCAAATCTGAAAGAGATATCATGATCAAAAGATTTGATTTGCTCCTTGAGACTGTCTCCCACTATGTTGAGATCAACATTTATTCTATCTTTGAGGGAGTCCAGTTCAGACAAGACTTTGAGCTGCAAATCATCCAGAGCGGTTTGGGAAGGAGCGGCTGAAGTTGAGGCTTGTTGCGGTTGGGTTTCTTGAAGGGTCTTCATAAAAGATATTAGTGCAGTGTTGGTGGAAGAGACAAACTCATTAGAAATCTTGGAGAGCATCTCATTTAGTTGGGTCTTTGAAACAGCATCACCCATGGCTCTAAGCACTCCTCTGGCTAAGTCTTCCTTGAAGCCTTGAAAACACTCTGTAGCTGCGGTTTTGACAGCTTCAGCGGTTTGGGTTGTTGAGGCGGTTTAGAATGTAGAAACTCTCTCCCCCTTAATGGCATCAATCAATTGGGCTTTCATGACTGCCAGTTCAGTGGTTTAAGAGTCCACCTTGGAAAGAAGGGTGCGGTTGGAGGCTTCTGTGGCCGAATTTGAGGCGCCAGTGGCAAGGTCGGATTCTCGTCGCCTTCAAAGCATATGCCCTTAGTTTACAACCAACTGTGATTGAATCAGTTGGAGGGTGGATAGAATTTGAAGGTAGTCAGAAGGAGCGGTTGGAATGGATGGAATTTGGGTAACAGAGGGAGGCGGTTGAGATTGAGTTGGAGGAGTGGTTTGAGATAATGGATTTAGAAGGGTTTGGAAAAGGCGGCTGGCTGGGACTGTAAAAGGTGAAGCGGTTGAGGGAGGTATAGGAGGTGTTTGGGGTAAATTAGTAGGAGAGGTTGAGATTGGGATGGTAGGAATTGGTGCGGTTGAAATTGGTGCGGTTGGAGGAGGTGGAATGTTAGAAGTAGGAATTCCAGAAGTGATGGGGTTGGAATTTGAGGAGGAACTGGTGGTGTGTAGTTCAACAGAAGGGGATTTCTGTTGAGGGGAATTTTGAGGAGGTGGAGTATGAACACGGTTTGGAGAAATTTCAGGAGGAGGAGGTGAATTGACGCGGTTAGGAGAAGGGGTTCGGTCGCGGTTTAGGTTGGAAATGGAGATGGCTGGAGTGTGATGAGAACAAGGAGGTGATTGAGCGCGGTTTGAAGGAGGAGGGGAATTTGAGCGGTTAGAACGTTGAGGTGAGGGAGTTAGGGTTCTGTTTTGGCTAGAGGAGGAATGAGATTTGGAAGGAGATTTGGATGGTGAGTGTGAAGTGGAATGAGAAGATGAATGGGATGAAGGTGGAGAAGGAGTAGGTTGTTTGGCAACACGGTGAAGAAAATGCTTGGGGCCTTTGGTTGGGGTCCTTTTCAGGGCTAAGTGCTTGACCCTCTTTGGCTTCTCCCCCTGAGCAGTTGCAGCTCTTTGCGGTTGAGGAGGAGAAGGCGGTCTTGATGATAGAGTATTGGCTGGTGAGGAATGATGAGAGTGGTTAGGAGATTGAGGTGGTGTTTGGATAAGAGTTTGGGTTTGGGGCGGTTGAGCAGATGGCTGCGGTTGAGGTTGAGGGGGCGGTTGTGTTTCAGCTTCCTTGGATTTTCCATGAGTAGCTCTTTTCTCAGCTGCCTCTCTCTCAATCCGTGCTATCTCAGCCCTATAGAAAGCGGTCAGGTCTTCATCAGACATCTTGGCTAGATCAACCTGAGTTTGCTTGGCTCTCTTAGCCCTGGCTACCAATGGAGGAATGGTATTATCTTCTTCTTCTTCTTCATCCTCATCAATAAGGGACATCTTCTCTTTCTCTTTCCCTTTCTTGCTTGTCCCAGCACCAAGTGCACCACACGGTTGTGTAGGTGCGGTTCTGGTTGGCTTAAGGAGCGGTTTTGCAGGAGTTTTTCTTTTCCTTGATACCTTCTTCAAAGCCTTACCCAAAGCAGTCACTGCGGTTGCAGGAGTCATTTCCATAAAATGCTCCTTGGGTTGAAAGGTATCAGCATCATAGAGAGTTCTGTAGTCATCATTGCCAAATGAGAATCTGAAACTATGGCATGCCTTGAGCCCAAAGGATTCTTCAACTCCCCAGTGAATAGATAACTCTGGAGTAGAGATCCTTAAATCCTCCAAATGCTGATAGTTGGCAAAGATAGTGGTCAGCAACCTGCCAAAAGGTCTCCATCTGGTATGCACATCCTTTGTCTTCAACTGGTAAGCATCAATGCTGCTGGCAAGCTCTCTCATCAAAATCTTGGGCCAGTGGAGCTTCATACTGTTATAGATTGCACAACAATACTGCCACTGGTGAGAGGTGAAGTTGTTGTGGTTCTCGGTCTTCCCACACACAGACTTCCCTACTAGATAGCAGAGATGGCTCATAAGCTCCCCAAAATCTCTCCTTGCTATCTTCTTGTAGTTGCCAGATAAGGAATCCAAGGTTCCAGTAAGGGTTGAGCAGGTAGCATCCTGAACTTCCTGGGACACCTCAACTGGAGCACCAGACACATGGAAGTCATAGGTGCTTCTGATATCTAAGTAATCAATGGAGACTTTGAATCCTTCTACAACTCCCACTAAGCTGGGGATCTTGGTTCCATCAGATAGCTCAGTCTCTCCACGCACTGCGGTTTGATAGAACTGGTCAATGAATAGAGGGATGGTATAGGTTTGTTGTTTGTTGAACAAGGGAAGGATTCCTGAAGCTTGCATCTTTCTGATCAACTCTCTTCCAAGTGCATCGGACCGCAGTTCAGGTTCATTTATCTCCCAACCTGGTAAAAAATACTTGGTATTCTACAAAGAAAACACACAAGTTAGAACAATTTAATAACATCACAGTTCACAAGCGGTTTGGTGCACATATGCGGTTGGCAATAGTGCGGTTTTGGAAATGATAATTTCCAAACCTCAAGGAAACTTTGAATACAGGTAGAAAAACAAATAAGAAAAATACATAAGCATATTTTACTTAGTACGTGGCATTGTAATCCAAAGTTATCCCACACTGCAAGCGGTGCTTAGAGAGGAAGGGCTTGGTTTCCAACCTATATACTTAGTAATGCTTAAGTAATTTTCAGCAAGCGGTTTTCAAAAGGATGTATATAGCGGTTTTGAAAAAAAAACATGGCATGCGGTTTACAAGTGAAGACATGCGGTTCCTATAATGCGGTTTTGAAACAAGAATAAGCAATTATAAGTGCGGTTTCAAAAACTTAGCAAGCGGTTCCAATGATGCGGTTCAATCATGCAAAGATATAAGCAAAATTTTCAAAAAAATTTCTAAGCATGGAAAACAAGATTGAAAGTTAGGTTTAGCCAAAACATAAGAGAAAGTCTGAAAATGGAGATGAACAGTTACATGAGTGCATGAAGAACACGAAGAACATCAAGAACAGAGATTTAAAGAAAGTTAACCAAAATGAACAAATAACATGTCAAAATGATCACATTGAGCAGTAGATTAACAATATAACAATTAAAATTTCTACTTTACTCAGAATCACCCAGAAAATGCAAAAATACATAAATGGGTTTCGAAACTTAAAAAGTTTAAAATTCAAAATCAGTGCTCAAGATGTGAATTGATCATGAAACAAAGTATATAATCTTAATCTAGGCATGATTCCGAACATAACCCAACAAATTTCATGCAAAATGATCAAGAAATGAAGCATATATGAACAAAAATTAGGTTTTGGTGCTCGAAGCTTGACAGTGTTCATCAATGGAGAATTTAAGCAAATAAACATGTATGATTGCAGAAAAGTAATAAGATTAGAGTTCAGAAGTCATACCATGTCAAAGATTGGTTGTTTGGGTGCCATTGACTTGAAGAAAACTTAAAGATTTATGAATGTTTTGAAGGTTAGAGAGAGAAAGCGAGTTGGTAAACTGACACAGAGAAGGTACGTTTGCAGAGACGGCAGTTGAAAAAGTTTAAACAAAATGGAATGATTTCTATTTATAGGCACAGAGGAGGGTTAGGCAGCTAAGGGACAGTATCAGGTAACACCCTTTCAGCTTCAACACATCATCCAATGACGGCTGACATGAAGGCCATTAAATGCTAATGTTCCCTTTGCATTAAATGCATTCAAATTTTAAAATTTCGTGAGAAAACATTTGCAAATAAACCCTTAAAGAAAAATAAGGACTGAAAAATAAATAAAAAGAATTTGAACAGTTTTTTTTTTAATTAAACATAAGCAAAAATTAGAAATTACTCCAAGTTGAAACGCGGTTGAGGTCCAAGCGGTTGAGCTGCAGCACGCGGTTGGAATGAAGTGGTTGACTGCAGGGCGGTTGGACTATATGCGGTTTGGTACACGCGGTTCAACAAGGTGACTTGAAACTATACTCAACACACAAGTTAGCAAATAAAAATAATGGATTTATTTAAGTTCAAGCATACCCATTTCTCCTCTAAGGAATGAAAACCTCTTGGAGTCAAGAGCCTTGGTGAGGATATCAGCAATCTGGTTGTCTGTCCCCACGTACTCTAAATGGATATTCCTCTTCTCCACATGGTCTTTGAGGAAATGATACTTGATATCAATATGCTTGGTCTTGAAATGCATGACAGGTTGTTGGAGATCCGAAATAGTTGAAGTGTTGTCACACATGATGGGGCAATTCCCTTCATGGATTCCATAGTCCACCAACCGCACGCTTCATCCAAAGGATTTGACAACAACAACTACCAAAGAAGAATGTACTCACCTCGTGGTTGACACCGAAACCGATGCTTGCTTCTTGCCGGCCCAAGCAACTAGTCTATTCCCGAGGAAATGACAAGTACCACTAGTGCTTTTCCTCGTCAATAGTACAAGCCGCATAATCCGCATCTGAATAACCTACAAGATCGAAGTTCGAATCTTTGGAATACCAAAGTCCAAGGTTAGTGGTTCCAGATAAATAGCGGATTATACGCTTGACTGCAATAAGATGTGCTTCTCTAGGATCTGCTTGGTAATGAGCACATACACAGACATTAAACATAATATCGGGCCTACTAGCAGTTAAGTAAAGTAATGAGCCGATCATACCTCGATATAAAGTTTGATCAACTTTCTTACCTTTGAGATCTTTATCTAGCTTATTGCCGGTGGCCATTGGAGTATCATATGCTTTAGCATTTTCTAATCCAAACATCTTTATTAGCTCCTTGGTGTATTTGGCTTGGCTGAGGAAAATACCTTCTTCGCATTGCTTGATTTGAAGCCCGAGGAAGAAAGTTAATTCTCCCATCATGCTCATCTCAAACTTTCTTTTCATTAGCTTTTCGAAACGCTTACAAAGTAACTCGTTAGTAGAACCAAAAATGATATCATCAACATATATTTGAACAAGTAAAGTATGATCATTGTATTTGGCAATAAAAAGAGTTGTATCGATTTTACCGCGTTTAAATCCTTTTTCTAGTAAAAATTTAGAAAGAGTCTCATACCATGCCCTTGGAGCTTGCTTAAGTCCATACAAAGCTTTCTGGAGTTTGTAGACATGATTGGGAAATTTGGAGTCTTCAAATCCAGGAGGTTGGGCAACATACACAGTCTCTTGCAGTTCACCATTGAGAAAAGCACTCTTCACGTCCATTTGATATAACTTGAAACGCTTGAAAGAGGCGTAGGCTAAGAAGATCCTGATAGCTTCCAATCTTGCAACTGGAGCAAAGGTTTCATCATAATCGATTCCTTCTTCTTGCCTATATCCTTGTGCAACCAACCTTGCTTTATTCCTAGTGATGCTTCCATTCTCATCCATCTTATTCCTAAATACCCACTTAGTTCCTATCACTCCTTGATCCTGAGGTCTAGGCACTAAAGTCCAGACCTTGCATCTTTCAAACTGGTTGAGTTCTTCTTGCATAGCAACGACCCAACTGGAATCTTGGAGTGCTTCATCAATCTTCTTGGGTTCAATTTGAGATATCAAGGAAGTATGCTCATCATAGTTCGATCTCCTTGTTTGAACTCCGGAAAACAGATCACCAATCACATTTGTGAGGGGGTGACTGCTGACTTCACGAACCTCTGGGGGTAAGTCTGGTTGGACTGAGGTTTGCTGAAGATCTTCAATTGGAACATCGTTAGATCCTTTAGCAAAGTTATGAAATGTAAGTTGACGAAGAGGTTCTATAAGCTGGATAGGGGAATTATCAACTTCTTCTTCCCATGGAGTTGCATCTGGAGTAGGAACTTCAGGTGCGGTTTCAAATCTGCGGTTTGAGAGAATTTCAGTTGAGGATGCTGGATTTTGCGGTTGAGGTTCAGGTGCAGTTCTAGAAGGTTCACCTGTTTCATTATGTTCAACAAAATCATCAGCAACACTTGGAGCCAAATGTGGCTCAAGGAGAGAATGCTCATAAAAAATAACATGGACAGACTCAACTATTTTTAAACTAGTTTTATTGAAAACACGAAAAGCTTTTGAATGTTTAGCATACCCAACAAAAATACCTTCATCGGCCTTGGCTCCGAATTTACCTCTATTTTCTCTCCCGTCGTAGAGGACAAAACATTTGCAGCCAAAGATCTTGAAGAATGCAATGTTGGGGGTTCTTCCCCGCCAAAGCTCATAGGGAGTCTTGTTATAGGTTTTGTTGATGAGGGAGCGGTTCTGAGTGAAGCATGCTGTGTTGATTGCTTCAGCCCAAAAATACCGAGGTAGCTTTGCTTCAGATATCATTGTTTTTCCAAATTTCAATCAACGCCCTATTCTTCCTTTCCACAACCCCATTTTGTTGTGGAACACCGCTGATTGAGAAATTGTGATCAATCCCATGGTCATCACAATACTGAGCAACACCGTTGTTCTTAAATTCTGTTCCATTATCTGATCGAACACTAACGATGTCGTCCTCTTTTTGAGTTTGGAGCCATCTAAAAAGTGCGGTGAGAATATCATAGCAATCATCTTTGGAAATCATCATCTCAACTCACGTATATCTTGAATAATCATCCACCACCACTAAGGTATATCTATTTCCTCCAATGCCGGGCAAAGTGGTTACGGGTCCAAACAGATCTATGTGAAGCAAGCTTGTAAGCATCTTGAAGTTGATGGAGCGGTCTTGCTGGTGAAAGACGACGCGGACTGCTTACCAAGCTGGCATGCACTGCATTTCTCTGTATGGTGGTCAGCCACTTTAGGTAAACCACGAACGAGGTTTTCCCTACCAATCTTTGCAAGATACTTGAAGTTCAAGTGGCTCAACCTCTTGTGCCATAGCCAACTATTTTCGCTCACATTCTTAGCTACAAAACAGAGATTAGTAATACTACATGCAGAATTTAGATCAATAATGTAAATATTACTCTTACGAATCCCTGTGAGTAGGGTGACGCCGGAAATGCTATCTTTGATAAAGCAATTTGATGACGTGAAGTTGCAAAGCATTCCTTTGTCGTAGAATTGAGAAATTGAAAGGAGGTTGTGCTTGAGTCCATCGACAAGAGAAACCTTCTCAATGGTTAGGTTTCCTCTCCTTATAACACCATATCCAATGGTCTTGCCTTTGTTGTTGTCACCAAAGGTTACAGACGGACCACTTGCTTCAATGACATCTTCTAGTAATGATCTATCTCCAGTCATATGTCTTGAGCAGCCACTGTCAAGATACCATTCATTTTCCTTGGAGTGACCAGCCATTAAGTAGAGGACCTGAAATGTAAACATTAAGAACGAGGTCCCCCTTTATTCCTTGGGTCCTGAAGTTAGCAACCCTTTATGACCCACACCTGTTTGACAGAAGGAGGTTTACTCTTCCTGGCATTGGATGTGTATCGCAAAAGGCATTCTGCAGCCTTGTGACCTAAACCATCACACACAGAACATTTATAAAAGCTATAAGCATCATGAGGTTTTACTAACTCCTTACTCTTCTTAGGAGTCGCATGCGGTTTGGGAGGAGCGGTTGTAGCTGTGACAAAGGGAACTGGCTTTAGTTTGACCACGTATTTTCTAGGAACGCTATTCTTGCTTTTGAAGGCAGGAGGAGCGGTCGAAGAAGAGGTGCGGTCAGACCTGGAATTGCCAGAACCGCCTTTTCCACCAGAAGCGGTTGGAGCAGGGATACGACCAATTCCATAAGTCATTTCCTCTGAAGCTACACTCTTAGAATCCTTTGGCTTCATCTGAGAGTTCTTCCCATATTGCTTCCCTTTTGGGTAGACATAATTAATTTGTTGTCCTTTACCCTTGCCTTTAGCATGCTTCCCCTTAGGAATTTCTTTAGTTAGTTTCAAAATTTCCTCATCCTTTTCACTGCAGGATGCACACTTCTCCTCTTCCTCAGATCCAAAACCTAGACCTTCCTTAATTCTAGGGGGAACTTGGGAGTCTATGATTTGATCCTTGGTGGATTGAGACTTGAGCCACGAATCAATAATCTTTTGGAGATCGTTGATTTGGGTTACCAAGTCATCATTCCGGAGTTGAAGTGCAGCAACCTTAGTTTCAAGAGTGCGGTTTTGATCAGCAAGAGGAGTCATCTTTTTGATTTGGTCCTTAAGATTTGAAATTTCGGACCTCATCACTGTTTTCTCCGTCTTGTACAGATTAAGTTCATCATGAGCTAAGCTTAAGGCTTTCTTAAGATTAGAGAATTGATGGATCACCATTTCAGCTTCCTTAAACATCTTTTCGTGTTCCGAGGGAGAAACTTCTTCCACCACCTTTTTCAAAACTTTCTTTGAAATTGCTTTTGAAGGTGGAGCATTTTTAGATGAGAAAATGGGACGTGAATACGAGCAATTTCCTATCTTAACGCTAGGAGTAAGTTTGATATCATCATCCAATTTATAATTTGGAAGTTTTGTAGAAACCTCTTTTTCCTCCATATCTTGCAACTCAAATGATTCAGAATCTGATTCATCGGAAGCGTCGGCAACTAAGCAGAGATTAACCTCTTCGGTTTCATCATCACTTCCATCATCAGAATCTGTTTCAATCCAAGTTGCTAATTCCTTGGAATTCTCTTCCTCCTCAGCAACCATTCCCTTGCGACGAGAAAATTTCGCAGGAGCGGTTTTCTTTTTCATATATTCATACTTAGGTTGTGGACACTCAGATGCAAAGTGGCCAGGTTTCCTACAGTTGTAGCAAACTAGGTCACTCTTTTTCTTTGTATCTGCAGCCCTAGAAAATGTTGCAGGAGGTTTGCCTTTTGAAAATGATTTTGTGAAAGGTTTTGAGAATTTTCTAAATTTTTGAAATCTTTTTACAAACATGGCAAAATCATCATCATCCATTTCGATGAGTGATGAGGTTGATATGGAAGGATCAGTGGTTTGATTGGATGTAGATGGTTTCTCCTCTTGTTCCACTACGAACATAGAAAGTGATTTGGTTTTCCCTTCAATCTCTTCAATATGATTTAATTTTAATTCATAGACTCTAAGATTGGCGTACAAGTTACTTAACGACCAAGTACCCAAAACTTTGGAGTCTTCTAGAGAGGTAGCCTTATTAACCCATCTAGAACCTAAAGCAGATAGGAAAGTCATATTGATTTCCTTATCGGTTAAAGTTTTGCCAAGAGATCTACAAGCATTAACTACCTCAACATAGCGATCGTAGGTTTGACGCAAGGTTTCGTTGGATTTTCTGTTGAAGTTGTTGTAGGATCTTTCAACAGTGTATAATTTGTTTTCCTTGCACTCTTCATCACCTTCGAGGTAGCTCTCTATGGCATCCCACATCTGCTTTGCGGTTTTGAGGTACATCACTTTCTGAAGAGTTGAAACGGGAAGGGTTCCAGAAATGATGTGCCTTGCCTTGCTGTCTAAGGAAACTAATCTCTTCTCTTCATCCGACCACTCTTCTTTTGGCTTTTTAACCTCTGGAGTTTCAGCATTGGTGGTTGCATCAGTGTTGGCCTTCATTGGAATCCATGGCCCATTGACTACGCACTCCACCAGCATCTCATCTATAGTTTCCAAATGAATAAGCATTCGGCACTTCCAGATGTCAAAGTGGTCTTCGTCCAAAATTGGAATGTGTGAATAGTTAACAGTTGTCATTGTCTTTGAGGTTGCCATAACGAATCGGCACACAAGCTGTTAAGCTTGAAAAACAGTGGTTTTTAAAAGTGTTTGCTCTGATACCACTTGTTGGCCCCAAAGGTGGCAACAAGGGTGAAAATACAGCTAGAGGGGAGGGGGTGAATAGATGTTTCAAATTTTTCGCCCTCTTTTAAAAACTAAACCTCTAATGCTTACTAAACCTCTTGCAGTTGATAATACACTGCAAGTAGACTTGTAAAATGCACAGCGGAATATTTAAGTTGCAAAGCGGTTTGATAGAGGCGGTTTGTAAAGCGGTTTTGGTAGTGCGGTTTTGATAATTGCAGTTTTACAAACACGTGTATTTTTGACAATGTTAACTCCAAACACTATTTCACAATAATGGATATCTAAATAAAGATCAAACAGAGATAAAGATAAATAATTAGTAATCACAGGAAATATAAATGCAGAAAGTAAGAACACGTGATTTGGAGTGGTTCAATCGATAAACGATCTACGTCCACTACCAAGATGGTTAGTCTTGGATTTTCAAGAGTGATTTTACTATGAGTATGAGAGATTACAAGTTACAAAGATCAATACTCAAATTTAAAATCTATTCTATGAAGATCAAATCCTAAGACTATAATCAGTGTATCTCAAGTGATTAATCTATGTGATTAAACAAGTGAGGTGTGTGTGTGTTCAAGATCAAGGCTCTTTAAATATGAGAGATGTAGAGCTCAATGATTCTTGAATGTGTTAAGGCTTGATTTCTGGGTTGGGGAATATTTCTTGAAGGTTGAAGATGAAGATTCAAAGGGTTGAATAATTTCTGGGCAGAGCTTCAGCTTCTATGAACACAACACTTCTCAATTTTTCAAGCAATCTTCAAATGGTGAAGATTGAGGGTATTTATACCCAGGCATCAAGAAACTAGCCGTTGGATACAGCTGTTGCAAGGACAGTACTTGATACTTTCCCATTGGTCCACAATATCCACTTTTGTCCTTTGGTAAATGCCTGCAGATAAAGCCGATCGTGCTCCAAAT
Source organism: Adenophora triphylla var. japonica (assembly GCA_022495995.1). Taxonomy (NCBI): domain Eukaryota; kingdom Viridiplantae; phylum Streptophyta; class Magnoliopsida; order Asterales; family Campanulaceae; genus Adenophora; species Adenophora triphylla. The sequence goes on along the minus strand of JAFEMH010002149.1, from coordinate 307,171 downwards.
GCAAGCAATGAGGTTAGGACACCTGTCACCTTTTCAAGATCCTTGCAGATCTTCTCTAACATTGAATCACGTGACAAGATTTAGTGGTTGACTTTTGATATTGCTGACGTGGATTCCAACGGTTAAAAAGTGGTTCACTTCACGTCTTCAATCATTGCATGCGGTCTGGTGTGGAGCGGTTGATGATGTGCGGTTGGTTACACCAGGGAGTTGCACAGAGCGGTTGGAGATGCACTGCACAGGTGCGGTTCATCAAGCGGCCAGACCGTAGTAGTGCAGATTCAACAAGGAGTTCCACATGCGGTTTGCATGTGCGGTTCATAGGGGCGGTTCTTGAAACTACTGAACTGCAACTCTCCAATCCAATGAGTCTTGTGTCAGTCTTCAAGCCTAAATTTAACCTATTCTATAAAATGGACTTAGCTAAAAAATTGAAGTCTAAGCTTCATTACATGGGGTCCTAAAGTCCTTAAAATAGACATGAGGTTATGGTATCAATCAAATCTAATACAAAATAGGAGGGTTAAAACATGCATACCCAACAAGTCTCACTTTTTTTTTTATAAAATATTTTTGACATTAAATTTTATCAATAATTTAATATATTAATATCTCATAATAATAGTCTAACTTTGTCAAAATCTTGTGAAAAACTAGTTTTTACATAATATAAGAAAAAATTAGTTTTTAAACACTAAGCCTAATTAATAAGAGGGATGAACAATGCTGAAAACTAGTTTTTCCATAACATTTTGAGAAAACTAGTTTTTTACAAGACCTTCTCCCTAACTTTTTTGTAAAATATTTTTGATAGTAAATTTTATCAATAATTTAATATTACATTATACGGAGTATATCATAATAAGAGGCTAACGATTATAATTGATAATACTTTTAGTATTATATTCTAACAAATTTTAATTTTTTTAAACATATAAATATAAAATAAAATTATTGATCAAAATCCAATTAAAAGTATATTTATTATTGTAAAATTAAGTAAGAGTAATTCTTTTACAAATACGATATTATTTTGTAATGAAAAACAAAATATTCATTATGAAATGCAAATAATATTAAGTAATAAATTAAATAATCCAGAAAGATAGTCCTATTTTCTAGCAATCAATTTTAATAAAAGTTAGTTATTAATTTTAATTAATTTAATAATTTATTAAAAGTATAATAAAAATCATTATTTATAAAATTTATGACAGATTTTAGTGGAACAAATATTTTTTCCTAAATATTTTATTTGGTTTAAAATAATTTAAGCATTAAAAAGTATTTAAGAACTCAAGGAATGTCCCAAAAAATAAAAATAAAAACGGATTGACTATTAATTAATAAAAGTTAAAATGCAAAAAAAAAAAAAAAAAAAGATTAATTTTTCCTAACATTTTTAAAACGTGCTTTAAGAATATAATGATATTTTTATAAATAATCAAAACTTGTTGTAAAATACGTACAATTTTGTAAACACAGCGTAAATAGTTTTTCTTGTTATTAGCATTGGTTTTTGGTCTGGTCTTGGTGATGGCATGTTGGTGACATTGTGGTGGGGGTGGTGGTGATGTTGGTAGGAGGTCGGGGTGATCTTAAACTAGTTGTATTGGAGATGGTAGTATTAATGATAAGGAAGTATGTTGTTAGTTAATGGGGGTTATGAATCTCGATAAAATTTTGATATACGCAGTGAAATATTTGAATGTTTTCTTGTCAACTTTGTTTGTTTTGTTAAATGCACTAGCTAAATGACGAGCATGCCCTTAGAATGTCATTTGGCTCGCCATTTTGCTAACGAATCGTTACTTTTTACATTTGATTGCAACACTTTTACAATTCTAGGAATCAGATTTGTACAATTACAATTTAGATAGCCGATTGCAACAAGTTGTAAAACTAAAGTAACCAAAATGCAATTAACCCCACATTTTGATATACACACTGAAATATTTGAATGTTTTCTTGTCAAATTTGTTTGTTTTGTTAAATTCACTAGCTAAATGACGAGCATGCCCTTAGAATGTCATTTGGCTCGCCATTTTGCTAATGCTAACGAATCGTTACTTTTTACATTAGATTGCAACACTTTTACAAATCTAGGAATCAGATTTGTACCATTACAATTTAGATGACCGATTGCAACAAGTTGTAAAACTAAAGTAACCAAAATGCAATTAACCCCACATTTTGTTATATATTGTACAGTAACACTCTTTAATCCAACCACTGAAACTATTTAACACTACATGATCTTTGATCCTACCACTTGAGTTTTTTAACGCACACGCAAGCAATACTTATCAAACACACTAACACTCTTTAACACACATATGTTAGGATTAGGTGCTTCTGAATTGAATACGTTCGATGGAATAGGAAGTCTAAGATACAAGTCCAAGGTTGATTTGAAGTTTGAGTTCGAAAAAGAGAAGAATTGAAGGCAATTTGGGATCGAAAGCAAAAGCAACAGACAAACAAATTTACCAAGAGGGATCCTAAGGACAAGGAGCTAGCATGGGAAATGCAGCAATTTCTTGTGGCCGCCAAAGGAGGGCTCCTGGTAGAGCTGGGTCTGTCTTACGACAGAAAAAGCCGAATGGGCTATACTGGTTTGGGCCCTGGCTGGCCGGATGATGAAGAGTAAGAAGGATTGGTAAATGATTTTAAAATATGATTTTTTGACAACTTGTTTTCTAAAGTGGTTTCTCTTGTTTTTTAAGGTTCCGGAGTCCTTCCGAGTTAGGAATTTTGTAGTATAAATACTCGTATTTGTCCTATCGTGAATTATTGTAGTGCGATAGATAATCAATAATTATAGGATACAAGTTAGCAATTTCTATGAGTTTCATAAATTTTCTAGCTTGTCTATAGTAGTTCAATGCTATCTCATCCCTTTCTATAGATTGTGGTTGCAAGTTGCTAATTCTTTTGATCAATAATTAATACACATAATTAGAGAGTTTGTAATTGGTGATTATCTATATTAATAATATTATTCTTCATCTGTCATGAACATAGCCAAATTGGTGAACCAGACAAACACTGTGTTTGTCTGCGTGTATATGTTGTGATTAACCATCTTTTTTATTGTATGTTTCTAACAACATATACACTTTTAGCACACACTAACACTTATTAACAATTATTAAAAGTGCAAGTTAGAATGTAAAGACGCAATTTTGAATACTCTCAAGTCTCAATACAAAATATTGTAATTTGTAATTTGTAATTTGTATATTAACACTAAGGGACCGTTTGGTTCGGTGGAAAAAAAGTGAAGGAATGAAATGGTCAATGGAATTGAATTCCTTAAGGAATTGGAATGGAAAAAAACTGGTCAAACCCCTCCTTTTGGTTGACACAGAATGGAATGAAATTGTTATTCAATTCCTTGGCAAATCATGTTTGGTTTAAAAGTACAAATTATAGGAATGGAATGAAAGCATATAAAATGTCCAATTTACCTTTTTTTTTTGGGGGGGGGGTAGGTAGGGGGTATGCAAAATGAGTAAAAAAAATTTTTTTTTCGTGGGAGGGGGGGGGTGGGTTGGGGGTGGGGGTGGGGTAGGTAGTGGGTATGCAAAATGAGTAAAAAAATATTTTTTTTCGTGGGGGGTGGGGTGGGGAGTGGGGTGGGGTAGGGCAGGGGCTAGATGTGGGGGGGTAGGGCAGGGCTGGATGGGGGGAAGGGGTAGGTAGGGAAAAAAAATTCGTGGGGGTGGGGGGTAGGGCAGGCTGGATGGGAGGGGTAGGCAGGGAAAAAAAATTAGTGGGGGTGGGTGGGTAGGGCAGGGGCTGGGTGGGGGTGGGTAGGGGGTAGGGGTGGTTTGGGTTTGGGGGTATTTTGATCAAATTTTTTTTTTCATTCCCGAAGAAATTGGCCATTCCTCCCATATATGAAAGAAATGGCAATTTCCTTCCATAGAAGAAATTGACCATTCCATTGGAATGAAAATTTTAAAAATTCTTCAACCAAACAGGCCAAAAACTTTGGGGGAATGAAATTGGACATTCCATTCCCCCACTTTACCCCAACCAAACGCCCCCTAACACTGACCCTTCAAATTCAAATGTGTGACTCACGTAATTTTGTTAGGAACAAATCCTAAGCCTTCAAAAAAAAAAAAAAAAAAGGGAATTTCTATTTGTACAAACAAAATTCTATTTGCACAATATTTTTTTTTTGTTTTGTGTGTTCACATTATAGGACAGAGGAAAGTGGCCAATTCCCTAAGCATGCTGCGTGCTTACTGTTTGAGTTGTTCTAGGACACATCAATTAATGTGATCAACTACTCCTCGTTAATTACTCCAACACTTTTTTCCCTTTCCATGACATTAACACTTACCAACATATACTCTATCTAGTAAATTGGAAAATATTTTGGATTTATTATTTGACTTTAAAAAATCTGATAAAAACAATTTTCAAATATTATCTTGAAAAATGAAAAACTATTTGGACTATTATTTGACTTAAAAATCTGCAAAAAAAAATTTTCCAAAGTTAAATTAATTATAATAAATTAAAGGTGATTAAGTGTGTATATATATTACACTTCTGAACATACCAAAAGTGTCGAGTTGGGCCAAACGAATAAAGCCCAACCACAGGCAACCTTGACGCCCACATTCTCAATGAAGCTAGCCCAACCAGAGCAAGGCCCAAAGCCCATCTCAAGTATCTGTCGACTAAGTCCATGTCCGACCTACCCGGTCCCGACCTAACTTAGTCCGACCCCATGATCCATACTACAATTCGGGTACGAACCATGCTCTACCCGTCAGTCAGGTCGACTATTCCTTAAATGGCGACCTCGACCTAATCCACAAGCGTCGACCTAGCAGACGAATGTACGTGAAATCAAACCTTTCCATAACCGATTCCCTGCGAATCAGGAGCCGTTATAGGACACGTTCACATTACTTGTAACTGTCCCTAAAATCTCGGAGCTCATGTAGCACCACCAAAAATACAACGGTCATTCCCTATAAATACATCATCACTACCAACGGTGAAAGGTAACTGCCATTTTGCTATTGGAATTCATTTATTCAATACATTTTGAGCAATATTCAACTGTGATCTTACTCTCACGCCCGAGCGTCTTCGCCGGAGACACATCCGGCTAGTCGTGGGTTCTGATTTCAGGTCAAGAAGCCAGGTGATTTGGAATGAGGTAGTAAAACATTTGGGGTTCCCTTCTTGAGCACTTAAAATGTGAGAGATTGATTAAGGAAAAGAACCTAGGAAATGTGGAATTGGAAATTCTGGGCTGGCTGAAATCCCTCACGGGCGGTCGCCCATGGGGCCTTGAGCGGTCGCCCATGAGGGCAGAAGCATGTCTCCCTTTGGAAATCTTCTTGGGCGGTCGCCCAAGTTGGGGTGTGCGGTCGCCCACCTTGGCAGAAACTTGGGTTCCTTATGAAAACTCTCTTGGGCGGTCGCCCATAGCACCAGAACCTCCCTAATCTCCTTTCTTGCTGATTTTTACTAGTAATTACTTAGAATGATCCCTAACCATTATAAGGCAGCAGAATCTAATCCAACCCGGATATGAATTAGTCCTTTTAACTTGAGTTATAATTAGAACACTTAATGTCACCTTAATTGGGTTTAAATGGAAATGCGGAAGCACTCTATATCCGACTTAGAAATCATTTGGTCGTTTATCAAATGTGACTCCAACTTGGTAGAGTTAACTTGGACCCTTATAGAGGTCATGTATTGTTGTATAATGACTAAGTGAGATGGGTTGATGATATCTCATTACCTTACTTGAGTACATGTTCATGGATTGTATTATGCTTAGTGTATTACATAAATGTTGCACTATGATATTGATAGAACATGAATATATTTTACCATGTGGCTATGTTGTTTATCCCCTTTGTGGATTATATTTCAAGTAACTATTATGTGCTTGATAATTTGTTAATCAGCTGATGTTGGGGGTATAACATAATACGATCAATTATGGAAGTGTGACCTAATGTGATCGGATTATGTTATATCTGTGACCGTCCCCTCCTGTGGCCACAGGTCGGGGTTATAGCATCTGTATTGAGCCAAAAGCCTTACAGAGTTGCTACTATCTTATATGGTTCCCTGAGAAATGGGTCTTATAAGATGTGAGTATTGCTTAAGCAGCTCACCTAAGATTGGAGTATTATACCCAATGTTGTACGACTATTGTTCAGACGGGAAAAGGTAAACCAAGGTAATGAAAGGTGTTTACAGCTTTTCCAATGTGTTATATGCAACTTGTATGTTTGCAATTCCTTTATGGAGTTTGTAATTATAAACTTTAATTTCTACGTTAGAACCGATGTCTTTTGTAACTAAACAGATGAATGTTTTCAAAGTTGGTCAACTCCTTCTCCAAAGTGGAGAGGAGTGGAGTTATTTTGAAATGGTAATGTTAACTATGTTTATGTATGAAAGTTGAATCAAAGTTTTAAAAGTTTAGGATATTTGGGTTAGTTTGAGGATGCTCCAGCTCGGGACACGTGTAGGTTCCGGGTCGGGGTCCTCACATCCAATGCCTACTCTCATGCCACAGTGGGTTCATTTCAGATATGATTGTGCAGCTGCATGGGTTACTCCATACATGACTCGGATTAACAATTATGAGCAATATTTGCGCTTTAACCGTACTATTGAATTTGTTGTATTAGATTGACTCAAGAAATGAAATGAGATGACTTCTTTTGAATTAAATAAAATTTTAATTTCTTTAATTTTAAATATTAATGAATGTAATTATTTAATTAGGATACATTTTGCATAATTTTTTTTACTAAAATAGGGAAAAAAACTTATTAAAATTACCTTGAAAAATTAAATTTCAATATAAATAAGTATTTTAAATCAATTAAAACCTTTTTTAAAAAAATTTATAAGTGTTACATTTACCTTTTCAATAATAATTTTCAATAATAATAAGGTGATTACTAAATTTTTTTTGAGATAAAATCAGTAATAATAAGGTGATTACTTATTTTTTTTGAAAAAATGACAAAGAAAAGAAAAACTATAATCATTCACACCTTTTACAATTTCTCATAAGAATATGACTACAATTAATGACAATATTTGGTTAACACTCCACTCCTCGTTAATTCCTTCAAGGCTCCAACCTCCATGTCATACACATCTTTCTAGGTTGTTTACACAATTTTTAATATAAAAATTGTGCAAATAGTAGCACCCCTAAAAAAAAATCAATGTTTTTTTTTAGAAATTAGTAAAACTAACATTGTTGAAATTGATAATTGGAGTTTGGCCCGCCCAAACGCATACCGACATCTCAAAATTAAATTCTCAGCAAAAATAAAATCCTAGAGAAACCCTAGCAACAATCGACTCTGTATCCTCAATTACTCCATTTCCACTTCCACTTCCACTTCACTCAGATCTTCGATTTCCGATGACAAACTCCGATTCCGGCACTCCCCCTTTGCCCGCTCCCGCTCCCGCTCCCGCTCCCGCTCCTCTCTCTCAGGTATTTCTTCTCATCTGCTGTGTGTTATTATATCTCTCGGTGTGTGTGTGTTTCTGGGTATAATTTAACTATTTTTGTTGAACTTTGTAACCTCCAATGAATTCACATAAAAGTTACTGTTCATATGTGTACGGGTTTTGACGGGTTGGCTTTTAATTTGATTGATCTTAGTTGGTGATTTGTGGGATTTATGAACTGCATTAAGGATCTGTGTTTTTTTGTGTGTGCTTATGTGTGTGTGTTTATGGGTATGGTTTAACTGTCTAGATTAATAGTATGAGTTATTTTGTTGACACTCAGTGGTTTCGATTAATGAAGCCAAAGTTACTATTTCTATGCTTGTGGGTCTAACGGGTTAGCTATTAATTTTTTTTTTTTTTTGAAAATTGTGGTAATATTAATTGTCTTGAAATGACTGTTTCTTGGTGTGTGCTTACACGACCCTGTAGGGTTTTACTTACTCCGTCCCAAAATGACTTTCCCAGTTTTTTTGTCATTACTCCGAATGAACTTTGAGTGATTATGTTAGGTTGATTTAATTATCCTAGTGAAAATGTTAAACTTGTTATTGATAGTATTGTTGATGTTGTATCAATTACAAGTTTTAGATTTGCATAAGTATAATTAAATCAACCTATAATTATCAGTGTTCTATAACACTAATAATTCACTTACTTAGAGTTCAATGTTTCTATGCATTTTGTTATGGAGTAAGTATCATTTGAGTATAAATTACATAAATTAGGCGCTAGGCCCACCTCCGGCGCCTAGCGGCCGTCAAGCGCTTTTTAGAACCTTGATAATTATTGCTTAAAGTTCATTCGCAGTAACAACAAAAAAAGTAGGAAGATCATTTTGGGACGGAGGGAGTATTGGTTATTGATTCATGGGTTTTTGTTGGAATATGTGATCTTTCTAATGTACTGCATTGGATATTGCAGAAGAAAGAGAATGTGATGCCGATTAACTCAAAAATTGCAGTATGCCCAGCTCGTTGTACCTACATTTTGCTGATTCTTGTTTCCAATTGTTTATCTGTGGGCTGACATAAACGCTAATGTGTACTCAAATGTTTTTTTTTTTTTTTGATACTAGGAATTGACTGAATCAAGGACCGAACTTCTTAATAGAATTCAAAGTTTGAAACAGGTAAATCTTAATTCCACTCTTCTTAACTTGTGATTATATATTTAATGTACACAGTATGAATATGTAAACAACGAGCACATGTGTTGAGCTTGGCATCCACAGATTTACAGCTTCACACATTGTATCTGATATCAAAGGTTAATTTATTTAAACTCTCTATCCCAAAATAATTGTCCATTTTTAAGGGCAGTCTTAAAAATGTGACTTTTAAGAAATTTATTAGTAAAATGGATAATTACTTAACTATTCCTTTTATGAACTTATAGTTTTGTTCAATGAAATATTATATTGTTGAAAGTGACCACTCTTTTGGGAACAACTTTTTTAGAAATTGGACATTCAGTTAGGGACAAAAACTCAGATGAATGTAGTGATTCTCATTTTAGATCAGTTTTGCCAAGCACTGAGCTGTGGTTTTAATGACTTTAAGCTGGCACCTCCTCGCTCTACGCTGAGGACAGACGATCCCATGTTGAGATTCTTTATCTCATTGTCAATGTCCTTGAATATAACCGCAAAATTGGTGATGAAACACACACATAAACTATGAGAGTAGGGATAAGGATCCCTTTTCTTCCCAATCTTGGTGCTTGCATGTGATTTTTTAACATCACATCCCCATACATGTGATGCCACCCTTAAACCCATCACATGCTTATCTCTTACACAACAACAACAAAGCCTTAGTCCCAAAATAATTTGGGGTCGGCTAACATGAATCCTCATATGTCATCGTGAAAAAAGGTTGTTGAAAAAATAATAATAATAAAAAAAAAAATAATAATAATAAATAAATAAACAAATAAATAAATAAATAAACATACAAATCAAAATCAAAAAAAAAATAAAATAAAAAATCAACCCCCCACATTGATTTTTGCCCTCCACTCCGGCCTCTTCAACACCATACTTTCATCCACTCCAAGTAAACTCATATCATTTTCAATTACTCTAATCCAAGTTTGTTTGGGTCTTCCCCTACCCCTCGTCATTTTATCATCTCTTCACTTGTTAGGCCTCTGTCGGTGCATCACTCGGTCTCCTTCTCACATGTCCAAACCACCTTAGACGATTTTCCCTCATTTTATCCTCAATGGGCGCAACTCCTACTTTACCTCTGATCACCTCATTCCCCAATCGATCCTTTCTTGTATGACCGCACATCCATCGAAGCATACGCATCTCCGCCACATTCATCTTATGCACGTGACACTGTTTCACGGCCCAACATTCGGTTCCGTAAAGCAATGCCGGCCTAATTGCCGTACGGTAGAATTTTTCCTTTAATCTATTGGGCATGCCGCGATCACATAGAAACCCTGTGGCACTCTTCCACTTCAACCAACCTGCTTTAATCCTATGAGCCACATCTCCATCTAATTCTCCATCCTTTTGGATAATGAATCCAAGATAGCGAAAAAACTCAGAAGCTTGGATAATATTTCCATCAAATGTGACCGCCCCTGTCTCCCTACTTCCAACTACGCTAAACTTACACTCCAAATATTCGGTCTTGCTTACCTTGTCGAAAACCTCGAGATTCCAAAGTGTGTCCACAACTCCAATTTACTTTCAACACCCTCTCTTGTCTCATCAACCAGCACAATATCATCTGCGAATAACATACACTTTGGTATATCATCTTGGACTGACCTCGTCAATTCGTCCATTATCAAAGCAAAAAGAAAGGGGCTAAGTGCGGAACCTTGATGCACACCAATCTTTATAGGGAACTCTTCGGTCTTCCCAACACTAGTCTGTACACAAGTACTAACACCATTATACATGTCCTTGATAATATCAATATATTTCTTTGAAACACCCTTCTTTGCTAATGCCCACCAAAGTACCTCTCTTGGCACTTTATCATACGCCTTCTCCAAATCAATGAAAACTATATGCAAATCTTTCTTTTGATCCCGATATTTCTCCATGGTTTGTCTCATAAGATATATTGCCTCCATAGTCGATCTTTCCGGCATAAACCCAAATTGATTATCCGAAATTCTTTCCCAAAGTTTCATAGTATGGCTCATTAGTTTGATCCCCCGATAGTTGGCACAATCTTGGACATCACCTTTGTTCTTATACAAGGGGATCAGAGTACTCTTCCGCCACTCCAATGGCATTGTGTTAACTCTCCATATCTTGTTAAATAGCGTTGTTAACCAATCTATTCCCCTATCCCCGAAACATCTCAAAACCTCAATTTGTATACCATCCGGTCCTACAGCTTTCTTCAATCTCATCTTTTTCATTGCCATTTCCACTTCACTCTTTTTGAATTCTTCGCATAAAATCTCGATTAACCATACTCGAAGAGATATTTAAATCTCCAATATCCTGCTCTTGACCGCCATTGAACAAGGTATCAAAGTACGAACTCCATCTATCTTTTATCTCTTTATCCCCGACTAGTACTCTTTAGTCTACATCCTTCACACATTTAACCGTCCCAATATCTCGTGTCCTCTTATCCCTCATACAAGCGAGTTTGTAGATGTCCTTTTCCCCTTCTTTTGTATCCAACTTATCATAAAGTTTCTGATTCACCTTTGCTCTTGCGTCTCTTACTGCTTTCTTAGCATCTCTTCTAGCTTCCTTATACTTCTCATAGTTCTCGTCGCTCCTACATTTTCCCAATAATTTGTAGCATTCTCGCTTGCCCTTTATTGCTTGTTTTACTTCCTCGTTCTACCATGATGTGTCCTTACTTGGTGGCCCATTTCCTCTAGATTCTCCAAGGACTTCTTTCGCCACCTCCTTTATGGTATGTACCATCTTAGTCCAAGTCGAATCTATATCCATATCCTCCATATTATCCGACCAAATGCCGGTATCGACCATCTTAGCTACAAATTTCGGTTGATTCTCCCCTTGAAGTCTCCACCACTTGATTTTAGGGTCTACCTGTGGTTTTCTCTTCCTCGAAATTCTCTTACTTCGAAAATCAAGTACCACCAGTCTATGTTGAATTGCTGTGCTCTCACCCGGAATAACCTTGCAATCTGTATAACTCTTTCTACAAGTATTTCTTAATAAGAAGAAGTCAATCTGACTCGCATTACCTCCACTCCTATAGGACACCAAGTGAGATTCTCTCTTCTTGAACCAAGTGTTCATTATACTCAAGTCATATGCCAACTCAAAGTCTAGGATACTATTTCCTGCTTCATTCCTCTTAGATTTGGATAAAATTTATATAGTAGAGTTTGTATCCCTGTCATTTTCTAAACCGCCCCTCATCAGTCATCGTGTTCTAACTAACATTTATGCTTTTAAACCAACTTTCTTAAGTCCCCGTCAGATTAAAAAATGATTTAGGAACAGAGTAATAAATTTCCATCTATTGCTAACCAGCCTACCTACACTCAGTTGAACACTTGTGACTAATACTCTCTCCTTCCTAAAATCTTATTTCAATTGACAAGTCAAACTTTTTATAGTTGGTGCGTTATTTTCTTGTACTGTCTTGAAAATACTCTATTTTTTTAAAAGGCAATCTTTATAGGACAAACCAAAAAGGGGATGAAATTATCTTTTTGTGACGGATGGAGCCTTAAGTAATAATATAACAATTGCTTTTAAAATTCCATTGTGCTTATTGTAATTTGTTATTTGACTATTCGGCTTCGATGAAATGGGCGCATCTTAAATGTAACAATTAATTCTATTTTTAGATTTTTATGGCTGTTGCAAAGACTAAAGACTAAATCCTGGCTTCGCCACAACATACATTAAACTTAATTGTAATGAATCTCAGGATCTGCAAGGTTGGAGGTCGAAGTTAGACACTCAAGTTAAGATCTATCGAGATGTAAGTATTTTCTATCTCATGCAAGAACGCCTGCTTCATTATGAGTGTCATATACTTGGACTATGATACATAATGCTTCTTCTCGTACCGGCTGTGTGATATTCCTGAAAGCCATTTTTTCTGTTAGATTTTAAATCTGGTAGATATTTGCACAGTTTCAAGTCATGTTCATGCAAATATTTGACCTTGGTAGGACATTGATAAAACTTTCAGAAACTTTAACTCTTTTATTGGACAAGTAAATTTCCTGACAGTATTTCTGAACTCTGTCAAAGTTGGCTTTTAAATTTCAAGCCCAAATAGAGCACAAAATAACGAAGTTAGATTCAATTTTCAGAAGAAAATCATTCATTGGTATGTAACCGGAGAAAAGTATCTGTGTGGTGCCTATGTACTTGAACCTAATCATATGAGCACGAAGAGAAGAGGTTGAGGAAAAGAAGAAAAAGAAATAGGTGGTGCAATCCTCTCCAATGTATCACATGTTTCCTGAAAATGCCATGTAGGCTCAAAACTCAATTTTTTTAAATCAGCTTTGATTAATCTTGGTGATTGTATCTCTGCTATGACGATATAGAAAATTACAATCTTTTGAGGTCCACTTCAGTCAACTGAAATATTAAAGTCACTCAGATAATTTTTCTGTATACAACAACAACAACAACAACAACAACAAAGCCTTAGTCCCAAAATAATTTGGGGTCGGCTAACATGAATCATCATATGTTATCGTGAAAAAAAAAATAAAAAATTAAATTAAAATAATAAAAAAAAAAAAAATTAAATTAAAATAATTTTTCTGTATATTTTAGAAAAAACAATCTAATGAATGCTTTTTTGACTGATCCCATGCGTAATATTGTCTCTTCGATTGATTCAACGCATGGATCTTTTAGTTTGTGGTGTACATGAATGATCCAACGTCAAGCTCTTAAATTGCATGTGAGCATGTCATTGATTCCCTGGAGGTGCGTTGCGTCTGCTTCATCCTCACTTGTGTTACGGGACTCAATGAGTGAGAAGCTGTAATTTATATGGACGCTAGTGGGAACCGTAATATAAACGGATGAATGTTTATTAAGCATTATAAAGTTTTTCCTTATTTATTGGCAAAGCATTGATATATTCATCAAAAGTTCACAACCATATACTGCTTTTAGATATCCAAAATTAACACCTCATCACTCTTTACGCTTCAAAACCACATGAAATTTGATGTGCTATGATGTAGATGAATTAACGGTTATGACTAGAATTGATGAAAAGCGCCATGGTAGGTATTTTCTTTATGCCCCACAGTTGCTAAGCTATGTGGGGTTCAACGTGAGGCTTGACTAGTAAATCTTTTACGTCCCTTTAGCATGGAGATTTGCATTCTTTTATAGTTAAAAGTGGAGTTAATGATTCACCAAAAAGAGATTCATGAATATGGAGAAGGAAAAGAGAAGAAATTAGGTAAGCAAACTTGGGACATGGGAGTTAACTGCAACCCTTAGGATTAGAAGGGAGGCGTGTCTTGCAGGATCAAGTTTGTTCCATTTTTAGTTTGTGTAGTATGAAAAGGTCAGTAAATAGAGACTAAACAATGGTATACTCTCATCCGTCCCTAAATGAATGTCCAAATTTCATTCAGGGGACATTCTGAAATCATGTACTTTTTACACAAGTGAATGGCAAAGATGCATAAATATTTGTGTTATCCACTTTTAAAATATTTAGTTTTGCAAGTAGAAAATAAATAGTGAAAAAAATTTGGTAAAAAACATTTAGGGACAAAGATTCTTACAAAAAACACACATTCATTTTGGGACAAAAAATTCTTGAAAAATGGACATTCATTTAGGGGCGGAGGGAGTATGTATTTCTAAGTAAATCGTCAGAAGTCCTCAAATATTGGACGTTGGTAATAGCGAGCATACTTTGGGAGAATATTATGATAAAAATGAGTAGAAGAGAATAAAAAACAAAGGAAAGGGTGAGTGGAACGCTTAATTTCTCACATTAAAGAATATTAGCAATTAAGAGGGATATAATTGGCAATGGACAATATTGCTTTCTATCTGCTTAGCTTTGGTGCGCAATTACCCACCCCTCCATAGTACTTTCATGAAGTGTGATTACCCACCCCATTCATAGTAGTTCCACGAACAATATCGTAGTCACAGGGTTAAAAGAGGGCCAGAGAAGTTGAAATTATTCAAATTTCCAAATTTTGTTCAAGTGGACAGTCTTTTAAATAATTTTGAAAAGCTTGTTTTATTGATATTATTTTTTTCTAGCAATATCAGCCTAATTAGTCGTGCATTGGTTATGCCCTTTTAGGAACTTAGGCTTTTTAACAATTTCTAGCCAATGTTGCCTGCCATCATGTCTGCAGACAATTTTCATCTTACAGCTTACACAATTTCCTTGATTCGTGCAGGAGCTTTCAGATCTGAAGCAAACTCTTAATGTTGAAGTGGATCAACTTAAATCTGTAAGATGGATTACTATTTCCTATTATAATACGATGTTCTCTCTTATACTAGATTTTTTTTTTAATGAAATTAGGAATTTCAAGAGCTCAGAACCACTCTTCAGCAGCAACAAGAAGATGTTACATTAAGTTTAAAGAACTTAGGGGTAAGATAGCCTACAAGCTTTTCTTTTTGTTATCTAATACTCCTTCCATCCCGTAATAAATGTCCTTTAGGGCGTCCTCAAGATATGTTTTCCGTATTTTCTTTTTTGGTATGTCCCAAAATAAGTGTAGCATTTCTAAATAATGATATAATCTTGGTACAATTTTACAATGGCACAATCAATGTACAAACAAGTAGAGCATACTCCCTCCGTCCCGCTAGTAACCGCACTGTTACTGTTTGCGCGGGGATTAAGAAAAAAAATAATGATATAAATGTTGTGAGTGTAAAAGTAAAATAGGAGAGAGAATGAGTCTAGGGAATAGTAAAATATAATGGTGTTGTGAGTATTAAAATAATGTAGGAGAGAGAATGAGTGGAGAGAATAGTAAAGATTCTTTGCCATTTTAGGAAGTGTGCGGTTTGTAATGGGACGCCCAAAATAGAAAGTGTGCGGTTTGTAGCGGGACAGAGGGAGTATATCTTAAAAATGTTGACAAGTTAAATGCTACATTTACTATGGGACGGAGTAGTACTTTTACCTTATCCTTTGATACTCTACATGAGCATTTAGTATGTCTTAACTATAACTTGTGCAGCTGCAAGACGTTTCTGGAGAAGTCAAAGAGGCCGAAGGTCCAAAGGTGAAAGAAAGTAATGAGAAACTCGAGGCTTCGCCTAATGGAGAAAATGGTAAAGAACCCGAAAACTAGATATGCATTTCTTTCATTGTTCTTAGAGTTCATGCTCTTAGCGCTGATATAATATATGCATCACCTTTGAGTTAAAAAATGAATTTAATGTTGTTGTCTAAAACAACGGAACTCTCATCCGATATAAAAGACATGGATCAATATTTGCTCGTAATATAATCTGTATTTTCATCACTTTATGAAGTTGGCTGCTCGACCCGTTTTGAAGTACTCGTCTTTAGTTTCCGTTGAACTTTTATTTAAATTTGTACTTCCTCATTTCAAATGCTTGAACATCTATTTATTTCATATGATCTGCGAGTGAGAAGAACAGTTCTGGATAGTTATTAAGTTCTGAATGGAGAATGAAGTTCATTTGGTGAAATAAAAAAAATAACACCAAAATAAAATAATGAGGATAAATTATACTTTCCACTTTTTACTTAGTCACTCCGTCCGTCCTAAAATGAATGGTCAAAAAAAAATTTAATATCAATAACAAACTTGATTTGTTTTAGACATCCATTTTTGGGGCGGAGAGAGTAAATGCGTAATCTTAAATTAGATATTTTTTTGGGAATTTGATAAGGAGGTTCTTTTTGGTAAAATCACTCTCAAGTTTCTGATTAAATCGAAATGATCGGAAAGTTTTTATGTATTAATATATAATACTGGATGCAGTATCATTATATATATTTATATGCGAATATAATATTGCATCTGTAATACAACATGATAAAGGAATTTCTTACATTATGTTAATTTTTTAAAACTTATTGGTTACTCTCTCTAGATCCCTAGATTTTTAGGATAACCTTGTTGCACCAAGGTTCACCACACCATTGGGAGAGAAGCTCCCCTCTAATTATCTGCATTCCCACCATCCCGGAGATTCCGAGATGATATTTTTATTATTATTAGAATAATTATATTATACTAAAATTATCACTCAAACTCGTTTAAATTGACAATAAAAAAAGTGAAAACATTATTTTGGGATGTAACTAAGGCATAAAAATTAAGAAAAAAAATTGAAAAAGTTGATATGTTGTGAATGTTGATAGTTGGATAAAAAAAAGAAAGTGGGGTAAAAAAATATTAATTAGATAGTTATTGTGAGTATAATAATTGGTCTCTACTATTTATTAACTAAAATTTAAAATGAATTTTGCAATCTCAATTGAAGTGAGACAACATCTAATGAAAATTTTTGCAAGTGTGAACGGAAGAAGAAATATAGTAGTACATCCCTTCATTACTATCATTTTCCTGTATACCTAACAACATGTGTACTTTTCCTGATTCCCCTTCTCCCAAATGTTGCTCTTTAATCACTCTAATTTGGAACTTGAATTGCCAAGATTAACTCTCTCTCTCTCTCTCTCTCTCTCTATATATATATATATATATATATATATATATATATATATATATATATATATATATATGTGTGTGTGTGTGTGTGTGTGTGTATATGTCACTGTTGTGATGATGATGGGGAGTGAGGACACACATCTAAAACAGAGAAGCATTGATGATGTACTCTACCAAAGTAGTAGATGCATATGGGCAGTGGGGGAAGTTTCAAGAACAAGGGTCTTAAGAAAAGATTTTCTTTTCAATTTTCAAGAAGTCTTTGCTAGGGTTTGATGAAAAAGACTTGTTCATTAATGAATGAAATATGTTCCAGATTTCAATGTTTTCTAGCAACAAGTAAGCTTCTCTGTCTTTGAAAATTATCATAACACCCCCACTTGACAATGGAGTAAACACCAGGAATAATGAGGCCTATTCATCTCAAATCATTTTTTATAAAAATGTATGCTCTTTTGAAAAGTACATACATAACTATAGGTACAGATCAAAAATTCATTTGAACCCACTTTCCATTTATTCAGTCAAATACTTCATCCGTCCCTAAAAGATTGTCCCATTTGTCATTTTGACATGTCTCAAAAAATATGTCCCATTTCTAAATTTAGGCATGAATGTTAGTGCAAATCTACTAAGGTACAAGAAGGTGAAGCTCTTTCCTAATAATTGTAAAATGTACAACAGGACAATCTTTTAGGGACAGAGGGAGTACAATTTCTAAATCCTCAATCTCCCTCTCTCTAGCACCAGCGACACCACCTCCCCACTTAATGACTTTCCGCCTCGCCTCTCCTCTCCTCTCCTTTCTCTCGGTCGTTCTCATCTCCTTTTTATACATATCTCTTTCGAAATCAAAAGCTAGGGTTTCTAATTTTCTAGATTCAGCGCTTCATCGTTCGAACGTATTCGACGGTCTTCCATCTTAAACTCAGACAATCATCTTCCTTCTCTCAGCCTTCTCCTTTCTCCTCGCCATACCGTACGTGGTCCAGTTATAGAATTTAAGAATAAAGATCTAGAGTAATTACTACAAATTGTCATTTTTTGACAATTTTTTTGGTCCAACAAAATACTTTTACACCCAGGTATAAGAGTATTTTTATTTTTTTTCACAATTTGAAAAGAACAAATTACTCTTATACCTAGGTATTTTTAACTGTAATTCTAGTCTTATACTTTTAATAAAATATGCGACTTTTTTTTATTATTAAGAAAATGTGAAAAATTGTGAAAAAAACTTTTATACCTATGTATAAGTGTAATTCTAGACTTATAATTTTGGGTATATGAGCGGATGGGTAGGAATAACGTTGAATGTGTGTTTCTGTGAAATTATGAATCTGACATGGGTATTTATGGATTTGTTAAGTTACCTAGGGGTCCAGAGTCCATAACCCTAAAAACTGTTGAATCCCTGTCAATTGAGTGGTTGGGTTGGTTAGCGGGTTTGAAGCGGCTCGACTCGCTATAACACGTTTAAGTTAACGGGTCAGGTTTGCGTATTGAGACGGTTTAACCCGCTTTTTTTTTTCAGTTTGGGTAACTTAAATTTATTAATTCTAGCTATTTGTGTTCGCGGGTTAGACATGTTGAAACGAGTCGGGGCGGGTCGGGTCGGACCGTACTAGCAAACAGGGAACCGAAACAGTGAATCGTAAGTCGGCGGTCTGGTTTCGGTTGGCCTTTTCGTGGACTGCCGGTTTTCGACTGTGAACTGGCGGTCCGGTTCGATTATTCGAATGATCATCTAAAATTGTTATTGATAGTTTTTATAATGGTGTATTGATTTTTTTTTTTTTAATTTTCATTAGGATAATAAATCAAGCTAAAATTATTGCTCAAAATTTATTCGTGTCAACGACAAAAAAATTGGAAATATTATTTCGTAACAATACTGATTTCGAATGGAAGCGGAACCGCACCTGCGTTCAGGGGCGAAGCCAGGAACGTCCGGAGGGGGGGGGCAAGATTCCACGGGTATTCGGGGGCAGCGCCCCCGAAATTTTTTTTCGGGTCTGACAAGTAAAAAATGGGTCGGATCCATGAAATACAATGTATTTTAGTTAAAAATGTAAAGAATTAAGAAAGTTAACAAAAATGATAAAAGTAAATAATTCAAAGAACGATTGAAATAATGTTGAAGTATTTAACGCAAACAATTTATTAAAATATATTACTCGTACAAAAAAGAAATTCAAATTTGCTAATTAAACTTGGGATAATAGGAAGAAAGACCAAAAAAAAAAAAATGGAAAAAGCCTAACTAATTAATTAAGATTGAAAAAATGTGAGAAAATTAGGAGAAAGAGAAAAACAAAAAGAGAAAGAAATGGAGAGAGAGAAAATAGCAAATATGAAGGACAAATAAAATTAATTGAAAATGTAGGTAGCAGGGCTCGAACATGGATTTGAGAGGAAACACCAAAGACTTTAACTTCACCCCTTCTATCGCTGAACCGCACCACTCACTGGTGTTAATCTTGAAGTTAATTATATATATACATATATAACAAAAAATATGGGGGGGGGGGGCAAAAAAAAAAAAAAAATTCACTGCACTTCCGCCGCTGGGGGGGGGGGGGCAAGTGCCCCCTCCTGCCCCCTGGCTCCGCCCCTGCCTGCGTTGGAAGCCTCGCACTTCTGTAGACAGTTCTGGTTCTGGAATCGCTCCTGCATCGAAAGTCTCGCTCTCCTGTATGTGTTGAAAGCCTCCCACTATTGCAGACAGTTCCGATTTCGCCACGTGCTCCCTCTTCTTCAATTAGTAATTGCTATTAATCCGATTTGGTGTGAGTCTCACTTTGACCAAATTAATTCTGATCTCCCCCCATAAATAAAGAGAGTGGGATATGTGTTATTCCTGGTACTCCACAACTGTGCTAAGGCAAGTCCAACTCAATTCAGGAGGGGTTCCATTTTCCAAGTGGCACATGATGACTGCCGCAGCGGCACTAGACATGTCCGACAATTAATCTAAAATTATTGTCAAAGTATATTCGCGTTAACAAAAAATAAAGTAGGAATATCTACGGAGGGAGTACAGTACATCACATAACACTTGAATTCTTTTCAATTGAATGAGTGTAATGCTGGTTTGCATAGTTGCAAGGGTAGGGAAAATAATGAAGTTGGGAATGTGGAGTCATGTCTGAGTCTTGTCTCTGCCAGAGATTCTGGGGAGAGACATTTGCTTCCTTCATCAAATACAAAATGTCATCAATAGGTTGGTGGAGGTACACTTGCAAGTGAAACCAGCTAAAATCATGCTTCTCATTTCGGCATTTGTGGGTTTTTTTTTTTTATAAAGAAATAATATTACTACAATTTTATCATATTATAATAAGTTGTAAATATTTGCTCGATAACTTATACAGAGAATTACATCCCAACAGCACCGCAACAAGCGGTCCCACTTCATTCATAGAATCATATCGCTCTCCTCCCCCTTTATATTGCTCTTCTCTCATAAAATTCTAGTAATAATTGTCTTTTTTAATATTTGTAAAAATTTCCAAAACGACATGTATTTTGGACACGAGGGAGTAATTGGAATAATTGTGAATCTCACTTGAACACAAAAATCATTTTGTCCATCAAGCAAAAGAACTAAGAAAGCAAGAGAACTAAGAGAGGTGGCCAGATTGGCTATCACTCTCGCAACACCAAATCCTTTGTAGCAACAAATAGCCACAACTTGAATATTGGAGCACTTTCTATTGTTTGATCATCTATTCATCTGTTGTTGTCATAGTAGGAAGGACAAAGCACATGTTTAAAAGTTCTGACATTGTCAGAATAATACATTGCAAGAACATGTTTAAAAGAATCAAAACTTTTGAATTATTGGCTTCTATTTGGAAAAAAATAAACCAAGAGCTAATAGTAATAAAAAAATGTGTTTATTTATTTGTAAATTGCTTGTGCAATAATAAAATCATACTTAGTCTATTTGCTTTGCTTTCTTAAATTGTAACATTTATTTTGAGATATGTTAAAAAAAAGTGAAATATTTATTATGAAAATGAGAAGAAGAAATTAACGATTTACAATCAAGTAAATGATCGGAAACTCGGATGGTCAAAAATCTCAATTAGCGAGCTTTGTGCCTTAACTCAAACAACCTAGCCATTTACGTCCTCCGTGTCTCTTAACGTTTTTTTCATTTTTTTTTTAATAACATACTTTATATTTTGAGAAATAAATTTAGATTATTTTAATTATTCTTATAAAAATTTATTGATACACCATTATGAATACTATCAATAACAATTTGTAAATGTTCATTGTAATAGTTAAATTAACCTAAAATTATTGCTAATAATACCTTTGTGTTAACAAAAAAATAAATAAATAGAAAGATCATTTCGAAACGGAGGAAGAAGTCTATCAAATCTAGATGTCAATGACCATATAATAAAATATTGAATAAAAAAGGACAATCGAAATTTTTAACCACTATATTTTGATAAAGCTTCACTTTTAACCGCTCTTGTATTTTTAGTAGTTTTAGTCACTTTGCTTAAAATACGTGTCCAATTTCTCCGGACACCCTAACTTCATCCAAAAATGTTAAAAAAATTTAATGAAAACAAACTAACGGGATTTAACTCCATCCAAAATCCAAAATATGTTAGAAAAGTCAACAAAAATTGACTCCGACAACAACACCCCCCCCCTCTTCAACCCACAAACCTTTTCAACACAAAAATTGGTGGTGCTTCATTAATTTTCAAGGTTTTCTCATATGGCTTATCCGCTTATATTCATTTTTAAACTTTTATAATCCTTGTCTTTTGAATTATTCAGCTAACCTTCTTGGAAGAATTTCCATTCTTTCTTTTTTGGTTGATGGTGAGTATAGGGGATGTAATCTGGCAAAGCGAAAATAAATTAGGGTTCTAATTAACTTAACTGATGTAAACTGTAAACAATAGTGAAACTATATTTTTTCAATGCAGAGAAATAACTATTCATTTACTATTTTATATCTCATTTTCTTTCTCATACTCATTCACGATATCTACTTTTATAATACTCCTACCGTTTCTAAAAGTTTGTCCCATTTGACTTTTTTGTTGAACTTTGACCACAAATTTATGAGAGATTAATCATGTTCATGAAATTCTAAAAGTTGTTGATAATATTATTAATGGTGAATTAATAGAAATTTTTAGAATTTCATGAACATAATTAAATTGTCATATATTTGTGGTTAAAGTTCAGCTAAAAAATTAAATGGGACAAACTTTTAGGGACGGAGGGAGTATTATTTTATAATATTTGTTTTTTAAGAATAAATGGGTAAATTATGAAAAGGGGGACTGGACCATACAATATCATAAATAATAGATTTGCACATTTGTTTGGTTTATATAGGTAGTAGGAGGAAAGGGCATCTAATGTCATTTTCAAATAACACTATACCACTAGACAAGGGAAGTAGACACATTGCTCTAGAGAAGAAGCACACTCTCTAAAATACAAATTTCAAACCTCAAACAAATCACTCTTCTCTCTCTCTCTCTCTCTCTCTTCTTTAGTGTGTGTTGTAGTGTGTGTGTAATGGCCACAACACCTATTGAAGAACCTCTAAAATACCAGGTACTATGTTCTTCCATGTTACCTAACTCCTTTTTCTTAATAATCTTACTCTCCATTTTTTTTCTTTTTAATTACTGTCTTCCTCCCAAAATTTCAAATATCAAGCTTGAATTTTTTTTTTTTGTCATTCATTTTGGGACGGAGTGAGTAACTTGATAAATTTATCTCCTCTGTTCTTAATTTTCTTTCAGACATGGGTTTTGAAAGTCTCCATTCATTGTCAAGGCTGCAAAAGAAAAGTCAAGAAAGTTCTTCAAAGCATAGAAGGTAATAAATCAAAATCAAATCTTATCTTTAAACCCCAATGCCTAAAAAACCCTAAGTTGATTAATTTTTCCATTTTTCCTACAATTTTCCAAATACCCAAATCAGAAAAGAGAGTTTTTTAAACTAACTTCCCCATTTTCTGTTCAATTTTACTTTTCCTTCCAAATTTTCTCAGCAACCAAACGCTCTGTTTCTTGAATTTTTATATACAGGGGTTTATACTACAGCCATTGATTCACAGCAACAAAAAGTTACAGTCACAGGGAACATTGAAGCAGAGACGTTGATAAAGAAGCTGGTGAAGACCGGCAAGCATGCAGAAATGTGGCCGGAGAAGTCTGCCGGAAAAGAAAAGAAATCTGACAAGAAAGAGAAAAAAGACTCGGAAAGTGGTGAAAACAGTAGCGATGAAGAAGACAACACACCTGAGAATGTCGAAATGAAGCTCCCGGCCGCCGGTAGCGGCATGGTCGTGAAGCTCATTGGGTTGCCGCCGGATAGTTCTCCGGGCAACCAGAAGCCGGCGGCGGTGGAGCAATGTAAAGGTGGTGGTGGTGGTGCTGCTGCTCAGCAGAGTGGTGGAGGGCAGGGTGGCAAAAAGAAGAAGAAGAAAAAGAAAGGGGGAAACGGTAATAATACCTCGGGTGCAGCTCCTAATGGGGGACCGGCAAGCAGTGGATCCGGAACTCTTACAATGGGTTCCGCTCAAGCTGTTGATCAAGTTGATCTGAGCCCTCCAATTCAATATCCGTATCAATACCCGCCAAGTTATGCTCCTCAACCTATGTACGTTGTGAGCTACAATGCAGCGCACCCTACATCAAGCGCGGGTCCTTCATACTACGTGCCTCCGTCAGCGTACACGTACAATTATACGGAGCCCGAGGATTATCCCGAGGAATCACCGTCGTTGAATACATTTGACGCATTCAGTGAAGAAAATCCTTATGGATGCCATATTATGTGATTGGGACGTTGACGTTGAGGCATTCAGTGAATTAAATTCTTGCGGATGCCATATTATGTGATTGATATGTTGACGTTGAGATCAATGGTTAAGATGTTATGTGTGACTTTAAGATAGTTGAAATGTAGTCGACGGGGTATGAGTATGAAAAGTTGTACCTTATGCATGTAAAGTTGTATGTTCAATGTGGAGAAAGTCAAAATTGCTTCGGCAATTTAGACTTTTTTCTGACATTAGTTGATTAGTTCTAAGAAGAGATGCAATTTTTTTTTTTTTTTTAGAATTTCGGCCTAGATTACATTTTATTCCCACTTCCATAATTTTGGCTTTGTGGTGAGAAATGGAAAGCTTGAAAATGAAGCAAAATGAGCATAAGAATATTGGACGGCAATGGTTTTGGGAATTTCGCAAAAGAATGTATGACATAAGAAGCTACCAATACTATCTCTTTAGCATGGGGATCAATCCTTTGGAACACAATGTACTGATGATGCCAAACGTTTGGATTAGTTCAAATTCGGCGGTATCGTTTGGATTAGTTCAAATTCGGCGGTAGGTTATATTCCAACGATTGAATAGCCTGAAACAGAGAAACAAACACGTAAACTGAGCCAGAGCTTCTCCGACGAAGGCCCTCCGGCGTGAGAGTAAGTATTTACTTTTTGAGAGAGATAAATCAATTGACAAGAGTTTTGAGTCAAAAGATAACGTACCAAATAATGTGAATTATGACTTGTATTTATAAGTATATCATTGTATAATCCATGTTGGATTGCAATGTATATGGATAAGATATTAATCCTATGAGAATTATATTTGTTGAGTCCTTTTCGAATAGGAGTCCATGTGAGATTGGATTATAATTTTAGGGGGATTATAACTGTTCACTGTCCTTAATTGAGTAGGATTGTATAAACTTCAGCATGCACATGAGCCGAGCCGGTCTCTCCTCGTCATGCGTGGTCAGGTCGGCTTACGTTGAGCCGGGGCAGAGATGTGAAGGAACTGGGGAAGCCCAATTTCTGGTGATTTGATAGACGAGGAGGCCTCCTCGTCGTTAATGGAGCTCAGCTCGGCCTTGGAGGGAGGTCTCCCTTGGCATTGTGTCGGGCCTTGGTCATTTCGCCTACTAAGTCTAGGACGACCTAGGAGAATGACGAGAAGGCTTAGTTCGAGGAAGGTAGAGAAGCACATTTCCTTCCTCGTACATCGTACTTGTTAGGATTATGTTAGGGCCCAATCCACTTGGGCCTTGCCCGAACTAGCCTAAGTTCGTATCTCGATTTATACCGTTCACTTACCATTCAACATTATTTAGCCAAATAATTGGTTTCATTATAAAGGTCCAATTCATAGTGGTGTATCAATAACAACTAGGATAATTAAATTAATTTAAATTTATTGTTCAAATTTATCTTTATATTAACACCAAAAAAAAGTAGAAAGATCTTGGGACTGAGAGAGTAATATACAGTTGGGGTTCAACCTTCAAAGGGTAGTCATTGATTTTATTCTCCTATCTTTTAACATTGACCCTTTTGACATTTTGATTTTGAGGTCAAAGCTCACAAATTATAAAGAATCAAGGAACAAATTTGAGAGAACTCAAGAATGAGTTATTCCATATAATGTCAACTTGTTAAGAGCTTATCCAAGAAAATCTGACCTTATTCTGACAATGACTTTAGAACCATTTTCATCGCCAAAGAATTTTAGATCAAGCGACATTTGATGTCCATTTTTATACGAGAGGTCAGAGATTCGAACCCCACTAATACGAGAAGTCAGAGATTCGAACCCCACCAACTGCGATTTCTAGCACTTTGAAACTAGCAAGGCTGAATGAATTAAGATTGAGTCTTCACAAAAAGAAATTTACCATTGCAACTTTTGTATGTTACTCCACTCATGCATTAATGGTTGTACCATAGAGAACCATAACGCAATGTTTGGGGTTGTACATTCGGACTATACATCCGTCGGTATGAGATGTGACTCATCTTATTATTCCTATAAGATGTAAGTAACTCATCTTACTATTAGGCTATTAGCATAAGTAACTCGTAACAAACAAACTGCCATCTAATTCGACTGTATCATATAAATTTGTTGATTAGCCCGCACTTCAACCGGGAAGATAAAGGTAGAGCCGTCAATTTGGGAACTTTGTTGATTAGCCCGTGCTTCAACCGGGAAGATAAAGATAAAGAAAGAATGAATGCTCGCATAAAGCTACCAACAACGGGCGAAACAAATCAGAAGCATAAGATCCTGAAGAATCACTAAATGATAACCACATTTGTTTAGTGGACATAAAAACTCGTTAGAATCCAACGAAATAAAGAAGGAATAGTCCCAAAATCAAACCGTCTATCAAGTTCTCGAGGAAAAAAGGCCAAGGCCGAGACCAAGAAGCTAGAAAAACCGAGCCGAGCATCAACAAGGGGGAATCAAGTTATGTAAATGCCTTGTTGGAGGGCTCCCTTGGGGCTTTGGAGTATAAGGGAATGCTATCGCCAGGCTGCGTAGGTACGTCCCGCGATTTACCTCCGCCAAAGATACCGAGGCGTGCGCAGTGGTCCGGTGATTAGTCCATGGCGAGCGCAGGTATCAAAAAAAAAAAAAAAAAAAAACATTAAAAAGGACAATCCATGATAAGACCTGGAAAAACCATTAATAGGGAAGAACGAGATTCTTAATCTTAAAATAAAAAAAAAAAACACGCGCAAGTTGATGTCGCCCTAAGTTCAAAACGGAACACTTTAACCACTTTGTGTACAACTTTCTTGCCATTTGTTTATATAATTCAAAGCAAAGAAATAAAGAATACCAAACCACTGGATAATCAATTATCAAGAAAATTATACACATTCTTATTAAAGGAGGCTCCCAAAGAACCATTTGGATTTCAGTACATGAATTCCAAGTGAATGAACAAATAAGGATCGGAAACTATACACACTAAACGAGAAGAACGAAAAGCAAAACTTGACATACGCGTCGCCTATCCTAGTAGAAAATTCAAGGTCTAAGAAAAAAGAATCTAACAATAACAATAATAATAATAATAAAAAAGTATTGTTGAATGCAAAAAATTTGGTCCGGGGAAGCATAATGGGCGCAAAAAAATTTATATGCAAGTTGACGCCTTTTTGTAGTACGCATATTTGTAGTAAGGATATTAAGGAATCTCCTCCTAAAGTTTTTTAAAGTTATTTGTTTGACTTTTTCTATATTATTCCTAGTCAATATCCTCATGTATTTAGATTATGCAATTAAATATTTGTATTGTGATTAGAATAAGAAAACTCCTTCTTCTTATTAGAATATGATGATTAGAATAAGGAAACTCATTCTCCTTATTAGAATAGGACTATCTCTTGTATATATATTAAGAGTTTGTGAATAAACAACCCAAGAATTTTCTAATTCTCACATGGTATCAGAGCTTCAAAGATCCATAGCCTAAACCCCTTCAAAAATTCGGCAGCCCCTCCCCTCTATCCCTATGGCCGGCTCCCCCTCCTCCACCAATACCCTCCCCACCACCGCCCTCACCGCCCAAGTCCGCCCATCACCCACCCATAACTCCTACCAAACCTCCAATCCTTCTCCTTCCTCCCATAGACCCTCACCCTTCCCCTACAAGGGCAAGTGCCAATATTATAGTACCATTGGTCATATCCTCTCCAAATATCGTCAATTCAAACGTGACCACCCCACCGTAAATTGCTCCTCTCAACCTCGCCAATACCGAAACCCAAACCCCAACCACCAAAAACCCCAAGCCCACTCAGCCGCCCACCATACTCCCTCTCTCCCTCCCTCTTGGCTTATTGATAGCGGTGCCACCAACCACATCACTAATGACCTCTCCAACCTAGCCTTACACACACCCTACAATGGCAGTGACGCCGTCATTATCGGAGATGGTTCCTCTCTTCCTATCTCTAACATAGGTTCATTCTCTCTCTCCACATACTCTCCCCCTCTTCTTTTCAATCATGTCTTACATATTCCTCTTATCACTCGTAACATTCTCTCTGTATCTCAATTTTGTCGTGACAATAATGCCATTATTGAATTCTCACATTCGTCTTTTCTCATTAAAAACAAAGCTACGAGCCAAACCCTTATCCACGGAGACCTTGAGGATGGCGTCTACATTTGGCACCCTCCGCCCATTCAAGCTCATTCAAGCGTCATCTCTTCGCAATTGTAGCATCATAGATTAGGCCATCCCGCTCCCCCCATTCTTAGTCTACTACGTAGCAAATTCCATTTATCTATTTCCTCTAGTTTATCTCCGTGTAATTCTTGTTTCATTAACAAAAGCCACAAACTACCATTTGCATCCTCTTCTCTAATTTCACATGCTCCTCTAGATCTTATATTTTCTGATGTATGGACTTCTCCGGTTTATTCCCTTGACAAATTTAAATACTATGTCATCTTTGTCGACCACTTCACCAAATACATTTGGTTCTACCCCCTAAAACACAAATCTGACACCTACAACACATTCCTTCGTTTCAAAACACTAGTCGAAAAATACTTTCAACGTCCTATCATCCAAGTCTACTCCGATAACGGGGGTGAATACCTCAAACTCACACCCGCTCTGGCTCAAAACGGTATCACTCATCTCACCACTCCACCTCACACTCCTGAACATAATGGGTATGCCGAACGTCGTCACCGTCACATTGTTGAAATGGGTCTCACCCTTCTCTCCCATGCCAACCTACCCCTCACCTTTTGGCCCTACGCTCTCACCACTGCCACCTATCTCATAAACAGAATGCCTACCCCCACACTCAACAATGATTCCCCCTACCTTCGCCTATTCCATTCCCCATCAAACTACACCAAATTACGAAGCTTTGGTTGTCTCTGTTATCCTTGGCTTCGCCCTTATACCCCCTACAAGCTAGCCCCTAAATCAATTTCATGTATCTTTGTTGGTTACTCACCCACGCAAAGTGCGTATTACTGCCTTGACCCCACCTCCCATCGAGTCTACACCTCTCGCCATGTCCATTTTGTTGAAAACACATTTCCCTACACCTCCCTCACCTCCATTCCCCCCATTGCTTCCGCTCCCCCTCCCTCCGATTGGCACACTATATTTCTCCTGTCCTAAACACTACACCCTCCATTCAACTACCACCCAATCTCTCCACCCCTCCCCCTACCCACCCCCTCTCAAACCCTCCCTCCCCTAACCATCCATCACCCTCCAGCCAGCCCGAAACAACCCACGCCGAACCAGAAAACCCACACGATCGCCCCACAAATTTGTGCGATTGCCCCTCCCTTCCAGAAACTTTGCGCGATCGCCCCCATACCCAACAACTCCATCCCCCCTCCTACCCGCACCATCACCACCCGGCTGTCCCATGGTATCACCAAACCTAACCCTAAATATGCCAACCTATCCCTACTCCCCTCACCCACAAGCCTTCCCACCACCGCCAAACAAGCTCTCTCTATCCCACAGTGGCGTAACGCCATGATTGAGGAATTTCAGGCTCTCACTCGAAATAAAACCTGGAATTTAGTTCCCCCTGCCACCGCCCACAACATAGTCGAGTGCAAATGGGTCTTTCGCATCAAGTACAACCCTGATAACACAATTCAGAAATACAAGGCTCGGCTTGTAGCCAAGGGCTTTCACCAACAACCCGGTGTTGATTACATCGAAACCTTCAGTCCTGCTATCAAACCCGCTACAGTTAGGCTCCTTCTCTCACTTGCCACAACCAACCACTGGCCTCTTCGCCAGCTTGATGTCAACAACGCCTTTCTACAAGGTTCACTCTCCGAATCTGTGTTTATGAGACAACCCCCCCCAGGCTTTGAGGACTCACTAACCCCTCTCATGTATGCCATCTCTCCAAAGCCATCTATGGTCTCAAGCAAGCTCTTCGTGCTTGGTTCCAAGAACTCAAAACCTACCTCACCACATATGGCTTTCACCCCTCCTTAGCCGATCCCTCCCTATTTATACTCAACAAAATACCAACCCCTATCTTTCTTTTGGTTTATGTTGATGACATCATTGTAACCAGGCCGTCACCCTCGCTCCTTCAGTCATTCATCACTAGCTTGTCCAATCGTTTCTCTCTCAAGGATCTCGGTCCTCTATCATATTTTCTGGGCGTTGAGGTTGTCCCCAACAAAAATGGTATCCTCCTCTCCCAAACAAAATACATCCATGATCTTCTCACTCGTCACAACATGATTGACTGTAAACCGCTCCCCACCCCTATGGTCACATCACCACCCCTTGTGAGATTCACTACCACTCCCGCTGTTGAACCCACTTCCTATCGTGCTATTGTTGGTGCTCTTCAACACTTGTCCTTCACTCGCCCTGACATTGCCTTCTCCGTGAACAAGCTTGCACAGTTTATGCAGAATCCCCAATCATCTCACTGGGTTGCTCTCAAGCGGATCCTCCGCTACCTTCATGGCACTATGGACTTGGGTCTCCAGATTTACTCTACGTCTCCCTCCTCTCTTCATGCCTTTTGTGATGCAGATTGGGCTGGTGACAAAGATGACTTTGTATCCACCTCTGGTTTCTTTGTTTACCTCAGTCGTAACCCGGTTACTTGGTCCTCCCGCAAGCAACGTGCTCTTGCCCGCTCCACCACTGAGGCCGAGTTTCGTACCATTGCTGACACCACTGCTGAGATTACTTGGGTTCTCTTACTTCTCCGCCGGTTATATACTGTGACAACCTTGGTGCCACAACTTATTCCGCAAACCCAGTTTTTCACTCTCGGATGAAACATGTGGCTCTCTCGTTTCATTTTGTCCGTGAACAGGTTCAGTCTGGCTCTCTCCGTATGCAGCACATTTCTGGTAATGACCAACTTGCTGATGTTCTGACAAAACCACTATCTCGTCTACGCTTCGATCAACTCATTTCCAAGATTGGTCTTCTCCAAGGATCGTCCATCTTGCGGGGGCGTATTAAGGATATTAAGAAATCTCCTCCTAAAGTTTTCTAAAGTTATTTGTTTGACTTTCTTTATATTATTCCTAGTCAATATCCTCATGTATTTAGATTAGGCAACTAAATGTTTGTATTGTAATTAGAATAAGGAAACTCCTTCTCCTTATTAGAATATGATGATTAGAATAAGGAAACTCATTCTCCTTATTAGAATAGGACTATCTCTTGTATATATATTAAGAGTTTGTGAATAAACAACCCAAGGATTTTCTAATTCTCACAATTTTGTTCTAAGATGATCACGATAGCTGTCACATCATCATGATATCTTGCTCTCGCACCAGCGTCAACACTACATAGTTCTTCAGTACTAAGATCTGCGGGAAATATCTCATAATGGACAAGCCAAAATATTAAATGATGATGCCAAAATCGTCAAATCAGCCAAAATCCAAGCGATCGTTTGCTCCGGCGATTGCTAGGCCTGAAAATAAGACAAAACACGTAAACTAAGCCGGAGCTTCACTGGCGAAAAGGCCCTCCGATGTGAGAATAAGTTCACGGTTTTGTGATGAGAAACTAAATTGACAGAGTTTCTGTATGTAAAAAGTAACGTACCAAATAATGTGATATATGACTTGTATTTATAGGGATGGATTGGCAGAATCCATGTTAAACTTGGACAGTAAAGAGATAAGATATAATCCTAGGAGGATTATATCTGTTAAGGAGTCCTTATTTGATCTGTATTATAGGAGGTGGTTCTGATAAGATTGTAACTGCTGAATCCTTGTTTGACTAGGATTGTTGTAACTGATGCCGGTAAGCCGAGGAGGCAAAATGTCTTTCCTCGTCATATGCACGAAGGCCGAGATGTGAACAATCCTCTCCTCGTCATGAATGGCCATCTAGGCCCATTATGAGTCGGGGAAGGAGTTTAAGAGCTGAAGAGCCGAGATAAATATATTGGTCTCCTCGTCATATGATTGTATGCCGAGGAAAATGATTAAGGTTCGTCGTCATCGTTAACTTGATCAGTTATGATGAGCCGGGGAAGGTAAGAAGGGAATAACCGTGGAGGCCTCCTCGTCACCAAGGGAGGCCATCTCAGCCATGGAAGGGAGTCTCCTCGGCCATTGAACATAGTCGGCCCATGAAATGCCGAGCTGCGGAATACGAGGAAGCCCAAGTCTCTGCTCGTAGTTGGATCTTCGATGGATTATGTTTAGGGCCCAATCCACGTAGGCCTTGCACGGACCTGCCCATATTCGTACGTAGGTTTATACCGTTCAGTGGCCCCCGACTTCCTAGCTCGGCTATGCCGAGTAGGAAGTGATGCTCTACCTCTGCCTATACGAATATGAAACGGTGTCTACGTGGCAATATGTCATTTCAGTTGTCCATCGGTTATTACACATGATGATGGGGCACGACGCTTGAGGTCTGACACGCCTCTTGAAAATTGCTATCACATTTAATGTTGAGGTGCCATACCCGTTTGGCCGATTTGCTTTCGGGTTTAACCCGGTGGATTGAGTATAAAAGCAAAGTTTCTTTTTCAATTTCACTTTTTACAACCTTCAAGTGTTGAGAGTGAATGAAGGAGATTCAACGGCTGTTCGTGCCCTTTTGAAGCTTTTTGTTGCCCAGAATCTCGAGAGATTCCCATTTGGCTGTTTGATTTCACTTCTCTTCATCAGAAACATGTATGATTTCTTTCCCATTGCCGATTCAATTTATGCTTTCTAGGGTTATGCTTGATTTTTCCTTCTTCAAAACCGCCATTGTTGAACCCATGAAGCTTTTCTTGAGTTTTTGTTTGAATAATTTCTCGAATCCTTCCTACTACCCCTTCGTCCCGTTTTAGAGATGCCTCGATCTTGGGAACACGACCCTCGCGAGATTTTTGGCTATCACAAAGTAAACCTTAGGGTTTATCGACGAGAGAGGGGGCCATGGATATTGGTGTCTTTAATGGAGATAGGGAACATGTTGACGAGATATGGTTACCCGAGGGAAGATGTACGTTATCCAGGCAAGATAAGGATAGATCGGGTTGATTCTATGTCTCCCAATATAATTCTCTTTGATGACTGGGACGAGATGATGGATCATATTGTCCTCTTCTACTTGAAGTCGGACCATCTTAGTCGTCCTATGTTGACGGGTAAGGATCCTTCTCGGCCTTGTTGTAGACGACGAGGAGGGGCAACCTTCCTCTTCCCCGTCCTATTGCCTTGGGAAATTATGCAGATTGTTTTCCTCGACCAATATTGTGGACGCGTTCGTTGAGGGCGAACAAATAGAAGGCCGAGAGAGAGCTAACCGAGGTGGAGCTGGCCGAGTAGGGCCTCAACTCCTAGGCCGAGACCAACTAAGACCGGTGAGCCCATGATCGAGGAGATACATGTCAAGTATGGGGTGCCTAGGGACGAGTACCGTTTAAGCTATTCCCATTGGAATCCCCTTGAGACGGAGGCCAAAGTCTTGGATTTTTATTACAGCCTTAATCACGTCAATTTCTTCTATAAACAATTCCAACAGGGACTTCGTCTTCCCCTAGATCCGTTCATAAACGAGTTTTTAGAAGATATGCAGGCTGTCCCAGCTATGCTTGGTGCTAATTCGGTGAGGTTTCTTGTGGGTTTTATCGTCCTTTGTCGGAGTTTGGGATTCGAACCTTGCCAAGAAGCCTTTCACCACTTCTTCACTATTACGTATAAGTCTGATACCCGATTGATCGTGATTCGGAGTGGCCCAAATCGCCCCAAACTGATATCTACGATGACGAGCAAGGTGGCTGGATGGAACAACCATGTCATCCGAGTTAAAAGCCGAAAGGGATGGGAGTTCCCAACTCCTTCTGAGGATCCCTGAATGCCTGAAGTTTTATGGAGAGCTGACTGGAGCGACCAACTCATAGAGAAGCTGACCCAGTTTGCCGAGGTAGGCACGCTGAGCTGGTCGTCCTTGAAGAGTGACTTTCGATACTATGCTCAGGCCGGCATCATGCCAGGGCCCATTGGCAATATAGTTCCTCTCATCCCCGTCATTAGGGGTAATCAGTTTCCTGAATGGAGGGTACACCCAGGCTTTGTATTCCACGCTGACTGCGACTTCTGTAGACGAAACAACGATCATTGCTTAACCGAGAACGGCGTCGTCGGCTGTAATGCTTCCCGTTCTCGTTGCTTGTATTATTTTT
Organism: Adenophora triphylla var. japonica; assembly: GCA_022495995.1. NCBI lineage: Eukaryota > Viridiplantae > Streptophyta > Magnoliopsida > Asterales > Campanulaceae > Adenophora > Adenophora triphylla. Next base: position 273,004 of record JAFEMH010002149.1, on the reverse strand, counting down.
TGTGTTTATCTGTTTCATATACAAATGTTAACTTCATCTTGTCATTTTGCAGATCTGACAGATGAGCAGGAGAGAAAGATGTCACAGAAAAAGCTTGATCCTATGGCTTTGTTAAAGCAGAAGAGGAAAGTCTCGCGCTCCTCGGCTATTTCAAAGAGGCAGGAGGAGGCGACCAAATGCCAGGTGGTTCTTACCGAGAAGGGAGCTTCTGCCTTGCCTGTTGATGACTTGGGAAAAGGAGACGAGGAGCCTCACTCCGGGCAACCACTAAGCCAGACTGACGAGGGACATAGCCCTCAAGCTCAAACTGTCGAAGCCGAGGTGGGAGGTATGGAGGCCGGCCAGATCTCAGCCGAGGAGACCCACTTGGTCGAGCGAGCAGGCCAAAAGCGTCCCGTCCTCGAACCATCCTCCGATGAGCCTCGTTCAAAGAGGATTGCCGATGTGATTTCTCCAGTGCTTACTGCCCATACGGTGACGACCAATGCTGATGCCGACAAGGTGGTAAGGAAGTTGGCCCTCTATCCCACTATGAGGGGTTTGGATTTGCTGGCTCGTACTGGACCCAAGCTCCGATTTGGTCGGGCTGTGGTTCATCGAGCCATGGATGAGGACGCCCTTGATCAAATGATTGCTGCTCAGACGAACAAGGAGGATGTGGTGAATAGGAAGGGGCTTCTTGCTGCCGAGGTATGCCTCCTCGTATCTCGTCATTTGCTTTCATTGGACTTGTCGTATTATTGACATCTTTCCTTTTTTGTTGTAGCTTTGCACAATCACTGCCTACGAGGCTATCCAGAACAAGGCCATAGACGCCAAGATGAAGGAGATTGAAGGCCAAGTGAGGAAGAACGAGGCCGAGCAGACTAAGACAGCAAGCTTAGTGAAGACGTTGATGGAGGAGCTGGAGGCGGCGCAGGCGGCCAAGACCAAGGCTGAGAAGGAGGCCGGGGAAATATGTGCCAAGACCGAGGAGGATATTAGGACCGAGCGGGCCATTGTTAAGGGGCTCCAAGCTGAGCTTCAAGCTAAATCTAAGGAAGCCGAGGTGGCTGGAGCCCGGCTTAAGGAGGTGGAGGCCGGCGTGCCTGTCCAGATCGAGGATGCTTTGTCTGCATACAAAGCCAGCCCGGCATTTCGAGATACCATAGCCGAGGAGACGGCTACCATGTTTTTCGATGGCTATTTGCATCTAGCACAGAGGATCATGGCCGGCACTTCCCTAGGATTGGATCTGGAGACTCTGGCTCGGCTTATAACTCAGGATTCATATGGCGAGGCTGCTAGGGCCATCCATCACCTCGTGCCCTTTTCAGAATATGCCTTGGGTTTGATCGCTGAGGCGGATAAGGAGGCTGGTCGCTCTGCCTGGGTACCTCCTTCCTTTGATCCTCACAATCTTAACGTTATTATTGCTAGGGATGAGGACGAGGACCTTGGTGCCGAGGGAGAGGGAGACATTCGTGCCGAGGAGACGATCAACGAGGAGACTCAAATTGATGCTCAGACTCAGCAAATCATCCTTTCTACCCCTGATGCCGAGGATCAAGCCAATCATTCCTTTTTGGAGGATCCTTTTGTGAATAGGACGACCTAGGACCTCCGCTTTCTGATGTAATAGAATAGGGAACTTATAATTTACTTTTGAATATTTAACGAACTGTCCCTTTCTATGTCGTCTGCTTTGTCGCATGAATTGTTGAATATCTCGTATACTTGTCTAAGTATGCAAGATCTTGTGGGAGCTGGGGGAAGACTCCTCGTCCCTTTGACATCGAATGCCGAGGAGGCTATCTCGACTTTAGGTCTTTGGCAATTTTGCTTGCTTTAGGTCATTATGCCGAGGGAGATTCCTTGGCTATGACTGTGCCGATTTAGTCATTTAACATCGAGGGGTGTTCTTGTCAAGACGTAGGGCCTATTTTTGTTTTCTTTCATGACGAGGTAAGGATACTCGTCATAATTTCGCCGCGTTAGCCATTGGAGGCATTGGGCGTACTTCTTTGTCATCTTTCTATGACGAGGAAGATGACTCGTACATAGGTCGTAGATGTTTTTGCCGCGTTAGCCGTTAGAGGCGTTGGGCTCACTTCTTTGTCATATTTCTATGACAAGGAAGATGACTCGTACATAGGTCGTAGATGTTTTTGCCGCGTTAGCCGTTAGAGGTGTTGGGCTTGCTTCTTTGTCATCTTTCTATGACGAGGAAGATGACTCATACATAGGTCGTAGATGTTTTTGCATGATAGTTGACTTGTATATTTGAAGAAACAAATTTCATAAATTGTATTCGATTGTATTAAATGCTAACCTACCTTGCTAAAAAGGTAAAACAAAAGTAAAATTGGCTACTCTAGTGCATAAGAAAAAATAGACTAAACTAGACTTAACGAAAGTACTCTTATCCTTGCTAAATTTTGAATTTGAATTTCATTGACTCATTTCCACTAGTTCGTCAACGTCCCTCAGCCTTCCTTATCTTCTAGTCATAGCTGGCCCCGAGTTCTGGCCGTATGACAAGACTAGGGGCTACACCTAGGACGGGCAGAACTATGCATAGGAGAGACTAGTGGAGCTTGGCCCTGGGGGGCCTGTCTTCTTCATCTGTATCTTTGTCTTCGCTGGCTTCTTGCCTTTTTCGCTTCCCTTCCTTCTTCAAGACATAGCGATCTAGCTTGCCTTCATCAACCCACTTCTGGATCATCTTCTTGAGGGCAAAACAGTTCTCAGTATTGTGCCCATAATCCTTGTGAAAATCACAGTGCTTGGACGGATCACGCGGGTACTTTGTTTGGTCACTAAGTGGACGGGGGTTTGGAAGATTCACCTATTGCATGATTTCAGAAATTGGCTTGGTAAGAGGAGTGAAGATCTCAATTTTCTCAGTTCCCCGCATCCTGTTTTTATCCTTGTAACCATTTCCGTTGGAGGATGTGTGGTTTGGTTTCTCTTCGGTTTCAGTCTTGTCAGACTTCTTCTTGCTCTTTTCTTCCGCCGTGGCGATGGTGTATGCCACATTGAATAAGTCTGCTTTAGACTTGGGCTTTCTGGCAGAGAGTTCGTATACCAGCGGTCCAGATCTTAATCCAGAATTGAAACAAACAATTACCTCCCTATCAGTGAGGCTTTCTTCCACTTGTTCTGCCATTTTACGGAATCGATTGTAATAACTGAGGGTGGTTTCATTCTTCCCTTGCTCGATATTGGCAAGTTCGGTCAACCTCATATTCCTCCTTCCAGCGGTGGCAAAGTGATCCAAGAACATTCTCCTCATGCCTCTCCAGCTATCGATGCAACCTTTTTTCATCTCACGGAACCAGGTCAAGGCTGTTCCGGAGAAGGTGCTCGCGAAAGCTTTACAGAGCATGTCATCGGCTTTGGTGAGGTGGTTCATGGTTTGTTCAAAACTTTGCACGTGGTCCTTCGCGTCTTGGGTTCCGTTATATTTTTCAAAGCTTGGGACCTTAAAGTGAGGATTAGGTGGTGCATCAGTAATCCTCTGGGAGAACGGACGAGTGGACCAATCATAGTCGTCACTATCGACCTTCTTCCCCATTTCCATGTCATCAAGCCTTTGCTTCAAGAGTTCCCATTGTTTAGCCTCCACTCCCCTATCAGTGCTAGAGTGGGTACTGCGTTGGGAGCTACGGCGGGACTTCTATCTTGGGTGACCATTCACCCTACTATACTGTTCATCATCTCGATGGATATCTCATCTGGGGGTGCCTTATCTCTCTTCGTCTCTCCCTCTTGGTGGCCGAGGAACATCCTGTATGGATGGGGACTCCTCAGTCTGGTGAAGTGCCGTGGTCAAGGTGATTCAGGCCGAGGACGGTGGTCATGACGAGGTGTCACGCTGAGACGAGGAGGGGATAAACGTCTCGCCAGACTGAGCCTAGCTCGCAAGTCTTTAGAGTTTACCTCCTGCTCCTTCGAATTTAAGTGGCTCCTCAAGTCTACCACCTCCTTCGATTTCACGATTATTAGGCCGAGGTAGAGGAGCTTCTTGGAGGTTCTGCTTAGGTGGTACAGCAGGCTCACGGGGAGGATCTTGGTTCCGAGGAGGGCTCCTCTGATCATCTCGTCCATCACCCTGAGTTTTCCTTCCACAAGAATTGCCTGACCTAGAGGGCCTAATAAACTCAGCCATTGAATTTTTTGAATCCAGTTGTAATAAAGCAGTTTAAGTTTCGTAAATTCGCTGCAATGTCTCTATTTGCTTATGTAAGATAGTACGTTGATCAACGGGCTTGGCGTTCTCAGCTCGTACTGCTTCCGGGTTCCTCATTGTTCTCTTACTCGTAACTCGTCTTCCTCGCGAACGAGTAGGATGTGGAGGGTTGTCCCCTTCTCCCTCAGCAGCTGGCTGACTCCGAGATCGGAGAGTCATGCTGAGGGAAGGTATCCCGTCATACCGAGGAGGGGGAGGAGGAAGCATCTCGGTTGTAGGAGGGATCTCATTCTCGTGAGTCCTTTCCTCATCGTTAGTAACACTTGCCAAATTTCCATCTTCCATTGAAAATCAACAATTGTAAACAGCAAATTACCAAACGGAAAATTTTCTACCAAATCAAGATTTTCGGCCAAAATTCGGAACAGAATCCAGCCGCTAACACGAAATTGCGAATTGCAATTTAACAATCACCAAAACTTTCCGGCCAAAATGTTTGCTTCAGATGAAAAATTGTAGATTCCGGCTGATTCTGCAGAATCCGACGGAATTAAGAACAGAACAAGATGGAATAACAATTTCCGTTCAAATCAAGACCAAATTCGTCAAGAACACTGGCTTCAAGCGAGCTTTTTCTAGGCCAAACGAAGGGCTTTTGAGTCGATTCCCGGCAATGGAACCAATTGATGATGCCAAAATCGTCAAATCAGCCCAAATCCAAGCGATTGTTTGCTCCGGCGATTGCTAGGCCTGAAAATAAGATAAAACACGTAAACTAAGCCGGGGCTTCACCGACGAAGGCCCTTCGACGTGAGAATAAGTTCACGGTTTTGTGATGAGAAACTAAATTGACAGAGTTTCTGTATGTAAAAAGTAACGTACCAAATAATGTTATATATGACTTGTATTTATAGGGATGGATTGACAGAATCCATGTTGAACTTGGACTGTAAAGAGATAAGATATAATCCTAGGAGGATTATATCTGTTAAGGAGTCCTTATTTGATCTGTATTGTAGGAGGTGGTTCTGATAAGATTGTAACTGCTGAATCCTTGTTTGACTAGGATTGTTGTAACTGCTGTCGGTAAGCCGAGGAGGCAAAATGTCTTTCCTCGTCATATGCACGAAGGCCGAGATGTGAACAATCCTCTCCTCGTCATGAATGGCCATCTAGGCCCATTATGAGCCGTGGAAGGAGTTTAAGAGCTGAAGAGCCGAGATAAATATATTGGTCTCCTCGTCATATGGTTGTATGCTGAGGAAAATGATTAAGGTTCCTCGTCATCGTTAACTTGATCAGTTATGATGAGCCGGGGAAGGTAAGAAGGGAATAATCGAGGAGGCCTCCTCGTCACCAAGGGAGGCCATCTCAGCCATGAAAGGGAGTCTCCTCGGCCATTGACCATAGTCGGCCCATGAAATGCCGAGCTGCGTTATACGAGGAAGCCCAAGTCTCTGCTCGTAGTTGGATCTTCGATGGATTATATTTAGGGCCCAATCCACTTGGGTCTTGCACGGACCTGCCCATATTCGTACGTAAGTTTATACCGTTCATTCAAGAATGTAGCTTTACACACTACCATCTTGAAATTGCACTAAATTATTACCTTTTTTAGAAATGAAACTATTCTCTCCATCCCAAAAGGAGTGTCTAATTTGATTTTAAGAGAAATTTAAGAAAATTGACATATAAGCATTTTTTTTGTAGCATATAGCCATATAACATAATTGGTATGAATATAAATTAAAAACATTATGATTGCCAAGGAGGTTTAGGTAACTTCACGAAATTTACACAAACTGGGTTTTGCTATTTTTTAAATTTACTTTTTTTTTTTTTTTTTTTTTTTTTTTTTTTTTTTTAAATCTTGACTTTGATTGGGATTTTTATAGTAAGTGAGTTTTTTTTTTAAAAATTATTTTTTGAATATTAGATGATAAATTTTAGGCAGTTTTTTCAAGACTGGAATTTTTCATATGTGTTAGTTTCTAATCTATCTTAATCGGTCAATATGTTCCATGAGTCCATTTTGGGGGAAACTTGTTTCTCCATAAGTTATAAAAAGTCCATTTTGTAATTTTGAGTTTCGAGCGTAAAACATTGAGTTTCGAGCTTAAAACACTGAGTTTAGGCGTTAAAATACCTAGAAGTTAAAACATCGAGTTTAGGCGTTAAAACACCGAGTTAAGGTTAGCAACTAAAACATCGAGTTTATGTCTTAAAACATCGAGTTTTTGTCTTAAAACATCGAGTTTATGTCTTAAAACACTGAGTTTTTGCCTTGGATTTTTTAAAAACAAGACTTTTTATATGTTTGGGGGAAACAGAGTTCCCCCAAAATTTTCTGATGTTCCATTTGTGTTGCGATTTTGGCGGTGGTGGTGGTAGACAATGGTGAGATAGTTGGTCTAAGCTACCTTGATTGTCCAGATTTGAGTAACAACTTATTAACGAAATGGTGCAATGAATTCTACTTATGTAACAATTATTTAACGAAGTGCAACAAAGTATAACGAAAGCTAATAATCAAAATCAAAGGGATTTTTATCAAATAAGCTCCCATTAGAAGAAGGTGAAATTTATTAAAAAAAACATCACATTTCATATTCTACCTTCCCCTTCTCTCTCTATCCGTAATTCCGATCTCCGCAGCAATTTCTATATGCAATTTCGTATTTTCGATCTCTCTTTCTCTCTCACGCACCAAAACTCTATCTAGGGTTTACTTCCAATCCTTTTGATTCTCCATTTCATTACAATGGAACCCCCCAAATCTGACTGATTCCAGCGGCAATTTGTTTGTTAGCGGGGATGCTAATTGGGCTTCGGATGCTAGTGAGGCTGCAGCGGCAGCTAGGAATTTGAGGAGGGAAAGAGATGCTGGGAACGGAGGAGGAGGTGATAGAGAAAATTCGGGTGCAGGGTTTGGTCAAACTGGTGTATTGGACTGTCAAGGGAATGAATTTGGGTATGGGAGTGAGCCTGGAGATCGAGGTGATGCTGAATTGGGTTATGGCGATGACATTGATGAAGAAGATGATCTGAGGCTGTTATTTTGGGGCGAGCATTTTGGAGGTATATTTTCTTGATAGAACTTTCATTTGCTAAGCTTATGGTTCTTGATACAAATATTTCAGAGAAAATGTTCAATTCGAGATGCATCAGGTTGCCACACTATCTGAGATTCTGAAGTCTTAAATTTAGTGAACTCTGAGAAATTTGACGTTGCGTGCAGTGGTTGAAGTTGATACTACCTGTGTAATGGCTTGATTAACTATGGCGTGACCACACTTGGGGCATTAAGAGAAAATGTTCAATTCGAGAAGGTGTTGTTTGACAAACATTCTACCTCTTTCATGCTATGTGATTTTCTAGTCCTTCATGTATCTTTTATTTGTATGTTTAATTTTAACTCTTATAATCGTGTTTACTACTATTGACATGGTATTTGAGTGCTTTGTGCAAGTTATGTTTTATTTGACTCCATGTTTTGTCCTGGCCGAGTGAAAATTGTGCACTTGTCTCTTATAGTTTAATTGAGCTCAAATGTCTTAACTTCTTGGCATTCGAATCTTTCTTTGTCTTTCATGCCCATGTTATTCCATATGGTCTATTTCAATTTTATGGTGTTGGCACCCGGTTTTTATAAGCAACTTATAGTTTCTAAACGAGCCAAAAAGAAAAGGCCTCTCATATTTTTTTCCACAATTTAGTTATTTGCTCACTCAAATGATCTTATTTTGCAATGTACTTATTTGATTGGTTAGATTTTTGTAATGAGTCACATTTGGACAGAAATGTTAAATCTTAACAAGTGGCTATTATTAGCAGAGTGGGTTACAGCATGGTATTAATTGAGGTAGAGCAGCACTTTTGGACAGAAATGTTAAATCTTAACAAGTTATGGTTTGTCTACACATATTATACTACATCTATAAGACAGAACCATTGTGTAATGACATTGATTTCAATTTCTGGTCCAGGGCGGGGTGGAAGCTCTCTAAATATAATTTCCCTTACACTTGTACATCATTTTATCATTTTCTGATGCCCTTTCTGTTTGTTGGGTGATAATGCCTAGAACTAATTTGAAATCTAACCATTTCCTACAAAGATTTATTATGAAATTTTCTCTGGCGTGTAGTGTCAATTGCTTGCAGTTTGGGGGTGCCCTTATAGTTCTGTCTACCTATTTCTTTGCTGGTGGTTTAACTGGAACAGACATCTAAGCTTATGACTATTCCAGCAGTGGAGGTTGAGCCTCCTGGATGCTCCTACAATCCCACCTTTGAAAGTCATCAGGTTAAGTAACAAAATTCCATGTTTTACCTTATGTCTAATTGATTTCATTTAGTATAATCCAATCTGATTTATACATCATTTTTCCTTTCAGGATTCACTGGCTCATGCTGTTGCAGATGAAATGCAGAAAATATATCGAAATGAGTTGGGCCCTGAGCCCATTAGTCGTTCCCGGAGAAGTTGTTGATGAAGAAGATGTGTGTTGCTTTGGTTTCATTCATATTTCATATTTCAGTATCATGATATACTGAAGTTTCATGCAACATTACACATGTTAGTTGAACCTTTAATAAACATTCAGTCCTTGCAGATGTTTCAGTAGCAGTCATGATACTGATATACTGAAGTTTCATGCAGCATTACATATGAATTGCAATCTTATTGATTTTAAGATAACTTTATAAAATATCAAGGCCCTACAGACAAGCTATCATAGGAAGAGGGATGTTTCAGTAGCAGTCATGAATGCTTGAGTCCATGGGATGTTTCAGTATCAGTCATGAATGCTTGAGTCCATGTATTGCAGTGTAGATTTTCTGTTGTAAAAAATGTTTTCTCATATGAGCAGCCTATTTGGGTAGAGTTCATTTATTTTATTTCGGTATTGAGCTTTGGCTTATATATCTGTTTTAGGCTGGAATAGTCATAAGCTCAACTTCCACTACTGGAATAGTTATGATTGTTGATGTCAATTTCTCAATTATTGTGCATAACTGTGTGATAGATTTCAATGTTTTTATGTCATTCTTTTATAGAACAACAGTGAGGTCTATTTCACAGTTGTTGGTTGTGATGTGAATAACTATGAAATATTTTTCACACTTCTAAAACTGTGAGGTCAGTTTCACATTTATTTGTGAATGTGAAATGATTTGGTTTTTGACCTTTCTAAACTGAGAACTATGAGGTCAATTTCACAGTTATTTTGGTATGTGTGGTTTACCCGTTATTTATCAGTTATGATTGTTTGTGCACAACTGTGAGGTCAATTTTTCATTTATGATTGTTGATGTCAATTTCTCAATTATTGTACATAACTGTGTGATAGATTTCATTGTTTTTTATGTCATTCTTTTATAGAACAACATTGAGGTCTATTTCACAGTTGTTGGTTATGATGTGAATAACTGTGAAATGTTTTTCACACTTCTAAAACTGTGAGGTCAGTTTCACATTTATTTGTGAATGTGAAATGGTTTGATTTTTGACCTTTCTAAACTGAGAACTGTGAGGTCAATTTCACAGTTATTTTGGTACTTAGTATGTTTGGTTTACCCGTTATTTATCAGTTGTTGATGATTGTTTGTGCACAACAGTGAGGTTAATTTCTCAGTTATTGTGCATAACTGTGTGATAGATTTCAATGTTTTTATATCATTCTTTTATAGAACAACAGTGAGGACTATTTCACAGTTGTTGATTGTGATGTGAATAACTGTGAAATATTATTCACACTTCGAAAACTGTGAGGTCAGTTTCACAGTTATTTATGAATGTGAAATTGTTTGGTTTTTGACCTTTCTAAACTGAGAATTGTGAGGTCAATTTCACAGTTAATTTGGTACTTAGTATGTTTGGTTTATCAGCTATTTATCTGTTATTCATGAATGTTTGTGCACAACTGTGAGGTCAATTTCTCAGTTATGATTGTTGAGTTCTATTTCTCAATTATTTTGCATAACTGTATGATAGATTTCTCTGTTTTATGTCATTCTTTTATAGAACAACTATGAAATGTATTTCACATTTGTAAAATTTGAAAAATATGATGAGAAAAATAATTTTATTTTATTTATAAAATTTGAAATATATGATGAGTAAACTTGTTTGATTCGTCTTGGCAATGCGATTAAAATAGTGGTTTTGAATAATTTTTTCGACTTTTAAATTTTAAGATATTGCATTTTAAAAATTTAATAGAAAAAAAAAGGAAGAGAGAGAGAAGGAGAGAGAAAGAAACAGGTAAGACGCTGCTCCAGCGTCCGTCACGCGTCAAGAAAGAGAGGGGGGTATGAGGGGCAATTTGATCCAGAAAAAATTGAGGGACTTTTTAGCTGTTTTGATAATGTTAATCCTTAAAAATAATTTTTATTTGGATGAGGGATTAATTGGTCAAAGCCTCATAATCAAAACAATGTAGTTTTATGCCTATTCAATAGCTTCCTACATCATCAATTCCGTATGACATTTCCTTTTCCACGCATTTTCCTGGAATATCCAAATCAGCAACTTAGTCCACATTTCTGTCATTTTTTTGACGAAAAGTTGAAGGTGGCCAAATATACCCTCGTTTCTTGAGTTTAAGGGCAAGGAAAATAATCGAGTTTAACGGTAGATCTGCATTTCAAGCCTAAGTACATGAGCATATCAATATTTTCCCGGCGTGGGATGGGATCGAACTTGAGACGTATAGCACATGCCAAACATTAGGTTATACCATACGGTCAGGGGCGTATCCATGCATGCCTACATGGGTGCATATGAACCCATGAATTTGTCATGTACTTACAAAAATATTTTCAAAGAAGGTGCACCCATTTGTTAGTGAGAGAGATGGTACTGAAGATGGAGCAACTGATATAATGGACTCAAGTGTAAATGTGGATAGTATAGGTGTCAAAGTATAATTGTTAGTTTGTTGTTAGTCAGTTGTAACAGAAAATTGTTAGAAGTAAACTGAGGTAATTCCCTCTGTTGTAAATGTATATAAACATCATTGAGAGATGAATAAACTTGAGAACTTCATTCCACATTTCTGTCACCATTTAGTTAAGAAATCCCTTATACAAAAGTGACTATATAGTTCAATGGATAGTCATTTAGATTCTAGTCTTGGAGGCCTTGTCTTAAATCCTCGTAGCCACACTAAATATTTGTATTTATCTTATTTATTATCCTTTTACAATGTTCTAAAAGACCCCGTGTCTAAGGGCGCCTAGGCCCTAGACCCCGTGCCTTATAAGGGAAAGTCAACCTGCACACCTTTTTATAGTTATTACTGATTGCATGTTTGCACGTGTAACAAGGCACTGTAGAAGGTCTGACATTATCCCAAATTAGCTAATTAACCAAGCTTGTTGAGGAAGCTTAATAGAAGAGATGACACAGGTTGTCCGTCCGGTTGGGTCGTCTCCTTGAAGGGTGACTCGACGAGAGAGAGTTGATCGTTCGGTGGCGACCCTCACTCTGGGCGAGTGTCGGTTGCGCCCTAGGGAAGGCTCGTCGTTAGATGGGCACGGCTCACTGTCGACGATCTCTTCTTGGCATATCGACGGGCTAGAAGCTAATCTCTTCTTGATGGTACAATGACTCGTCGTTTGGATGGGCTTGGTCGCTCGATGGCGACGACCGCCAATGTTGGACGGGTCGCTGACCTGCCTTGATCTGTTCCTTCGTGGTCGATCTTTTGATGGGCTTGTTGGGCCTCTGGGCTCGTAGGACAGGATTGGGCTCGGCCCATCACAGAATATTCCGTTCAGTGGCCCCCAACTCATGGTCGTCTTGACGGGCCGGGAGTTGTCATTTTCCCTCGATGTAATCCGTACGACCTTCAATTTGAATTTTGAATTATGATGATGTCGGCGTTGGTGACGTGGGTGGTGAGATCTCTTCTTTGGTTGACACGTGTCCCTTGATGGGACATTCTCCTCGGAAGTTGCGAGAGGGTATTTAATGCCCTCATCATTCCGCCTTTTGGATTCCCCGGGAACAAGCTGTTCATCTTCCCCCATATAAAAACTTTCTCCCCAACATTTCAAACTTTTCATACCCTTGATCGGTGAGAGCAAAGTAAGAGAGGCGATTTCGGCCACCATCGGAAAGAATTCCGGCAACAAGGATCACTTGTCTCAGGCCATAACCGTTACGGCAACTCCGTTTGTGAGGTATCTAGGCGCTGGATAAGAGATTTCTTTGAACTTCCGCGGAAAACTCATCGGAAAGAGCATCTTCCAACCCATTACCGAGTAATATCTTCATCTCTGTTCTTCATTTTACGGGTTTTTCATTGGGTTTGTAGAGGTTAGTCAAATGGGACCAAGAACTATCGGTTTCGAGAGAGGTGTCAAGTTTGGCTTTGGGTTGAATCAAAGGGTTTATAAATGTGCGAGGGATTTGGAGGGAGATTCCTTTATACGAGTGTTCTTCAATCTTGGAGAAGTTCAACTTTGAGAATGAGCCCTTGGGGTTCCCAGAGGGAGAGATCCTAGGGGATTTTGAGGACGGTGACCCAATGGTAACTCCCTTCAGGTCAATGAACGATCTGCTCACCCATATTAGGACCCACTATTCTTTGTTCCGTCGTGATTCAATTAGGGCTTTGGTCGTAGGGAATCTAGGTCGCCACTAGGTAGGTCGTCGCCTACGGATGTTAGGAGATCGATTCCACTCTTTTATCTCCTTGTTTTGTAGAAATGGATCACGACGGGCGTCTAGCCCGGCCAGGCCCCGAGGAGTAAGCGAAGCCGGCCTGAAGTCTTTGGGGGGTGATCGACGGCTAAGGCCTTTCACACATTTGTACAAATTGGATCAAGTGACGGTGACTTTGGAGGTGGAGCGGGGAGGGGAGATGGGCTATTCCCAAGATCGAGCTTAAGAAACCGGATGTGGGGAAGCAAATGATCGACGCTCTACGAGGGTCATTCGAGTCCAAGCTTCGACCTATAGGCTGGAGCATCTCGGCTTAGCGAGTATGGGCCTCGTCGTCAATCCTTACCGACCGACGAGGAGAAGGTGGGCTTCTTCTATAAACAGGTTTGAGTTCGGCCTAAGATTGCCTTTAGACACCTTCATCAATGAATTCTTGGAGGACTCCGCCCGCGTGCCCACGTGGAAGTCGGTGCCAATACCATCGAGAATTTTGTACGGCTTTGCCGTCGTATGCGAGATTCCTTGGCTACGAGCCATGCAACAAAGTATTCCGTCAATACTATCTGGACGACCGGAATACTTCCAAAGGAAAACGACGGTGAGTGTGTCTTCGATCAGAACGCACGGAACTTTTTCTTGGATATCCCTAATAAAGTGTATGGATGGGAGAACCACTTGATCTTTGGTGGAAAGCCGAGTGGGGTGGCAATTCCCTTTTCCGAGAGGGCAATAAGCCGGTTGATGAGAAGTACATCTTCCAAGCTCCGTGGGCAACGAGCTAAAGAAAAAGTTGGATGATTTGTTGGATCTTGGATGGGTCTCGTACAAAGACATAGAGGCCTCACAATGGAGATATATCGTGGCGGCATGATGTCTAAGCCGTTAATGGAGCTCGAACCTTTAGTGAAGATTGACACGGATGCCCGCTATCCCGACCGGGTCGTCCACCAGGAGTTTGCTTTTAAAGATAATTGTGTGAACTGTGCGACGACACGAACTGGTCGTATTGAAGAGAGCTGCGACCACCTTGAGATGAATGGGGGTTGGGCTCCTGCTATCTTTTTAATTTTGATCATTTCTTGTCTCGTCGTGAGTAAAAACTAATCTCTTTTACTTGGTTGTTTTGCAGTCCTTACCCAAGAAGACGTAGACAGAATTGAGAAAAGGATAATGGACGGAGCCATCAGAGCTAGTGACAGGGGCACCAAGAAGAAAGAAAGGGCTGCGACCCGTGCCATACTTGATCGTCAGGAGAAGCAGACGACGAGGAATGAGCAACTTCCCAAAGATCCTGCGGGTGCCATCCCAATGATTGAGAGGGAGCCCGTCGTTGAGGGGCTGAACACTGGAGGTCGTCAGGCCATTGTTGATGTGACTGAGAGAGCGGCAGGGATGGAGATTGATTCAAATGTGGAAGCTAGTGGAGCCCGAATGGCCGTTGCTGACGAGGCCGAGCATATTGAAGTGGAGAGCACAGATTCAAACCCCGAACTTCGCGAGGTCAACGCTCGTGCCTCCAAAAAGAGAAAAGGTCATCTCATCGATCCTCCTAGCTCGTCGGATCACCCCTCTCCCCAAACCGACGCTCCAGGCTCGTCTTCAACGGTCTTGGGCAAGGCAAAGGCTAAAGAGATGGCGACCTTGATCGCTAAGGCCTCCCCCATAACTGGTATTCCCTATCTCTTAAGGAACGGTAATCCATTGTTGTTGGGGGCGGCCTTGACTAGACGGGCTAGGGATGTTGACCTGACTCGTCGTATGAAGGAAGCTCGACTCTCTCCTGAGACCTTTCATGCCCGTTTTGGGTTGATGCAGACTGAGGTATTTTGAATTTGTGTTTTTGGCGTTCTTCCCGTCTTTTGTACTTGTATTAACTATGTCTTTGTTGTAGATGGCGTCAATGATGGATGCTATTGCGTCGGATTACAGAGAGTGTATTGACGCCGAGCTACGAAGCAACGAGCAGCTGATCAAGGCCGTCGGTGAGAAGGGAACGGCTGAGCAGAAGTTAAAGGAGGCCGAGACCAATGTCGGTGAGCTTACTCTTGCCCACGAGCTTTTGGTGAATGAGAAGGATAATCTTTCGAAGGAGGTGGATGTCCTGAAGGAAGGAAAGGCCAAGGCTGAAGCCGACTCAAAAGTATTTCAGATGGTCTCCGCGTTTGTGAGAACAAGCTTAAGAAGGCGACGGCTCGATTGAAACGATGAAGACGAGCCATGATGCCGAGCTGGCCCAAGCACTTGATGCCGTCGACGACTTCAAGAAAAGTGCTGAGTGCCTTCAATCGGCTAATCACCAATCATGCCAGTGGATTTTTCAAGGATGGGGCTAAGCACACGGCAAGGCGGCTCTTGCTGATCCCGCGACGAAGGACCTCCTCTCTCGTTCGACAATTGGCCGATCTTTGTGACCGAAGGGGGCACACGACGACGACGCTCGTCTGGCCCATCCCCTCGTCCCTATACCGACAATGATTTCCTTATTATAAGGGAGGACGATGCCAAAGCCGGAAAAGACGAGTGGCCTATCCTCGCCGTCGTCCTGTGGAACTTCGATGCCTATTATAAACACTTCGTCAAGACGGCCCCGATCCCGATGCGGCCTCCTTCAAATGCCGACGGTGCTCAGTAGCTCATTTCATTGAAAAGTTTTGCAATGTTCCCAAACAATGTTTAGTTTTTGCTGGTGGTTCCAAACAATGTTTCAAAACAATTTTTAATGCTTGTGATATGGTTGACCCGTTTCCTCGTTGTTTAGAGGGGGTCGTACAATATTTGTTTATTTTATGTTTTAAGTTATTCAATGCCTTTGTTTTCTGCTTGTTAATCTGTGTTAACGTAGAGGGCATGTGATAACTCATTGAACGAGTAAGTTTGAGTACAAGTGTGAATGGTCGTTTGTAAGAGATGACCAGAACTTGGGTCGTCCTAATGTGGTCGCCCTTTGTTCAAACTTGTATTTTCTCAACTTCTCAATGGCTCGTAGGAATAGTACGAAGGTTCATAGGTTTCTTGCTCGTAGGCAAGATTCTATGGACGAGTCGTCTTATTCCGTTATAGCGTTCGACGAAGTCTTGGCTTCGTCTAACCTTTATACTTGGCTAAAGTGAGTGTAAGTGTCGAAGTTTTTGCTTCGACTGATCTTTATACTTGATCCAAGTAGTTGTAGGGGTCGAAGTCAGGCTTCAACCGTCTTAAGCTTTGGTTTGCAATGAACGAGGTTCGGCGAAGTGGTGAGTTTCCATTGATAACTTCTGATTAACAACTGCGTATTGACAACTCATTTACTTCCTACGACCTGGGGACTTATAGGTTATCCCTTACAGACTTCAAAAATTACAGACTTCAAAAACTTCTCACAAAATGACAATCAAAAGTTTAAATTAAGAACCACAAAATGGGTGCCCTGAGGGCGCTGAGTGTTATCGACGACGACGATCAAAAGTAATACTTCATCAGATGATTGGCGTGCCATGGATGCTTGAGATGTTCACCGTTGGGCTTAGCTAGGCGGTAGGTTCCTTCTCTGACCACACTTGTGACAATGTATGGTCCTTCCCAATTGGGGGAGAGTTTGTTTTGGCGGGCCTTGAGTCCCGTCGCTTCGATCTTCCTGAGCACATGATCACCTACTTTAAAGAACCTTCTCTTCACCTTCTTGTCATGATAAGCCTTGGTTTTCTTTTTGTAATTCTCCATTCTTAATTGGGCGTCCAATCTCCTCTCGTCTACGAGGTCCAGATCGACTTGTCGGCTATGGATGTTCTTTTCTACCTCGTATAAAGCAACTCGGTCCGTCGGAAGCTGAAGTTCAGCGGGAGCCATGGCTTCTGAGTCGTAAGCCAAAGCGAATGGGGTTTCCCCCGTAGGCCCCCGGGTGGTTGTGCGGACAGCCCAGAGAGCTGAGGGTAGTCCGTCCAACCATCTTGTATCCCTTCCTTCCAAATTTTTACACAAAGCAGACAAGACAAGCTTGTTTGCCGCTTCAGCTTGCCCGTTGCCTTGGGGATAGGCAACTGACGACTTGGAGTGTTTGACCCCCATCCTGTTCAACTCTTGCTCGAACTTTCTTGAAAACTACAAGCCATTGTCTGAAACGATCACCCTTGGGATTCCGAAGCGACACCATATCGAATCATGGATGAAGCTTAGGGCGTTGTTTTCAGTGATTTTGTTTAAGGGCTTAGCCTCCACCCACTTCGAAAAATAGTCAACTGCCACGATTACATACTTGACTCCTCCCTTGGCCGGTGGAAAAGGCCCAATCAGGTCAACACCCCACATATCAAACGGCCAAGCGGCCATGACAGGGGTTTGCTCGGTAGTTGGTAGCTTGGGGAGATCGGCGAAACGCTGGCAGGTATCACACTTTTTCACAAACTGTTTGGCGTCTTCACGGAGGTGGGGCCAGTAGTATCCCATGGTAATGATCTTATCAGCCAATGTGCGGGCCCCAGGGTGGCCCCCGCATTCTCCTTGATGTACCTCGAACAATAACTGAACGACCTTGTCAGGGTGGACGCACTTCAATAATGGTCTGGTAATGGATCGTCGGTAGAGCTCTCCCTCTACGACCGTAAATCTGGGGGACTTTCTTTTGACTTGCCTTGCCAAAACCTCATCTGTTGGCAACTCATCCCGTTCAATGAAAGCTTTTAGCTCATCTATCCAGCATCTTGGACCGTCGGCGTTGCACATGACTTTTACTCGCTCGTAGGCTGGTTGTTCTAAGTAGGCTAAGTGATGGCCATGCTCCTCCTCTGGGAGTTGGTCCGTAGCGCCTTTGAGAGCGTGTCGGCGTGTTCGTTGTTTTCACGAGCTATTCTCTGTATGGCCCAAAATTCCAATCCCTGGATCAATTCTCCGACCAATGAATGGTACTTCTGCAGGGTGGAATCGACGACTTGGTATTCTCCCCTTACTTGATTCACGATCAATTGAGAATCACAATAAGCTGCGATTTTGGTAGCTCCAAAACACTTGGCGTATTCAATGGCTGCTATGAGCGCTTCGTACTCGGCCTGGTTGTTAGATGCTTGAAACTTGAACCTCAATACTTCTTCAAAAACTGTCCCGCTTTCTGGTTCAACAAGAACGATCCCTGCTCCGCTCAGATTTCTGGTTGCTGACCCGTCTGAAAAGATCTTCCAACAGCCTACGGGCAAAACTAACTCCACTGGCTGCTCAACGACCTCCTTTCCTTTGCTTGCTTGCTGTAGCTGCCTTTGATCGTCGTCGATGGTGAACGACGTTTCAACTAGAAAGTCTGCTAAAGATTGTGCCTGCAGGGTCTTTCTCGTCCTATATTCGATATCAAACTCAGTCAGCTCAATGCTCAAGTTGAGAAGACGACCAGAGCTTTCAGGACGGTGCAAGATCTTGCGCAGTGGGGCATCCGTATAAACGACGATGGGGTGAGCAGAGAAGTATGCTCGTAGCTTTCGTGCTGTAATGACGAGAGCGTAAGCGATCTTCTCCGCGTTGAAGTAACGAGTCTCCACATCCGATAAAGCCTTGCTGACGTAGTAAACTGGCCTCTGTGTTTCACCTTCCTCCCTAACCAATACGGCGGCGATGGCCTTGTCACTCGCCGAGAGATAAACGTAAAGGTCTTCTCCAGCTACGGGGCTTTGGAGGAGTGGTGGGGAGCCAAGATACTCTTTCAGCTGTTTAAACGACTGAGAGCATTCATCCGTCCATTTGAAGTCCTTTGCACCTCGGAGAGCTTTAAAAAACGGAAGCGACCTCTCAGCAGACTTGGCAATAAAACGACCTAAGGCCGCTACTCGTCCATTTAAGCGCTGAACTTCCTTGATGCTCGTAGGTTCGGCCATGTCTATCAAGGCCTTAATTTTTTCAGGATTGGCTTCAATTCCCCGCTGAGAGAGCATGAATCCTAGAAACTTTCCTGCTGCGACTCCGAAGACGCATTTAGCTGGGTTGAGGACCATGTCATTGGCTCGTAGATTGGTGAATGTTTGCTGGAGGTCGTCGACATGCTTTCTCTTTCTACTTTTGACGACCATATCATCAACATACGCCTCTAAGTTGTCGCCGATCTGGTCTTTGAATACCTTGTTTATCATTCTCTGGTAAGTGGCACCGGCGTTCTTAAGCCCAAAAGGCATCTTCGTATAACAGTAAGTTCCCCCTGCCGCCTGAAAAGCCGTCTTCGGGATATCTTCCTCAGCCATCTTTATTTGGTGATAGCCGGAGTAGGCATCAAGAAAGCTCAAAGTAGAATGGCCGGCCACAGAGTCGACGAGCTTGTCGATTCTTGGCAAGGGGTAACTGTCCTTGGGGCACGCCAGGTTTAGATCGGTAAAGTCAACACATAATCTCCACTTCCCATTTGGCTTTTTCACAAGAACCACATTGGCTAACCAAGTTGTGAACCCTGCGTTCACAATGATTCCAGCACTCAGCAATTTCTCAATCTCCTGTTTTATAGCAATTTCTTTTTCGGTTGAAAAGACTCGACGCCTTTGTTATCTGAATTTCATAGTGGGGTTCACTCCAAGCCTGTGAACTGCCACGTCCTCCCTAATTCCCTTCATATCTTCCACCTTCCAAGCGAAAACATAGAGGTTCTGTTTAAGTAGGGAGATTATCTCTTCCCTCTCCTCAGTGCATAACTGAGACCCCAGTTTTATTTTCTGCTCGGGATAATCTGGGTTGATGATCAGTTCTACTAGCTCGTCTGCAGGCTTCATTTCAGGGGCGTCGTCCCTAAAGTCCATAGACTCAATGACGATCTCTTTAATTTTTCTTCTGGCTTCAGGTGTTAGATCAGGTACCTCGTCGTCAATCAACTTATCCAGCTCGGCCCCCGATTCTTGGGCGGCCAAAAGTTGTGGTTCTGCAGCTTGGCCGTTCAAGAATTCCTCAGCAAGGACCTCTGGATCTTCTACGCACTTGATTGTCGAGACGCCGGTGTACGAGGTCGTCGTTTGTTTGACAGATTTGGAGAGCTTCACATTGTGATCTGGATCGTCGATTTCAATAGTCCGCTTCGCCTTTAACACGTGCTCTAGGAATTCTGGGCCGTCCCCAACACACATCCGACTCAAAGACGCGAAGGAAATTTTACTCGTTGATGGGGAACCGAGGCGACGATCCCCAAAGAGGCTTGACCTGTGGCAGCAAGGATAGCATGGTAGTCATCGACGACGTCGATCACAATAAAAGTTACGGTTTTGATTGTTCTCAATGGGTGTTCCCCGATGTCGACCGAAGATCGATCCGCCTTTTGCATCTACCCAGGTGATTGGTGAATCCTTCTAGACGACCTAAGTAAGGACTTAGACGGCTATCGTGTAGACCCATTCTCCGGTAGACGTTGTAAAACAAGATGTCCTTGGCCGCTCCCGTATCGATCAAAATTCTTCTTGATTCGCAGTTATCGATGAAGCCAGGTATGACTAGAGTTTGTTGACGAGCTAATGGATTGGCCGCGGCACTCGTAGGAAAGAAACTTATCACGTCGTTTGGGGTTTCGATTTTGGGGGACATGTGGGGCCTTCTTCAGGATGGTAGATGGCGCTCTTAATCTGATTCTTGCTCGTCTCCTCGTAGATTACTAACACCATCCTTGGATTCCTCTGTGGAGGGTCGTCGTTTAGCAGCTCGGGTGTTGGCCGCTGACGATCCTTCCTTACATATTCTCCAAGTCGTCCATCGTCGATCCATCTTTGAATAATCTTTTTCAAGCTGAAACATTCCTTGGTATCATGTCCTTTATCTCTGTGATTTTCGCAATACTTGTTCATGTTTTTCTTTCCCTTCCCGTTGGGATTCATACGTGCGCCGGCCAAAATCAATGTTGCTCAAAATTTACGCTCTAGACAGGTGAGTGGAGTGTACGACTACGGGACTTTTCTCGCTTTCACTTTGTTTTTTCCCTTTTCTCCGACCTTATCTTTCCTGGATTTTGTCGCTTCAACCTCGTCGACGGCCTTTCCCTCTCTTTGCAACTTTCTTTCTTCAGCCTCGGCGACGGCGTACGCCTTGGCATAGAGGTCTTTGCGGGACTTGGCCGGGTGGACTTGAAGCTCGTAGTCTAGAGTGGGGGAAATGACACCGTGCCTGAAGCAATTTATGATTTCCCTGTCTGTTAGGTCTTCATCAATCTGATCTACCAGTTTCTTGAATCTCTTGAAGTAGCTCATCGAGCTTTCGGTGGCTCCTTGGGATATGTTGCTAAGGTCGTTGACAGCCTTACGACGCTCCCGCCGTAGCAAACCTTCCTAAAAACTTCTTTCTCATCTGCTTCCATGATTCGATACTCCCCTTGGGCAAGCCTCTAAACCACCTCAAATTTGCGTCGACCAGTGTGCTCGTAAGAGCCTTGCACATGACGTCGTCGTGGCCTGAAGCTTTTGCCACTACGTACATCTGTGCCTCAAGGTGTTGTATGTGGTCGATGGCGCTGGTAGAGCCGTCGTATGGTTTAAGGTCGGGTAGCTTAAAGCCTGGTTCTGGGGGTCCCGTTTCCAACATCCATGGTGCAAGGGGGTTCATAGTGCCGCCCTCGTCATCAGAGTCGTCGCTGTCCATGTTCTTTCTTTTGTTCGTCAATTCCTCCACTTGGCGCCTCAGCCTTAGGAATTCTCTCATATCCACCCCTCCTGCTGGGTCGGCTTGGGGGATCCTATCTTGACGGGGCCCCCGGGTAACGGTGTTAGACCGTTGCCTCTCGGTGGGGGCAGGTCGTCGTGAGATGGATCGCTCCCTGTAACTAGATGGGGGAGACGGCCTATAAGATCTTGACATTTCTCGTTCTCGACGAGGCGGAGTACGAGTTCTTTCTCTATGGCTAGGTGCTCGTTCATTCCTTAATGACGGAGTCATTTGACGACCCCGAACAACTTGATTCGGGATAGCTTCAAGATTTTCGACGACAAGCTCCCTACGAGGCTCTGCTTCCTCAGCCCGTCGCTGCTGTGATGGGGCTCCTCGGCTTCGTCTTTCATTAATGTGCTCCCTCAGATCAAGCTGTGGCACAACGCGCTCATTCTCAGCAGCGGTCCCTTCACGACGACCAGCATTCTCTCTCTGGTTCCTTCTCCTTCTTCCCGACGAGATAGTTCGATGGGATGCCTGTGGAGCCTGAGGAGCGGCCATACGAATGAGCTCGTCTTGGATTTGCAAAAATTCTTTGAGGGCGTTGGCTCTTTCGACGAGGAAAGCTGCTCTGTCGAGATTAGGGTTAGAGGGACCTCCTGCATATCTTGCCGTTGTCTCAGGCCTCCTTTCCAGTGGAGGTCTCCTTTGGCGCTCAGCAGCAGGCCCTTTTTCTCTCCTCCTGGTTGCTTGAAGACCTGTACCATCAACCACCCCTTGTGACCTGGTAACCCTTAGATTAGGGTTCCTAGGTGGAGAGGGTGGTCTAGGGTTTTCCTGCTGAGGTGGAGGTGCGCCCTCATCTCCGGTAGACTTGCTGGCCGTGTGACCATCTGACATCATTTTTTCCAGGCTTCTCTGACTGTATTTCTTTTGCTGGAGATCACTGACAACGTTCCCGGCAATGGAACCAATCTGATCGCGCAGGAAAGCGTGTGGGCTCAGTTCTTTGTGTCCAGCAATGAATGAGCTAGCTTTGGATCTGCACAGCACAAGAAACAAGGGTGAAACTGCGCCGGGGGTCTTCCGGCAAGCCCCTCCGGCGTGAGAGTAAGATGATGGACTGGAAATATGGTGTAGATAATATGGAGTGTGTGAGGGTACGTAGTTATGCAGTAATGCATTACCTATGCCCATGTTGTTACTCTCTTATTTATAGTAGGAATGGTGATGTTAGGGTTTTTACCAGAGCCGTTGGATTGGGTGATCTCCAACCGTTAGATCAGCTCTGTCTTCTAGGCGTACACGTGTCACGCTGGGACTGGTCCGTCTATGTAAGGACACTGCAGCTTCTGACATTGATAAGCAGCTTGCCTTATAAGGGAAAGTCAACCTGCACACCTTTTTGTAGTTATTACTGATTGCATGTTTGCACGTGTAACAAGGCACTGTAGAAGGTCTGACATTATCCCAAATTAGCTAATTAACCAAGCTTGTTGAGGAAGCTTAATAGAAGAGATGACCTGGAGTTGTCCGTCCAGTTGGGTCGTCTCCTTGAAGGGTGACTCGACGAGAGAGAGTTGATCGTTCAGTGACGACCCTCACTCTTGGGCGAGTGTCGGTTCGCGCCGAGGGAAGGCTCGTCGTTAGATGGGCCTGGCTCACTGTCGACGATCTCTTCTTGGCATATCGACGGGCTAGAAGCTAATCTCTTCTTCAATGGTACAATGACTCGTCGTTTGGATGGGCTTGGTCGCTCAATGACGACGACTGCCAACCAATGTTGGACGGGTCATGACCCTGCCTTGATCTGTTCCTTCGTGGTCGATCTTTTGATGGGCCTGTTGGGCCTCTGGGCTCGTAGGAAAGTATTGGGCTCGGCCCATCACAGAATATTCCGTTCATTTTGATTTGTACCTGCATCTGCGGCTGCAATTACAGCAAGAAACTCTATCAGATACTTGGCTGAATCTCCCTGACGATTCCGGGAAAGATATGCATGGACAAGCGTTACCACATCTTCGTTGCTGAAGAAGTCAAACAAACCTTTGCCCCCAAGCACTACAAAGTGATCAAAACTCGAGATTTCATGTGCAACCACCGATGGTTCAACGGATATATACGGAGGACTTATAAGGTTACGAACACAGATTCCCAATTAACGCATCATTCAAAATTTTCTACAAAAAATTTAAAAAAAATCAAGAAAATGTTTTTTATGTTGAAATATGATTATATATATAAAAAAAGAGCAAATACCATAACCCCCCCTGGATTCTCCATTGTGCAGATAACCCCCTCTACTTTTATATAAGGAACATAAACCTTGTGTGCTTTAAATACGTTGCAAACATCTACATTTTTGCATAAAACTCAATGCTTTTTCTCCATTATGTGGTTCACGCTTGTCATATTATAAGATTTGTTGGACAAAGTACAATTTCACGCTCCAAAATCAAGCGTGTGCCACATAAACTGCTAGTTTGGATGATAAAAATTGATGTTTGCAACATTTTTCAAAGCATAGAGATTTATGTGCCTAATATAGAAGCAGACAATGGAGAAACCACAAGAGATTTTCTGCTTTTTATCCTAAAATAGATTATAAATTATACTCCGTATATACCTTTTTCATGTAACCAATTCCAAATGCTCGCGTAACTTTTAGTCTTCCTTTAACTTTTCCACGCAGAAGTGTATCAGGGTCATCCAGATGCTCGACCAAGAGTCTAGCTTTTTCATTATCGTTATCAACCGTATGGCTATCAGTAAGCTGAAGAGCTTTTAGTGTCTTTTTCCCACAAAAGTCCATTTCTTCACTAAGTGTTCCCAACACAGCTCGACTATCACCCAAATTAAGTACAAACAAATCTTTTTCATAAAGAAGGGCAACCAAAACACTAGACCCCACAGACACAATATAAGGCCGGTCTTCAATTTCTTGTTCAACCATATACAAGAAATCATTCTCCGCCTGAGCAAGAGCATGTTGTAAGCTATCTAGAACTCTGTTGTGGGACCCATTCAACGCCAGTTCGGAAGATCTAACACCATCAAACTCTGTTTCAAGAGTATTATTAAGGTGGGAACGGATAGTTTCATAAAACGTTCCTGCTAAAAAATCAGCTGCATCTCTACCGTCGAATCCATCATATATACCACAAAAAAGCCAACCATTTTCTTCAGAGCAAACTGCTTGAACCCTGTCTTCCCCAGCAGCCCCTCCGGCCACTTCTATTTCCACTGCATTTAAAAAATATTCATTTCTTGAAATATCACTCATTGATTTTAATGAAAAAGAACCGTAATCAGGGGTTCCACAAGGTGTAGACAAATTGCAACTTAAGGCGGACTTGCTACTTTGGAGGGAAGAAGATAATAAGTCTAGCTTATTAAAGGACTGGGAAGAGGGGATTCTTCTAAATGATTTTGGAGAATCTAAAGTAGGAAGAATTTCTGAGGCAATTACGCCATTGCAAATATTTGTGTTTTCGTATGTGTAATTTGCATCTATTGCAGCTACAGATAGAGCGGAAAATGAAATATTTGGTCGTTGGATTTTATTTCCAGATGGAATATCATATCCAGTGGATACTTCATGATAGTTATCGGCCTTTCCGTTACATTGGTACTTAAAATTTACTTTGATTTCTAGTCCTGGAGCTAGAGTCGACATCTTTATCTGAAACATTAAAAGCAACAAAATGATAGAACAAAAATGAACAT
This sequence comes from Adenophora triphylla var. japonica, assembly GCA_022495995.1. Lineage (NCBI taxonomy): Eukaryota > Viridiplantae > Streptophyta > Magnoliopsida > Asterales > Campanulaceae > Adenophora > Adenophora triphylla. Next base: position 247,872 of record JAFEMH010002149.1, on the reverse strand, counting down.
TCGTTTTAAAAGACATGTAATAGATGTTGAATTTCCGTACCCGAATTAGCGAACCACAAGTAATAATAATAATAATACACTATTATTATTACTAAACAAACTTACACAAGAACAAGGTACAAATGCTTAATGCACACACACTATTATAGGACCACCACACTAGATAATAGCCCACAAGGAAGGCTTCAATTTACCCACGACGGCTGGACTCACTCTAGCTCTAGGTTACACAACACAAACAACAAACTCCTATTTATACTAATTTAGGTCGGTTAGTAAAATACTCCCGATTTATCTCGATCCTTCCATGGCGGCGCTGATTCTTGAGGCATATCCAAGTCGGTGGAGAAGGCTTGATTCTTCTGGAAGCTTTCATGCCCTTCATTAATGGCGGTGATCCTAAAAATTCTGGATTCTTCAAGAACCGAGCTCATGGGCTGGAGCGATGTAGAAGTCTCCGGAGGGTTCCCGACATATGAGTCGGTGTTGATTTCAACACTCCCCCTCAACGCCGACTCTTTCATCATGAACCTTGCCAAAGGTTTCCTACGAGCAGCTTCTGTTTCAAGTTGTCTTTCTGTTTCATAGTATGACTTCTCAAGTAACCCATTGCCGACTTGAGAGTGAAGTTTGATTTCCTTGTTGTAACATCTTTGGGGCCAAAGTTCTTTCTCAAGCTCGTGCCTTACGCTTGTGCTCTTTAACGTCTCGAAGGAACTCAAGTTGAACGCATCAAAATATGATGAGAGCTTTACTATCGTAGACTTACGTCGCTCAACGGTTGAGTCTTTTTCATAATGCTCCCCCTTAATTTCTACTTCCTTTCACCCACAAGCTTCGGGGCATCCAAATCTGCGTCGTTCATCCCAACGATCACTTCTTCTACGTCGGCTTCGACCAAGCTCGTTAACGCTCTAACTGCGTCATAGTCGTCTAGACTATTCTTACATCCAACATTAAGATTTGCAGCTAAATCTTCAAACCATCAACCTTCATCGAAGTCGATCTCTTCTTCACTTTCCATTTCATCAATCCAATTTTCATCGATAACTGGATATGTATGGTCTTCGAACCATTCTTCTTCTTCAGGATCATCTTTATGAAGCTCTATATCAGCGAAGGATGCTTCTGCGTCCCATTCTTCTTCACTATCGTGTGAATTCTGATTGGTGACTGCATTGCCTTCAATAACCTTATTTCGAAACGGGCAATCTTTAAGGAAATGCCCCTTGCGACCGCAGTTGTAGCATTCGTTGTTTCGCCTCCAATCATCAAGACGGGAGTTATCTTCATTTCTCATCCTAGCTCCCCCTGCATAGGAACTTCCTTTGTACCTCAGCTCTTCAAGATCATCTTGTATCTCCTCTTTCTTATTCCACCTTGTCGCAACACGTCCTTGTTGCCTTACGCGGCCTCGGTTGCTGAAGAATGCCTCCTCCGTTTCTACTGACTTCGGAGTTGACGACCTAGATGTATGCTTATCCAATGTTTCTTGGCTGGCCAACAAACTCTCTAATTCTAATAGAGATGGTTGTGTGGCCCAACCACGAATTGCCGTAACTAACCCCTTAAACTCGGGCCTCAATCCATGGATGATAATTTTTTTCATCCTTTGCTCATTAATCTTTGAGTCAAGATCTAACTTCGAGATTTCATGGCAAAGAGATTTAACTTTATGGAAGTACTGACTTACAGTTAAATCTTGCTGCGTGGTTGACATTAGTTCATTCTCGAGCATCTGTAGACGAGCCTCATTAGTCCTCGAAAATAACGTCGCATATGTATCCCATATCTCTTTTGGAGTTTGTGCATCCTCGACATGCTCCAAAAGTTCGTCCTCGACGCTAATCTTTAGCGCGTACATAGCCTTCCCGGCTTTCGCTTCCCATTTTCGGAATGCTTGAGTGTCCTCCTTTTCCGGTGGCGTGGTCTCACTATCACCCACGACATTCCATAACTCTTGTCCTTGTAAGTACGACTGCATACACGCTCGCCAATACTTATAATTGCCATTGTTGAGTCTCCTGACTCTACCAAATGCGCTTGCCGGATCTACCATCGTGACTTGGTACTGACACCGTGCACGTCACCAAGTAAGCCTGGTCTCCTACCACGAGCTTCACAGTCTCCTACTGTGCACCTGCAACGATCCCGAACAACGCCTCAACAACGGTTCCCGCGATCCCGGGTCGAACCGCTCTGATACCACTTGTTGAATTTCCGTACCCAAATTGGCGAACCACAAGTAATAATAATAATAATAATAATACACTATTATTATTACTAAACAAACTTACACAAGAACAAGGTACAAATGCTTAATGTACACACACTATTATAGGACCACCACACTAGATAATAGCCCACAAGGAAGGCTTCAATTTACCCACGGCTGGACTCACTCTAGCTCTAGGTTACACAACACAAACAACAAACTCCTATTTATACTAATTTAGGTCGGTTAGTAAAATACTCCCGATTTATCTCGATCCTTCCATGGCGGCACTGATTCTTGAGGCATATCCAAGTCGGTGGAGAAGGCTTGATTCTTCTGGAAGCTTTCATGCCCTTCATTAATGGCGGTGATCCTAAAAATTCTGGATTCTTCAAGAACCGAGCTCATGGGCTGGAGCGATGTAGAAGTCTCCGGAGGGTTCCCGACATATGAGTCGGTGTTGATTTCAACAATAGAAACTATCAAGTCACAAAACCATATACTCGTGTACAATTATAGATTACAAAACACAAACTAAATTAACCAATGATAAATGAAATCTCAATTCACAATCTTGATAATTAAATGCAAATGCAGATTACAAAAATAAAGAAGTGCCTAAAATCGACATTTATGCCCAAATAACAAAAAAGGGGAAAACTATTACTACCTCCGGTCATAATGAATGAGCCTTTTTCTTTTTAATCCGGCAAAAAATAAGTGTCTCGTTTCAAAATTAATAAATATTCCTAGTTCAAATTTACTATTGGTACAAAAATTGTAGAAATAAGATTTATTCAAAAGTTTGACAAAGTTAACTGTTAAAATTGTCATGGAATGGAGGGAGTCATAGAAATATGGATCTGAGGCTCTGCAGTACAATTGTACGGATTTTTATAGCAGAAGATGAGTTACATTTTATAGTAATATTAGTACATGTCCGTGTCCAAGGTCACGTGATTTATTTTTTTAATTTTTTTTCTTAAATTAAAATTTTTTTTAAGGGCAAAATGGGAAATAGACAAATGTATGAGGGCAAAATGGGAATTTTGTCGCTTGAAACTGTTCATACCACTGTAGCAAACCCCTTCCTCATTTATACTATAGACTAGTAAAAGCCCGTGTCCAAGGACACGTGTTTTTTTTTATTTTTAAATTAATTTTTTTTAATTTAATTTTTTTTTAAAGAGCAAAATGGGAAAGAGACAACTTAGTGAGGACAAAATGAAAAATTTGACACTTGAAACTGTTCATTGTACTGTAGCAAGAAGGGGTGCCATTTATACTATAGATAGATAGATGGATTACAAAGTACATTTTTTAGTATGTGTGTTACTTTCGACCAAAAAGTGTAAAAATGAGTAACATATTTTATTATAAAGAATTACATTTTGCAGTCGGACCGAAAATGGCTCAAAATTGAATCAAACACACACTAACAGAAACAAAGAAGCATCAATAAAACAATTACTAAATTTAGAACAAAAAACAACAGAATTATTAAATACTCAAGAAATCAAGCTCAACTGACCTTCTTGATAACCCAAAACAAAATCATGAGCATACATGTGATGATCGAATATAAAAAAATAGAAATGGGTATTTCAAGCATTACTTACCTTAATCAAATGAACCCTTCAACAAATCCAAATAGAAAAATGCCAAAAAAAGCAATTTTTATCCAGGAAACTATGAAGAGAGAGAGAGAGAGAGAGAGAGAGAGAGAGAGAGAGAGAGAGAGAGAGAGGGAGGGAGGGAAAAACATAGAAAATGGTGAGGGAAAAAATAGGGGATTTCTGGTAATTTATTGGCGGAGGGAGCAGAAGAAGGCGGAGAGTGGAGTCAAACGCTTCGTGATATACTTCAAAATCGGTAATTTTTGTTTAGAAAAAAAAAAACAAAACCAATCTGACATGTACTTTGCTTAATTTTTGATTTAAACTTATGTTATTTTTTAGCAGTTTTAATCTCTTTATTTCAAATACGCATATGTTTTTGCCCGACGCACCAATTTTATCAAAAAATGTTACAATACTTAACAAAATCTAACGAAAACTAACAAAACTTCAATTTTTCTTACAAAAATGATTTCTCATAAATCGTCCAATCATGTATAAACTCGAATTGACATGAAATTTATCTAAATCACACGTAAATTTACAGAAAATGATCCAATTTTTAGCAAAGATTTCATTGAATCCCGCCAAACCCCATTGAATCTGGTCGGTTTAATCCTCATTACCGACGAAGCTCTGCGCCCATCTTTCTACTCCGTTCGTCTCTCTCTGCCAAATTCAGATTTGCAACAATTTTTGTCGGTCACTAGACCCCATTCTTTTCCATCGCCGACGGACATTGCAAGTTTCAGTCGCTAACATTGCTGATTTTCTGGCATCTCCCCACTGCTATGATGGCAGCTTGTGGAAGTCAGGGGAGATGGTTATGGCGGCAATGGTGGAAACTTGTGGTGGTGCAAGGAGGGTGGAGGTGGTGGGGCAGGTGGGTGGCGACAATAGTGGTGGCGGCGGCAGTGGGCGGTGAAACAGGGAAAACCATTTTTTAAAAGAAAAATCAAAGTTTTGTTTGTTTCGTTAGATTTTTGTTAAGTTTTGTAATATTTTTTGACGGAGTTAGTGAGTGGGCAAAAATATATGCATACTATGAATACAAAGGTTAAAAGTGTTAAAAAAACATGGGTTAAATTTTTTAATCAAAGTACGAGGGTTTAAAATATCGATTGGCCTTGAAAAATAATTAACTCAAGAATATTTTACCCCATTTAATTTAAAGGACTTTATATTCCAACTAGTATAACACCCGTGCGTTAAACGCACGACCAACAAACTGTGAAAAATAACGAAAACTAAATAAAAAAAGTTGCTAAAAATGTCATTAAAAATATTCATAATGGAATTAACAATAACAACTACAGATTTTGAAAATATTCTTTGTAAACAACCTTTGTTGTTTCATCCACGGTCTTTCCAATAAAAGCGAAAATCAATTTAAGTAAAGTTATTTTAAAACAATTTTCTTTGGATAGTTTTTCCTCGTTGTTTCATCATCAGCCAAAGGATCCACACCAAGAACTTTGTGGGACGGAGGGTGTAATAAAGATCAAATTTTGTGCATATAATATATAATATATAATATATGTTTATTTTTGTCTAATATGTACGTGCTATAAAATTAACTTAGTATTTATATAAAAATATTTTTAAAAAATCTTGTAAAATAACATTTCTAATAAAAGTTGATAGTAAGTCCAATACAAAATATTTTATTTTAAAATTACATTAAATACTCATGAAAATCCTAAGTAAAACATGTTTCAAGTTGTATTTATACAAACTCATTTATTTGGACAATTTTGTAGTAATTATTGCATATTGTAATCACATGCTTACAAGCAGAAATTTATCATTCCCAATATTTGATTTTTATAAATAAACGCAAGCAGTCTAAATTTCTTCCATTGTACATTCTCAAGAATGGTGACCTATGATGGTGGGAGATATTAGAAATTAAAAAGTAATACAAAATGGAAGTCATCTTCTGTGGGCAAACTAACCTCTTCTTTCGTAGGGGCCTCTGTCTTATTTGCAAGGCCATTGCTAGGCCGATAAAAGTAACATCCTGAATAAACTTCAATATACATGACCAAATTCACACTACAACTCATTTGAATAAATCAGAGATCCTTATCAATATTACAAAGGTCTTTATGGGTATTCATGGTGACTAAAATCATTACCATCAAAAAGTTTTTCTGCATAATTATTATAACTATAAGGTTTAGATGTTTTGGGCTAAATTTAACCTTCAATAAGATAATTATTGTTCAAAAGATAAAAAGTTTTTCTGCATAATTATTATAACTATAAGGTTTAGATGTCTTGAAATAAATTTAACCTTCCATAAGATAATTATTGTTCAAAAGATATCAAAAGATAATTATTGTTCAAAAGTGTCTTATAGTTCAAACTAAATCATACTATCATGTAACTACACTTCTGTCCTTTGTTTCAAATACTTTGTAAACAACTCTCTCTCTCTCTCTCTCTACCCGAGGGTTCTCTCTCTCTCTCTACCCGAGGGTTACTGCATACTCCCTCCGTCCCGGATTTATGTGCACACTTTGACTTTTGCACGTAAATTAAGAAAGTGGATAATGGAGAAAGTGTTGTGAGTGTAAAAGTAAAATAGGAGAGAGAATGAGTGGAGGGAATAGTAAATTATAAAGGTGTTGTGAGTATTAAAATAATGTAGGAGAGAGAATGAGCGGAGGGAATAGTAAAGATTCTTTTTCATTTTAGAAAATGTGCACCTAGGTATGGGACGGAGGGAGTATTTTATATACTCCCTCCGTCCAGTTGCATACTTCACACTTTCTATTTTGGGCGTCCAATTACATACTTCACACTTTATCTCCTACATTATTTTAATACTCACAACACCATTATAATTTACTATTCCCTCCACTCATTCTCTCTCCTATTTTACTTTTACACTCACAACATTATATCATTATTTTTTTTCTTAATCCACGCGTGAACAATAACTGTGAAACATGTACTTGGACGGAGGGAGTATACATTACCTCACTTTGTATAACCTTTGATCCAGTACAATGTGTCTTTGGTTGAATCACATTCAGATTAATCATAACTTTGCACAAAATCTTGTGAAAAAAATTAAGTGTTTTTTCTAAGCAATAGGAAAAATAACTATTTTTAGAGCTTTAAAACGGGTCATATTTGCACTACAAACAAAGATAGTAATCTAGCTGCTTTAAGTGCAAATCAGCCGGTGCAAGTATGCTAGTCAAATCTTGCAAACACTTCAGCAATAAGATAAATCAAATCAAAATCTTAATGAAAAAATAAAAAAAAATTGTAGTCTACCAAAAAAATAATTACTTAAATAAATAAATGAATATGTGTAATTTTTATTTTATATAATATTGATCAAATTAAATAAAACAAAAGAAATTTTTAATTGTAATTCTATATAGGTCATAATTTCACAAAACACCCTTCCTCTAACACGTCCAAGGTCGCAATAATTTCTTCTGCTGAAAAGTTTGCTGCTTCTGATTGATCTTCTGGCCCACATGTTCCACGTTTGGTTGTATTCGCAGAACTCCTTGATTAAGGAGTGGGGATCGAGATGCCTTTCTTTTGTTTTCTTCTAAATTTCCATTATGATCTTTTGTTCTTAATGCCCTGAAATAAAGATACAAACTTTTCTATAAAATTTGAGGATACAAGAATTGGAAAGAAGGCTAAATGGTAAACAGATGAAGAGCCAAAGGCAACACGAAAAGAAAAAGACACCTGTGAGTCGGCAGCATTAGTCACTGTATTAAGCACTTCAGATAAAACAGAAGCAATGGCACGAGCTTTAATCAGTCTCGCCCTGTGAAATTCTGGTAGGCCATCGAAAAAAAAAAAAAAAAAAGAAAAGAAACTTCCATTTATATAGAGAAGCAGATGTTACCTATTCTTTAAAGTGTATTCTTCACCGTGCCTGGTAATATAGTCTTTGTAATGATTATAAACACGCTTGAGTTCACGTATATCACTTTACCTAACTCAAGTTCAGTCAGCCGTATTTGAGTCACTCAACATAAAATATACTCCATCCGTTCCATAAAGATGTTCCCATTTGCTTTGTCCTAAAATATAGTCTCATTTCCACAATTGTTAGGTTTAAATCATTGAACTTCCAGAATTGCCTACCAAGGAAGAAGAGTGAGAGAGGATAGGATGAGAGCCAACCAAGGAAGACGAGGGATTAATGGAGTACTAATAAAACCTCATTAAGGTTAGTGATGGAAATGAAAATAGGTTGTTAAAATGTTTGAATAGTCAAATGAAACTATCATTATGGGACGGAGGAAGTATAAACCACATAGAGAAAGGAGGCCAGCGCCCATAAATATGTCTTGCAACTCTAAGCAAATAGTAGGTTCTCAAATACTTTACCAATCACAACATGGGACACCGTAATTTCTTTGCTGATCTTAAACATTAAAAAGGACTATCATTTTTCTAGGGGTGACTAACAAAGGTTTTTGTTTGTGTCCTGCTCTGCTTCACAAGATTGACTCACACTACTCTCAAACATTCTAAGAAACAAAGTCATTTTGCCCACATCTGCAATGAATTCCAGCTTATCAGAAGTTGTTTAAGATTGACTCCAAAATGATTTGGAGTCAGCTAAAACTTAAGGAACCTCATCGGATTAAAAAAAAAAAAAACACGTTATTTAAATTGCAGGAGGATATTAGTGCTTGCTGAGTAAATGGAATATCTCAATAAATTAGCAAGGAAAAAAGATTTGATAACAGGAAAGGAAGAAGAAAAATGTAAACTGCAAGCATTCACTCTGGTGTACGTAAACAAAAGCGTCATCCAGCAATTAGTACCTTCATAGTTGGGCAGAAAAAATAGAAGTATTGAGACATTATCCATTATCCATATGTGAGAATTCACTTTCGAATAATGCAAAAGATATATATTCCAGCTCGGACAGCATAGTAGATAAATGCAGAAATAGTTGTACGTACATTTGCTTCAGCAGCAGGATTCACATTTCCCAGCGCAATGAAAGATCCACCGAGTACAACCAATCTTTTCACATTTTTTGCGAATCACTTGTCCCTCTTGACAACCTTAATAAAGATCAATGCAAATATATCACTCCTCCAAGAAAAGGTGAGATAAAGAACTCGAAATGCTGGAATTAGGATATCGCAGCTTACCAGAGCCAAGTTTGTGAGGGGGCCTAGTGCAAGTATGGATATTTCACCAGGATATTCAGAAACCTTGTCAACTAAAAATTCAGAAGCGGACTTGTCTATTTTCTTGGAACTGGGAGTAGGTAAAGATATATTTCCCACTACATCAGCACCATGAACAAAATCTGCAACACGTGGTTCTTCCACCTGTAACAAATAAGCAGCGTGTTGGGCTACAATAAGCAAGAGAATAAAAGAAATTCAATCAACTCCATTTTCGAAATACAAGAACAGTAAATTGAATAAAACTAAAGCACTGGTAAGGATCCGATCCTTAACAGTAAATTGAATAAAACTAAAGCACCGGTAAAGATGAGAAATTGGTTAAAGAAATGGGAAATTAAAATCAAACATACCATGTTTCAACAATAAAAAAAGAAAGAAAAACAACCCCTAACAGTACAAATTCAAGCCAATGCAGTAAAAAAACACTACAGTGGAATATAAATTGAGCTCATAAAGCCGAATAAAAAAACTTCCACGCAATAATTCAAAATCTCAAACTAAGAATTTCACTAAACATGCAAATCAATCATGAACTAAATCAAAATCTAAAAAAACAAACTCAAAATTAAAATTGTAGCGCTAAATTGAAAGAGGTGAGAATATTTACCGGTTAAAGGGAAAGAGATATTATCGAGATGGACTCCGATGACTGATGAGGGCGGCGGATTAGGGTTAGGGTTTCAGTTGGGGGTTCGAACAATACATGAATGGAAGAAGAGAGAAGATAGAAGAGAGAGAGAGAGAGTCGTAGAGGCGGCCATGGAAGAAGAAAGAGAGTCGTAGGGGAAGGTGAAGTGACGGTGGGAGTAGAGGCGGCCATGAAAGAAGAAAGAGAGTCTTAGGGGAAGGTGAAGTGACGGTGGGACGATAGTTGCAGAGAGTTTTAGAGAGAGAGAGAAAGAAAGAGGGGAATGGGTTTTGCAGCAAATTCGAGAACATATAATATTAAAATACCACTCTAGCACATTGTAATTACAAATATGACTGAAAATTAAATTACTTATTTACCCTGATTTTGAGCGGGAAAATGAGTGCTTGCACTTGCCTCATTATATAGTTATAGATGTTAAAACTAATTTTTTAAACATCCAATGTTAGTTAAGAGTCTTAAGACTATTAAATATCGCAACCGTAAATATCAATATTTATCTATTTAACTGCTTCAATTTTATAATTTTTATATCCATTTAACTAACTTTCGATTCCAACGAGACTCCTAAATATCGCAACTAAAAAAAGTCATTTTATTATCCATATTTCTAGAAAATTATTTAATGAGGTTGTTAAAAATAAATACTTCATCCATTAAATATAAAATTTTAATTTTTTTTATCATTTTAAATAATTCATACTCACGTGAAACGAACGAAAAAAGAAATAAGTTTTCAAACGTGAGACGAAGAGAATATTTCTATTATTACGATGAACATCTATTACTATTATAATGTAAAAGCTAACATTGTATGCCAAACATAAAAAATTTGAAAACAAACTTAACGGTATAAATTGAGATACGAATATGGGCTAGTCCGGATAAGGCCTAAGTAGATTGGGTCCTAAACATAATCCATCAAGACTCATATATGAGGAAGGAAGTGGCTTTCTCGTACCAAAGCTACCTCGTCATCCCTAGGTCGGCGTAGACCCAGCAGGCGAAATAACCAAGGCCCAACGTAAGACCGAGGGAGACCTCCCTCCAAGGTCGAGCTGGAGCTCCCTTGACGACGAGGAGGTCTCCTCGGCTATCAAACCATCATGACGAGTTTCTCATTTGTTTATTACCTCTTCCCCGGCTCATCGTATGCCGGCTAGGCTACGTATGACGAGGAAGGTTCATCTCGGCTTACCGGCAGAGTTGCAGTTTGTACCAGTCCTATTCAAATAAGGACATTGAGCAGTTATAATTCCCCTAGGAATGTAAACACCTCACACACCAATCCAGGTTCAACAAGGACTCATCAAATATAATCCTATTCGGATTCATATCTTATCTCTTAGCAATACAATTCAACATGGATTCTACATTGCTACATCTATAAATACAAACCATAATTCACATATTTTGGTACGTGATATTTTGACTCTAAACTCTGTCAAATTGATTTCTCTCTTTCACAAAGCAAATGCTTACTCTCACGCCGGAGGGCCTTCGCCAGAGAAGCCCCGGCTTAGTTTACGTGTTTGTTCATCTGTTTCCTGCTATTCAATCGCCGGAGTACAACCGACCGCTGGATTTGGGCTGATTCGATCTTTTTGGCAGCATCAGTTTGGTTCCATTGCCAGGAATCGATTCGAACACCCGTTGAAAAGCTTGAAACAGCCGTACGCTTGAGCCTTTTTTCTACCGGATAATTCTTGTTTTGGCCGGAAAATTGCAAGTTTCGCTTGGAAACCATTTGCCTGGAAATTTTATTGATTGGAATTTTTTTTTTGCCGGAAGTAATTTGGTTTTAGCCGAAAAAACCTGTTCTAATCAACAACATCATTCGCCTAAAAAACATGTTGGCTGGAAAGTCATTATTCTGCCGGAATTCTGTTGGCCTAGAAATTGGGGTCGTGTGAAATTTTGATTGGTTTTTGATAAGAATTCTGTTTCTGTAAGAATTATGGTCTGTTTGCAATTCTGATACCAATGGATGACGGAAATACCATCAGTGTTACTAACGAGGAACAACGAGCCCTCGTCGAAGAAATCCCTCTGAACGGGACAACTGGAGTGCTTCCTCCTCCTCCACCTCCGATCGAAGGTCCACCTCCCCTCGGCATGACTCTCCGATCTCGGACTCAGCCAGCTGCCAAGGTAGTTGCTAACAACCCTCCTCGTCATCGACCACGAGGAAAGCGAGCTACGAGCAAATAGACGACGAGGAATGCTGACGCAGGACGAGCTGAGAACACCCAACCCGTTGATCGACGTACACTCTTGCATCAACAGATGGAGACGTTGCAACTATCTATGAAAATCAAAACGCTTTATTGCAATTGGATCCCGAAAAATCAATGGCCGAGTTCATCAGGCCTTCGAGGACAGGAAACTCTCGTGGAAAGAAAACTCAGGGTGATAGGCGAGGTAGTCAGAGGAGCCCTCCCCGTGGCCAAGATCCCCCTCACCATGAGCCTGCTGTACCACCTAAACAAAACCTTCGAGATGCTCCTCCTTGACCTCAGTCGAATAATCATGAAAACGAGAGGAATGTGGTAGACCTGAGAAGCCACTTGAATTCGAGGGAGCAGGAAGTTAACTTCGTCGACTTGCGAGCAAGGCTCAGTCAGGCTAGGAATTTCTCCCCTCCTCGTCGTAACATGTCTCCTCATCATAACCATCATCCTCGGCATAGTTCACCTCGTCCCAGACACATTGTTAAGCCGAGGAGCCCTCGTCCGTACAGAACGCTCCTACACCATGAAGGGGAGCCGAGGAAGGACAAATCACCTTCTAGACGAGGAGAGAACCACCGGGATGATGAGGAGCATAGCAGGGTGAATGGTCACCCCAGAGAAAGGTCCCACCGAAGTTCCCACCGTAGCTCTCACTTCAGTTCAGAAAATGGGATTAATGCCAGAGAGCTGTTACTCTTGAAAAAGAGAATTGACGATATGGAGATAGGGAAGAAGGACGAGGAAGAAGATGACACTAGTGCAACTCGTCCCTTCTTTCAGAGAATAAATGATGTACCACCTAACCCTGCCTTCAAGGTCCCGAGTTTTGACAAATATGGAGGAACCACTAACGCACGGGACCATGTGCAAAGTTTTGAATCTACTATGGCCCTCCTCACCAAAGCGGATGACGTTCTCTGTAAAGCTTTTGCAAGTACCTTCTCCGGAACAGCCTTGACCTGGTTCCATGAGCTCAAAAAGGGAAGCATTGACAGCTGGAGGAGGATGAGGAGGATGTTCCTAGATCACTTTGCCACGACAGGGAGAAGGAAGAAGAGGTTGACTGACCTTGCCAACATCGAGCAAGGAAAGAATGAGACCACACTGAGCTACTATAACAGATTCCGAGCTATGGCAGACCAAGTGGAGGAAAGCCTCACTGATAGGGACGTAATCGTCTGTTTCAATTCTGGATTGAGATCCAGATAACTTATTTATGAACTCTCTGCCAGGGAACCAAAGTCCAAGTCTGACTTATATAATTTTGCTTATGCAATTGCCATGGTAGAATAGAAGAGCAAGAAGAGGTCCGATAAAACAGACACGGAAGCAGCTGGAACTCACCATGCTTCCAATGGAAATGGATACAAAGGAAAGAATAGAACAAGGGGGTACTGAAAAGGCTGAAATCTTCACCCCCCTCACCAAACCTATCACAAAAATCATACAGTTGGTGAATCTTCCACCTCCTCATCCACTTAATGATAAACCAAAGTTCCCTCGTGACCCTTCCAAGTACTGTGATTTCCACAAGGACCATGGTCACAACATCGAGAATTGCATTGCCCTCAAACGAATGATCCAAAGGTGGGTTGACAAAGGCAAACTTGATCGCTATGTCATGAAGAAAGATGGAAAGCGAAAATAAAAGGAGGACGAGAGTGAAGATGATGATAAGGACGACGATATGGGCCTCCTAGAGCCAAATTGCATGTAATCCGAGAGGAGACAGTCTCCAACAGAAAGCTGAGGGACCAAATTCATGAACTAAGTAAGGTCTATCACGTCACCGCCTGGGTTCACAAGGCAGAAGAGGTCATTAGCTTCTCCCCCAATGAATTGGCTGGAAGCCGCGCAGTCCGTGAGCAACCCTTGGTGATAAATGGGAGAATTGACAACTGTGAATCCGAGAGACTCCTCATTAACACGGGGCCTCTTAGGATATTCTTTATTACTCCACATTCCAGATGATGGGCTTGAAAAATAGCATCCTGGAACCTTATCGTGGAAGACTAGACGGATTCACTAACCACAAGGTCGGTGCCAAAGGAACTATCGATCTATTGCTAGAAGTCGGTGAACATCCCTTCCGAACTCAGGACACCGTCACTTTCGTGGTCATGGATCTTACTAGTGACTACCATGCTATCTTAGGCATTCCAAGTCAAGCAAAACTTGGGTTGGTCGCCTCCCTTCCTCACCAACGAGTCAAATTTCCTACTCGTGCTGGAATTGGATGCGTGAGGGAGGGCGACCGCCAAGGACTTCTTGGAGCATGTCGTGAAATGCCGAAAAATATCTCAAAGGGTGGAGATAGATACACCAGAAGATAACATGAAAATCTCTAAGTCCATAAAAACTACCCACACCAGATCTAGGATGAGCTTGATCATTGAAGTACCCGAAGAGGAACCCATGGTCCTAGAAATTGAGGAAGACCATGACATAGTTCCGTCCGTCCCGGAGACAGATCCTGTTCTCGTCAACGGCCAGAACTCGGGGGCCAACCCTGACTTGAGGATAGTTGACCTGCCCGACGTTGACGAACTGATAGAAGAGGAAGGCCTTGACATAAATGGCAACGAGGGTATAAGACTTAGAGAAATAATCATTGAATCTCTAGAGTTCCGTGACGGTCCAGAAATGGAGCCCGTAGATGAACTGGAAGAAATAATCATCAATCCTGACTATCCAGAACAAAAAATCAAACTCGGGGGCCAGCTCTCCCAGGAAGAAAGGGAAGAAATCATCACTCTTCTGAAAAATAGTCTAGATGTTTTTGCCTGGAAAGTCGAGGACATGAGAGGAATCAAAGAAGAAGTAGCCCTCCACCGATTGGAAGTTGATCCATCTGCTAAAACCATCAAGCAAACCAGGAGGATCTTTGCAAATGACAAGGAGGAAGCTATCAAGGAGGAGGTGTAAAAATTACTAAGTGCCAAAATCATAAGGAAAGTGAAATACCCCATTTGGTTGGCCAACGTGGTAATGGTTAAAAACCAAAATGGGAAGTGGCGAATGTGCGTTGATTTCACCGATCTCAACAAGGCCTGCCCGAAAGACAGTTACCCTCTCCCCAGAATTGACAAGTTGGTGGATTCCATAGTTGGACACCGAACTCTCAGCTTCCTAGATGCCTATTCAGGCTATCATCAGATAAAAATGGCGGAGGAAGACATCGAGAAGACATCCTTCCAAACATCTGGAGGCAACTATTGTTACATCATGATGCCCTTTGGGTTTAAGAATGCGGGCAACCTACCAACGCATGGTCAACGAAGTTTTTGGGGAGAAAATAGGCCGTAACATGGAGGCCTACATTGATGACATGGTCATAAAAACCAAGGACGGCAGTCACGCCCTTGACTTGGAAGAAACTATTAATAACCTTCGAGCCAACAACATGAAGCTGAATCCAAGTAAATGTGTGTTCGGTATAACTGCCGAAAAGTTCCTGGGTTTCATGGTATCACAAAGGGGAATTGAGGCGAACCCTGAAAAAATCAAAGTCTTGATTGACATGAAGGCTGGGCTGACCTTAAATTGAGAGATAGCCTCTGCAATTTGTATAGGCAAGCTAGCCTCCAACTGCTTATACCGGGCATCAGCCTCCTCGGTATTTGCCTTAAGCTCAGCCACGAGCTTCTCAATCTCAGCTCGCCCGACCTTGTTGGCTTCCTCGGCCTTAGCTTGAGCTGCCTTGGCCGCCCTCTTTGCTCTCTCGGCCTCTGCCTTGGTCACCTTCTTCTCATAAACCTCCTTCCTAAGGGACTTGACCAGTTCAACCGCCTTGGCCAGGTTGGCCTTGTTTTTCTTAATCTGATGATCAAGGCGTTGATCCAATCATCAGCTTCCTTGCTCCTGCTGGGCTCATAGGCAGTCACAGTTGCAAGCTACACAAACAAAGAAAAACATCAGCATCAGCAAAAAAATCACAATTATTATGAAAATCGAAAGAGAAAAGTGAATGACGAGAAGGTTACCTCGATGAGAAGGAGGCCTTTCCTATTGGCCAGATGATCCCTGCTCGGCTTCATATCATTGAATTGATCGAGCAAGTCCTTGTCCAAGGCCTGGTGGATAATTGGCTGGCCAAGCCTAAGCTTTGGGCCCCTCATGGCTAATACATCTAAACCTTTGATGGTGGGTGTCCATTCTTTGGCCAACTTCTCGGCCTCGGCATAAATTTTTACATGCCGGGCAGTCACCCCCTTGGAGGAAGAACCAACAACAACCCTTTACGAGGAGGGCTCCTCCGAAATGACCTCACTACTTGGCCTTTTCTGGCCAGGAGTGTGGGGACCCTAATCCAGAACCTTAGCTCGTACCCCGAGCGGGAGAGTCCCCTTACTAGAGAAATCACCTAGAATTTAAAAACTTTTGATACTTTGAAAAATAAAAACAAACTTTCATAAGCCAAGATAGAATAACGTCACTTCTCCACTTGGAGATAGGTTTACAAAACCAACTTTATAAAACCACAACCTATTTTAGTTACCACATAAACACAAATGAAAACGTTTTACAAAAGAGTTCTATATATAATCTCCCAAAAGAGTAACATCCAAATACTACTCCCAACCAACCAACTCTAAACATATCCTGACAATCCCAAAAGAAAGCTGTCCAAACTCCTTCCCGGCCTCACTGGTTCGGGCCACCTGTCTCAGCGCGATCTAAAACAGTAAAGGGAGAAGTGGTAAGAATAAATCTCAATAAGCTATTATGATGCAACAAGATGCCATATAAGATGCAACACATAACATGGTTGCTCACAACACATTGTTAAAGCGGTAAACACATTACGTTACCTCAGTTTACCTTTCCCGTCTGAACAATATGTCGTACAACGTGGGAGTAAAACTCCTCTATTTTGTGAACTTCTTAGGCATATTCACATCTTATAAGGCTCATTTTCAGAGAACCATATAATATTACTCTCTATCTATAAATGCTTTTGGCTAAATACAGAAGCTATCACCCCAACTGTGGCCACAGAAGGGGACATTCACAGGTATAATGTAATTCGATCAACTTATAGAACATTTTCAATAACTGATTGAATTCCATTATACCCCTAAACATCAGCTGATAAACACATTCAAGCACATAAACCGATACTTGAAAATAAATCCACCATAGGGATATAAATCATTCAACATGGTATTAGTACTCATGTTTAAACCATCACAATAGTGCAACTTCTAATTTCATACACTATTGAACAACAAACCAAGAATATATAACCAAACATTGGTACAATATAACACAAATAAGCCTTACATGTTCATATACAACATTGCTTAACCACACTAAAAGGTTTAAGATCATTTCACCAAGTTTTATTCAACTTTGGTTAAGTTCCACATTGCCTTCCAACCATTTTCAAGACAAGATTTAACAACCTTTCCAATACCATTTTAGACAATTGAAGACCTCATTTGATAGTTTATATGTTATACTTTTATTAGGGTCAAAAGGGTTTAAAGATGTATTAGAAAGTTAGGTTTTAATTGCTTCAAAACTGAACTTCAGAAACAGGCAAGGCACGACTCGTGCCCCACAGCACAATTCGTGCCACTCAAAAGCAGCACAAGTTCACCATAATGCACGACTCGTTGCCACGACTGGGGGAAGGGGACGACTCGTGCCCACTTCAGAAAATCAGAACTGCAGCTGAATCATCAGCAAGTCCAAACCAAGCTTCTATATACTCCTATCCTTATTCTCCTGAAGCAACAATACCAAACCAACACTTCAGTATTCCACCCAAAACCATTTCAACTCATCCCAAATTCATTCCAACTCATTCCAACTCCAAGCAAAATGTACAAAAGTGACATGCAACACATATATATCAACCCTTTCACTTCAAACCAAACCACTATACCAACAATTCACTATACTCATCCAAAACCTATTTTCCATTCATTCCAAAACCAAATAAAATGCCCAAAATTGACAAGCAATATTTATATATCATCCAATTCAACACAAAATCTCAAATGAACAAGATTAGAAGGAAAGACATAATAACTTACCAAAAATAATAAAAAAAAGTGAAAACTTCAATCAGATAGAAACGATCCCCCCGGCTTCCCGAACATTTAGATGAAGACGGATCAAATAACGGATGAGAATTAGATTTATAAGGATTTTATGAAGGTAAACCTAGGTTGAACTCTTTCTATGGAACAGAGGATAACTTGGCTGATAATTATAAGTAATGAAGCTTCTCCATGGAATAAACAAATGAGGGTATACATTAAATCAAATAACACCTAGGCTCCTCCACTACTATAGCTATTGCAATTACATTTCTTAAGTTTCAACTTCTACACATTAGCACCTCAACATTTTATAAGCTTTTATTTAAAATTTCAAATATTACCAATTCACTACACAACTCCTATTTATTTCAATTAGACATTAAATAATTAAAGTTAATTTTATTAACATACTTAAAATGCCAAATAAATTATCAAAATATCAAACTAACACATAAAAATCACAAATATCATATAACTCATGGAATAAAATGCAACGCACGCCACACACACGTGCACAACACGTGACCAAAATAGTGCTTAGGTTTAGGGTCGTGACACTCATTCCCCCTTAAAGAAAATTCGTCCCGAATTTTAAATTTACTTACTTGAATGCTCAAACAACCAAGGATACTTGTCACGCATTTCCGACTCCAACTCTCAAGTAGCTTCCTCAATGGTATGATTCTTCCACAAGATTTTCACAATCAGAATACTCTTGGTTCTTAGCTCCCGGACTTGTGATTCCATAACTCTCAATGGTTCTTCTACATATGTCATATCAGCCTGAATATCCTAGGGTGGAGAACTCAATACATGAAAAGGATCATAGCAATACTTCCTCAACATAGACACATGGAACACATCATGAAGAGAAGAAAAAGATGGGGGTAGAGTAGAGCCGTCAATACGGGAATACGGGATGGGATGAAATTATGTTGTCCCACGACGGGAACGGGACGAGATGGGACGAGACAAAAAGGGGATGGGACTAAAATACTCCGTCCCATCCCGTCCCATTTGCGGGACGCGGGATCCCGCCGGACCCATGCGGGACCCGTTGACTAGGAGGGATAACGTTGACTAGGCGCCAAAATCAATATCCATAAATATAATGTCAACAAGAAACTTCAACTCCAAAATACATTTTTATAAGACATAACATAAAAATACATAACACAACTGAATGCATTTGCTGCAACTAAGCACTGTAAGCAGCAGTCACTAGAAGTCAGCACTCAGCAATAGCATCAAGCACTCAGCAAAGTGTATTACAAGTTCCAACTTAGTTAATAACAAACTTAGTTAATAGCAAATTACAAAATCCAATAGCCAACCCCTTTCCAGTCTGCTTACGATGATCGTGGTGCATCTCCTCCATTTCCCAAAAAGACCATAATCTGCAAGACCTCAAGAAACAGAAAATTGTAAGACGAGACGGAATAAATTAAAGCCATTCTCAATCACTAATGAGTGATGAAAGACTACAAGACTAAAGAAATCAAGCTGTGAAAGTTATGCTCAAAAGATGTCATTGCATTGTCCAAGATTCAGAATTTATTGTGATTCTCAAAAGATGGAAATTGAGTATCCATAGATTTCTCAAAAGATGGAAATTGAGTAACCATCCTCAGTCTCTCACCAAGCTAGATATAGGTGCATTATGAAGTAAAGGCTGCAGATCCAAGGAGAAGAAGAGTATCCATAGATTTTTCAATGGAATATTTTTAAGGTATATTCCCTCCGTCCCATTAGTGGCCTTTGGTGTGATTCTTATGTTCATTAGGGGGAAGTAATGGAAAGAAAAAAATACAAACATATCACTAAATTTTGTGATGGAAGGAGTATTCCTTAAGTGAGAACAAAGTTCATGTATAAGAAGTGCACATGGCCCTACATAAAAACCAATCATATCTCTAATGTTATAACACTGCCTACAACTGAAACAGGACAAGAAGATAGAAATGCAATGCTCCAGTAATTAAGCCCAATCTGTTAATATGCTGCATTGTTCTCAAAAACCAATTACAGTAATTAATCTGTTGGATTAATATATTAATTATGTTCACAATAAATTCTGAATCATTGGATTTCACGTTAAACTCGAGAGAATAAGGTATACCTATTTCGCTATTACTTCTTTGTGAGCTTTGTAAGAGAGAATCACATTCCATACTAACGCGATAAAGTTAGCAGCAAGGACCTGTAACAAGCCCGTTAATAGAAAAATATTAACATCAACTGCAGAAAAGAGAAAGGGAAAAAAATAAAGAACAACAACAACATCAACTGTAGTAAACAAGGCTGTGAGAAAGGGAAAAAATAAAGAACAGCAATAACATCAACTGCAGTAAACAAGGCTGTGAGAAAGGGAAAAACATAAAGAACAACAACATAATGATTCTGCAGTAAACAAGGTTTAGAGGAATGAAAATGTTACCTATCAATCTTCAATAACTTGCACATTATTGGACCCTTCACTTGGTAAAGATGTTTTGATAACAGCATCCGCTTCATCTTCATTATCATCAGGTTCTACATTTAAATAAAAACACAAATATTAAGTAAAAGTAACAATAATTTAACACATTCAAATGAGTTTAAGAATGAAATTACCATAGCCATGTAACCAATTATGAGCACAAATAAGATATTGCACTTTCTTAGGGAGTATACAACTTCTATACTTGTTGAGCACACGAGCTCCAATAGAAAATGATGACTCCGATGCAACGATTGTAATAGGAATGGCTAAAACATCACATGCCATGCGTGCAAGAATTGGGTATCTCTGTTTCTGAGATTTCCAATATTCCAAGACATCCAAATCCTCATGAAAAACAAATTCAAGCTTAGGCTCCTCCAAGTAGAGATCCAATTGAGATTTTCCAGCAACAATAACAGTTTGACTCTCATACTCCATACATTCCTAACATGATATAAAACATAGATCAAACAAAATATAAATCAAGTAAAGAAAACAAAAAAAAAAGTATAAAAAAATACTTACATCAAATATCCGTTTGCCTTTGTTTTTAAATATTCCTTTGTTGTTCGTTGATGAAGATGTGACAAAAGAGGTATGTGGTTGTGAAGAGCTAGTCATGTGATCAATGTTATCTTTAGAATATTCCTCAAAAAGCTTGTATAAATGTCCCTTGACAAGTAAGATCTTCTTTTCTGTTTCGACACTATTTTCAACCTTTGAATAAAAATAATGCAACATTGTCAACTTCATTCGTGGATCAAGAACAGCCCCAAATGCAAGCACTATACTATACTGAGCCCAATATTTGTCAAACTTCCCTTGCATCCTTTTACACATTTCTCTTATCACTTCATCTTCACTACACAAGTTATTTTGAAGCAACTTTTCGATTTTCCAAACTTGCATGAAATATAAGTTTGATGTAGGATAAGAAGAGCCCGAGATCAAGTTGGTAGTGTCATAAAAAGGCTCAAGGAAATCACATATTTTCTCACCCCTCTGCCAATCATCATGTGAAGGACAACACTTATAATTCTTTTCACTCAAATGAAGAAGAAAAAAAGCCTTCTTATACTTTATGGCACTAGCTAACATCAAATATGTTGAATTCCAACGAGTAGGCACATCCAATCGCAAACCAATACTCGTGTCAATACTACCAACTTGCCTTACACACTCTTCAAATTTTTTAGTCCTACTCTCATAACCTGTAGCATACTTAACAGATTCTCTAATCAAATACAAAGCACCAGAAACAACTTTCAGACCTTCTTGAACAATTAAATTCAAAATGTGAGCGGAACAACGAATATGGAAATATTCACCATCGCAAAATAAGCCATCATTCTGAAAACAAAGCTGCTCTTTCAAGATATCTTGCATGTTGTCATTACTAGAGGCATTATCTAATGTCAAATAAAACACTTTCTTCTCAATCCCCCACTCTTTCAAAAACTCAAACAACTTTGCAGCCAATTCAACTCCTGAATGTGGAGGCGGCATATGGGTAAAGTTGAGTATTTTACTATTCAATTTCTATTCAGTGTCAACAAAATGAGCAGTTAAAGAAATGTAACCTTCACTAGTGCATGTTGTCCACAAATCAGAAGTTAAGCAAATTCTATTTGGAGTATCAAACAAATCTTGCTTAAGTTTATCTTTCTCCCTCAAATAGATTCTCTCAATGTCTGAAACAAGAGTATTTCTACAAATGCAAGAGAATGCATGATTCAAATACTTCAATAAATCTCTAAATCCATCATATTCAACAAGTGAAAATGGCATATTATGCTTAATTACCGCACAAGCTAACTTGTCACGTGCAATCTTTTGGTCAATTTTTCTATTTATTACCTTCCCCTCACTATCCATAATCATTTGTCCTACATCATGAAACTTCAATTTTGAACATGCTTTTTGATGGCGTTTCATTCCCGAAGTCCCAGATTTTCCATCAGCCGCAAATAATTTTTTACACCCTTTACACTCACCTCTTACTCATTGAACCCCATCTTTTATATCAATCAATTGGTTGAAAAAATGCCACACATCAGAATATACCTTACCCTTTTTGCATGACTCAGCCTTCTTGGTATTTTCCACTTTGTCTACCTCATTATCCTCCACATTTGTACTCGATTGTGCAGAATTAGATTCCATTACTACAATGAAAAAAACAAACACAACAATATCCCACAATTAGACACAAGTCAATTATCATACACAGAAAAAAGAAACGAAGCTTAGAAATAGGAGAAGAAGGAACGGCGGGGGACTGAGATCGAGATTCAAGAATGGAGATTTGAGATTAGAATAGGTACCTGAGCTACGGGCCGGCGCTGAACTGTGACTGAGATCGACAAGATTCGACAGAAGAGGAGAAGGAATGGCGGGGGACGCCGGGGAGAGGTGAGAAACAGAGAAAGTGCTCGCCAAATCCAAGTCGCCGTCGCCGAATCGTCAATCGCCTGTGTAGAGCCGTGGCTGCGGAAGAGAAAGAGAAGAATGGATTAATTTTTTTAGGGTTAGGGATACGACAGATTGACTCATTTTTTTTTGAGTTTTTTGACCTTTTTTTTTTAGAAATGGGAACGGGACGTTCCATCCCATCCCGTGTTCGTCCCGCGTCCCAAACGGGACGTCCCGAATAGTCCCGTTTTCAAACGGGATTACAAAATGCCGTCCCATCCCGTCCCATTTGTATGTTGGGTCGGGACGTCCTGACGGGACCGTCCCAACTTGACGGCTCTAGGGTAGAGCTAATCTATAAGCCAAGTCGCTAACCTTCTCCAATACCTCAAATGGACCAACAAACCTCGGTGCCAATTTACCTTTGTTGCCAAACCTCTTAATTCCCGTTCTTGGAGAAATTTTTAGAAACACGAAATCCCCAACTTGAAACGATAAATCCCTTCTTCTGTTGTCGGCGTAGCTTTTCTGTCGACTTTGAGCTGTCTTCAATCTGTCTCGAATCACTCTAATCTTTTCCATTGAATCCCGAACCAAATCTGGACCCCAAAGTCTTGCTTAACCAACCTCGTCCCAACAAATTGGAGATCGACACTTTCTCCCATACAATGCTTCATACGGTGCCATTTTAATGCTGGATTGATAACTGTTATTATACGCAAACTCAACCAAAGGCAAATGATCTTCCCAAGATGAGTGAAAATCCATCACACACGCACGCAACATATCCTCAAGAATCTGAATAGTCCTCTCAGTCTGCCCATCTGTCTGAGGGTGAAATGCCGTACTAAAACTCAACTTGGAACCCAAAGCCTCGTGCAAAGCTTTCCAAAATCGCGATGTGAATCTCGGATCCCAATCTGATACTATGTTGACTGATACTCCATGAAGTCGAACAATCTTTCGCATATACAATTGTGCTAACTTCTCCATCGAATACTTCGTTGATACAGGTAGAAAATGAGCCGACTTGGTCAATCTATCCACTATTACCCAAATGACATCCATCTTCTTCGATGCCGGAGGTAGTCCCGTCAAAAAATCCATCGAAATACCTTCCCATTTCCATTCCTGAATATCTAACAGTTGAAGTAACCCCGCAGGTCTTTGATGCTCGGCTTTGATCTGTTGGAAAGTCAAACACTTTGATACAAACTCCGCAATTTCCCTCTTCATTCCATTTCACCAATAACCCCTCTTCAAGTCGTGATACATCTTCGTGCTTCCCGGGTGAATCGCAAATCTTGATTTATGGCCTTCCTCTAAAACTTTTCTTTTGATCTCTTGGGAAGACGGTACACAAATTCTGCCCTTGAAAGTTAAAATCCCATCCTTATTCAATACAAATTCCCTGGCTCTTCCATCTTGCAACTGTCCCATAATCTTCTTCAATTCTGAATCCTTTTGTTGAGCTTCCATAAGGTCTCCATATTAGGTAGGTATTGCTCGAACATTCGCAAACAACATCTCATCTTGTAACTCACGGGACCTCAATGTTGACAAATAAGCCTTTCGGCTAATCGCATCCGCAACCACATTAGCTTTCCCCAGATGGTAGGAAATGACACAATCATAATCTTTCAATAATTCCAACCATCGCCTCTGCATGTTGTTCAATTCCTTATAGGTAAACAAGTACTTCAAACTCTTATGATCGGTAAAAATCTCAAATTTAGCTCCATATAGATAATGTTTCCACTTATGCAACGCAAATATAATCGCAGCCAACTCCATGTTGTGAGTAGGATAATTCTGCTCCGCCGGAGTTAACTTCCTCGAAGCATACTCAATCACTTTCCCATTTTTTGTAAGAACACAACCCAAACCTTCCTTTGAGGCGTCACTGAATATCACGAAGTTCTCGCATCCATCAGGTAGGGTAAGGATCGGAGCTGTAGTCAATCACTTCTTCAACTCAGCAAAACTGGCTTCACACTTAGCATCCCATACGAATGATACATCCTTTCGAGTCAACTTAGTCAACTGAGTTGCACTCTTTGAAAACCCTTCAATAAATCTTCGGTAGTACCCCGCCAACCCTAGAAAACTACAGACTTCAGTCACTGTCGAAGGTTGTTTCCACTTGACCACGGCCTCAATCTTCGAAGGATTAACGGCAATACCCGAACTTGAAACCACGTGACCCAAAAATGAAATCTTCTCGAGCCAAAATTCACACTTGCTAAACTTTGCAAACAATTGTTTCTCCCGAAGAACTGATAGCACAATTCACAAATGGTTCTCATGATCTTCTCGGGACTTTGAATAAACAAGGATGTCATCAATAAAGACTACCACAAAGCTATCAAGATAAGGCTTGATTTTTTTTTTTCATCATATCCATAAACACCGCCGGTGCATTTGTTAACCCAAAAGGCATAACAACAAACTCGTAATGGCCATACCTTGTCCTGAAGGCTGTCTTGGAGATATCATTCGGTCGGATCTTCAACTGATGGTATCCACTATGCAAGTCAAGCTTGGAATAGATCACAAAAACTTGGAGTTGATCAAACAAATCATCAATGTGCGGAAGAGGATACTTGTTCTTGATAGTAGCTTGATTCAACAATCTATAATCAATACACAATCTCAACATGCCATCTTTTTTTCTTACAAACAGGACCGGTGCCCCCCACGGTGAAACACTCGGACAGATGAAGCCCCTATCCAACAACTCTTGCAACTGAATTTTCAACTCCTTCAACTCAGCCGGTGCCATTCTATAAGGTGCTTTTGATATCGGTGTTGTACCTGGCATTAAGTCAATACAAAATTCAACTTCCCTATCTGACGGCATAGAATACTCCGTTGAAAACACATCTACAAACTCACTCACAACCGGTACATAAGATAACTCGGGTGACTTCTTACTCGAGTCTAGAACTTAAGCCAAGTAACCTTCACACCCTTTAGACAACAACTTTCGAGCTTTTAATGCAGATATGACATGAATACCAAATAACGACTTATCCGTATCAAACACAAACATATGCAAATCAGGCATAGAAAAGGAGACTCGATTCTTACGACAGTCTACCAATACATGACAACTACTCAACTAATACATGCCAAGTATAACATCAAAATCACGAATTGGTAACTCTACCAAATCAACTGGAAATACATGCCCACATATAACCACATCACAACCATGGTAAACCAAAGAAGATTCAAGGCACTCTCCCATAGGAGTAGAAATCTCTAACACATAAGGCAAAATCTTAGGTAATTTATGCAAAGTAAAAGCAAAACGCGATGCCACAAATGAATGAGATGAATCGGGATCTATAAGAATACGAGCCTTAACTCTTAAGACATGTAATATACCTCTAATGACTGCTGTGGGATCTACATCTCCACGACCCAAGGCAAAAACTCGACCTTGAACTTTCTCCTTTGGTTTCCCTTCATTATCTCTCTTTGTATCACCCCTCGGTTGGCCACCTTACTGTCCACTACCCGAAGCTTGTCCCCGCTGCAACCTTGGACAATTTCTCCTAAAGTGTCCCAATGATCCACACTCAATGCACTTGCCTTGCTTACTCCAACATCTATCTTTGGAATGCCCCACTTTATTACAAAAGTTACAAACAATACCAAACTGACTTGATACTGGACGCGTTGCAGGAGCTGTAACATGTCCCCCTCGAACATTCCCTGGAGCTGAAAACCTTGGCTGCCCCCTGCTTTGTCCGGAGCCTTGCCCTTGATACCTTAGTTAGCTTCTACCACCACTTTCGGGTCTGCCACGATGCTCTTCAATGTCATTCTCAATCCTATATGCCCTATTCACGGCCACCTGATAGTCTGTGAAGTCATGAGTCAACAATTGCTTCCTGAATTCGAGCCTCAAACCTTTCACAAAACGGTAAACTCTTCTTTCTTCATCTGGTACCAAGTGAGTGCAATACCTAGCCAACTCAGTAAACTTGGTTGAATACTGAGCCACCGTCATGGTTCCCTGCTCTAGACGTAAGAACTCCACCTCCTTCTTGTCCCGGGTAACCATTGGAATAAAATGTTCTTTGAACTTCCGGGTGAAATTCTCCCAAGTCTGCGACGTATGATCACGATCCCAACTTTCCTTCAATATTTGCCACCAATGTTCCGCTGGACCTTCAAGTTTAAAAATGGTACATCTAACCTTCTCTTTATCGGGACTTTCCATAGCCGCAAAGATATTGTTCATTGCCTCTAGCCATTTTTCCGCTTTTAAAGGATCCGGATCTCCATTGAAACTTGGTGGATTCATCTTCACAAACATTTCTAACCCATGGCCTTGACGTCCCTCGGGTTGATTCAGAGCTGGTCCCCGAGTTGCCATATTCTGTAAAAAGACTCTGAACAAGTTCATCATATCTTCGTTATGATTTCCACTGCCCCAACATTACCCTCATGTTCTGGAGCTCTGTTCTGATCATCATCACTTCCCGCCATTTTTCAAACCCCCTGCATCAAACACTCGTCGTCAGTTATCACACACTCCCCCTTAATCTAGACATCTACCCTTGACTTCTAAACCGAGCTCTGATACCAACTGTGGGTACCCCAACCCAGAACCTTAGCTCGTGCCTCGAACGGGAGGGTCCCCTTACTAGACAAATCACCTAGAATTTAAAAACTTTTGATACTTTGAAATATAAAAACACACTTTCATAAGCCAAGATAGAATAACGTCACTTCTCCACTTGGAGATAAGTTTACAAAACCAACTTTATAAAACCACAACCTATTTTAGTTACCACATAAACACAAATGAAAACGTTTTACAAAAGAGTTCTATATACAATCTCCCAAAAGAGTAACATCCAAATACTACTCCCAACGAACCAACTCTAAACATACCCTGACAATCCCAAAAGAAAGCTATCCAAACTCCTTCCCGACCTCACTGGTTCGGGCCACCTGTCTCAGCGCGATCTAAAACAGTAAAGGGAGAAGGGGTGAGAATAAATCTCAATAAGCTATTATGATGCAACAAGATGCCATATAAGATGCAACACATAACATGGTTGCTCAAAACATATTGTTAAAGCGGTAAACACATTACGTTACCTCAGTTTACCTTTCCCGTCTGAACAATATGTCGTACAATGTGGGAGTAAAACTCCTCTCTTTTGTGAACTTCTTAGGCATATTCACATCTTATAAGACTCATTTTTCAGAGAACCATATAAGATTACTCGCTATCTGTAAATGCTTTTGGCTAAATACAGAAGCTATCACCCCAACTGTGGCCACAGAAGGGGACACTCACAGGTATAATGTAATTCGATCAACTTATAGAACATTTTCCATAACTGATTGAATTCCATTATACCTCTAAACATCAGCTGATAAACACATTCAAGCACATAAACCGATACTTGAAAATAAATCCACCATAGGGATATAAATCATTCAACATGGTATTAGTACTCATATTTAAACCATCACAATAGTGCAACTTCTAATTTCATACACTATTGAACAACAAACCAAGAATATATAACCAAACATTGGCACAATATAACACAAATAAGCCTTACATGTTCATATACAACATTGCTTAACCACACTAAAAGGTTTAAGATCATTTCACCAAGTTTTATTCAACTTTGGTTAAGTTTCACATTGCCTTCCAACCATTTTCAAGACAAGATTTAACAACCTTTCCAATACCATTTTAGACAATTGAAGACCTAATTTGATAGTTCATATGTTGTACTTTGATTAGGATCAAAAGGGTTTAAAGATGTATTAGGAAAGTTGGGTTTTAATTGCTTCAAAACTGAACTTCAGAAACATGGCAGGGCACGACTCGTGCCCCACAGCACGAGTCGTGCCACTCAAAAGCAGCACGAGTTCACCATAATGCATGACTCGTTGCCACGACTGGGGGAAAGGGACGACTCGTGCCCTCCAGCACGAGTCGTGCCCACTTCAGAAAATCAGAACTGCAGCTGAAACATCAGCAAGTCCAAACCAAGCTTCTATATACTCCTATCCTTATTCTCCTCAAGAAACAATACCAAACCGACACTTCAGTATTCCACCCAAAACCATTTCAACTCATCCCAAATTCATTCCAACTCCAAGCAAAATGTACAAAAGTGACATGCAACACATATATATCAACCCTTTCACTTCAAACCAAACCACTATACCAATTATTCACTATACTCATCCAAAACCTATTTTCCATTCATTCCAAAACCAAATAAAATGCCCAAAATTGACAAGCAATATTTATATATCATTCAATTCAACACAAAATCTCAAATGAACAAGATTAGAAGGAAAGACATAATAACTTACCAAAAATAATACGAAAAAGTGAAAACTTCAATCGGATAGAAACGATCCCCCGGCTTCCCGAACATTTAGATGAAGACGGATCAAAGAACGGATGAGAATTAGATTTATAAGGAATTTATGAAGGTAAACCTAGGTTGAACTCTTTCTATGGAACAGAGGATAACTTGGCTGATGATTTTAAGTAATGAAGCTTCTCCATGGAATAAACAAATGAGGGTATACATTAAATCAAATAACACCTAGGCTCCTCCACTACTATATCTATTGCAATTACATTTCTTAAGTTTCAACTTCTACACATTAGCACCTCAACATTTTATAAGCTTTTATTTAAAATTTCAAATATTACCAATTCACTACACAACTCCTATTTATTTCAATTAGACATTAAATAATTAAAGTTAATTTTATTAACATACTTAAAATGCCAAATAAATTATCAAAATATCAAACTAACACATAAAAATCACAAATATCATATAACTCATGGAATAAAATGCAACGCAAGCCACACACACGTGCACAACACATGACCAAAATAGTGCCTATGTTTAGGGTCGTGACAAGGAGTCCTTTGGGCAGCCTCAGTCAAACCGACTTGCCTTAGTACCTCCTCAGCTTCAGGAACTACGGCCCGGGAGCTAGGTCCCAATTCAGTATGGGCTTCTTGCCCGGTATTGCCTTCCTTGGCAGAAGCTTCAACGCCCCCACCGGCTTAAGAGGCAAAGCACCAGCCTCCTTGGTGGACAATATAGCTTGCCTCTCAGCGGCGTCAGAATGCCTCTTGTTCTTAGCCGAGGAGCGTGAAGTCCTCCTGCTTAACTTCATGAGAGCTTGGGGGTCAAGTGCTTCCTCAGACATCTTATTTTCTTCTTCCTCGGTCAAAACTGAAAAGACGAGAGAGCGGCAAATGTTAGCAAAAAATCGAAGGAAAGACAAAGCAAAAATTACACAAGTATTAAAAGATGAGAAGAAAGATATTTACAACTGACCACGCCTTCCTCGGCAAGACACATATTCTTGTAGAGCTTGCACACGTCACCCTTATCGTGGAAAGCAAAACTTGGATTTACCCTCCAATTCAAAAATCCATTTCTCCTAGACACGGGGGCCATAGGCACTAGGACGTCCAAGGGGCCAGGCATGACACCGGTCTGAACATAATATCGTTGGTCGATCTCCAAACTGGACCAACACAACGTACCGACGAGGGCAAATTGTTTTAATCTTTCAATGAGGCTATTGCTCCACTCCAGCCTCCATACTTGTTCGGGCACACATGGAAGCTCCGATGGAGCAGAGAATTTCCAACCTCGTCGGCTTTCTACCCTAATGATGTGATTGCTCCACTCAGAAACCTTGATCGACATTGGGTAGATGAGCTTGGGATGATTGGGGTCACTCCTTATCACCACTATCCCTGAATCTTCTTTATAGCTTACGGTGAAAAAATGATGAAAAGCAGATTGATAAGGCTCAAAGCCTAGACTGCGGCATAAAACTATGAAGCCGGTGAGTAACCTCACGGCGTTGGCTTCTAACATTGTCGGGACGGCCTGCATATCTTCTAAAAAATCACAAATAAAGGGGTATAAGGGGAGACTCGTACCGAACTAGAATTGTTTGTAGAAAAAATTGAGGTAGTTCAGATTATACAAGAAGTCATTAAAGGCCTTCTCGATTTCCAGAGGTACGGCGGGAAGATACGTTTGACGATACTCCTCCCTTGACACTCCATAATTGGAGTGAATTTACTCAATCATGGGTTCCCCGGCCCTAGCAGATCTAGACCTAGGGGCAACAGACCTACCCCGTTGGGACCTTCCACGTCCCCGTCCTACGTTTCCAGTTTGTGCCCCCTCGTCAAACGCATTCACTATCCTGCAGACGTAGACAGACCAGTTGAAGGCCGGGCAGTGCTACTTCCCCTTCCCGTCATAACTGCAGAAATAAAGAAGTAAAGGTCAGTTTGGCTAAGTATGAAGTGGAATACAAGGACGAGGAAGGGAATCCCTCCCCGTCCTATTGACTAAATTCGAGGGGGGATTCTTACCCAACAACGGACGCTCCAAATGGTTGGACTTCAGATAGTAGAGATTGATATGGTCAATAATTTCTAACTAGCCGTTGAACATCACGATATTGGGAGAATCAATACTAACTCGGTCTATCCTAAACCGACTAGGATAACCGACGTCGGTCCTAGGGCTTTGATACCTTGTCAAGATTTTCCCTACCTCGTTCAAACACAACATCATCCAAGGGCCACCAATTCGTTGGTAAATTCTAAGATTCTGGGTGTGATAACAATATAGGGCGTTGGGATTTCTCCTCCATGTTTTTTCCATCTCTAAAGAACGAGAAAGGAACAAGTTGTTCCAGAAAAGCTTCAAGAAAAGGGGCAACAAAGGCGGTCACCAATAACAACACCCCAAAAAGCCCAGAAATTCGAGATAAAATGCAGAAAATAGAGAAGAAGTAAGGAATTTATACCTGAATCAAAGGTTGATGGATGAAAAGCACGAACAAATCAAGCACAAGGAACAAAAATTGACCAATAAATCGAAAGTGAACTGGCGATTTTGAAGCTCTATAATCCTCTCTCAAATACAAAGGGTGATAAAATGGTAGAAAAGGGGTGGATTTTTGATTATATACCCTGATCTAAACAGGTATGGGTCAAAAGTCCAGGTAATGGCGCCGTCTCTTCGTTGCAATTAATGTTCTAAAGAGTTCCAAGACGAATGTCAGACCTCGATATCTGCGCCCATCATTCTCGATTTAACCGAATGGACAATGAAGCATCTTATGACACGTAAGAGTCCATTTGTATTCGTTTAAGCCGAGGTAGAGCACCACTTCCTTCTCGGCATAGCCGAGATAGGAAGTCAGGGGCCACTGAACGGTATAAACCGAGGTACGACCATGGATCAGACCGAGCAAAGCCCAATGGATTGGGCCCAAAATATAATCCATACAAGTATCAATTACGACAAAGGGAGTGGGCCTTCCCTACTTTTGCTCGTCATGCTTACTCGTCATTCTCTCTATGTTGACCTAGACATAGCATAGCGAATAATGACTAAGGCACAACAATTATACATGCCGACCAAGCATCATCTAATATGATAGCAAGACATTCAATAAGACCGACCAAGGTCTCATCAAAAGATGAGGAGATCCCTCCTCGATCTCCATATAATATAAGGAAATGGGCTTCCCTATCCTTACTTCTCTCTTCCTCGGTGTCAAGTAAAGCTGACGAATCAACACATGTCGAGGAGCATGCCTCCAAGGCGCACGTGCAGAATATGTTGCCTAATCCTACTCAAATAAGGACAGTAAATAGTTATAAGTCTCTTAGGATTATAAACACCTCTCACACGAATTCCTATTCAACATAGATTCTATAATACTATGCCTATATATACAAGCCATAATTCACATTATTTTGGTTAACGCATCTTTTGACTCCAAACTCTTGTCAATTGATTTCTCTCTCTAAACACAAATACTTACTATCACGCCAGAGAAAATTCACCGGTGAATCTCCAACTTAGTTTACGTATTTGTTATTCTTTTTCAGGCTATTAAATCATATAAGATATAACCTGCCGCTGGATTTGGGCTGATCCGAACGTGTTTGACATCATCAATCACTTATTTCACAGGCCCCACCAAAAGATTAGGTTAGGATCTCAAATTTCATCGGATCGGCCTGAACATAGACTTGCCCAACCGGTTCAGACCGGCGGTTCCGGTTCTGAACCGGCGGTTCACCAAATCGCCACCCCTTGAACCATAACCGGACCGGTTACGCCTTTATTCCCGGTTCCGGTTTGGACCGTCGTCTGGGTTCCGATTTTGAACCATCATTTTCAAAAAAAAAAATTATTTTTAGGGCGGCCGCCCAAGAAGGCCGAATGATTAGTGCGGTCGCCCTAACTTGTAGGTGCGGTCGCCCTAACTGTTAAAAAGTTAAAATTTTAACAATTTTTTCAAAAAACAGTTAACTTTTAACAGTTTCTGTTAAGTTCTATAAAAAGTTAACTTTTTTATTTAAATCTTTTTTTTGGATAAAGAAGACTATTTTAGACTTTTGTTTACTACATACATTTTTTGCAAAAAGTTATATAAAAAAAGTTATGAATTTTGAAAGAAATAAAACTTTTTTTTTTTAAAAAAATAAACGAAAGCATATAAAAGAAAAATGGACGGTACCCTTAAGTTTTATTAATTAAAATAAAATTACAAAGAAGGGGACAACCAACCTTACCCTTTTATAAATAAGGGGGGACATTTAGGAGCCTTTACCTCAACCTAACTATTACAATTAAATAAAATTAAACCTAATCTAAAGACTAATCTATAAAATTACAATTAACCTAATCTAAAGTCTAAAGAGCGGCGTAGTTCATTCGGCTTCGCTTCCCGATGTATCTTCATCGAAGGCCTCCTCCTCCTCGGAACTACTTCTTTTATCTTGAAGTCGTAGTTCGGCTTTATGCCAATCGCCAAACACCATTTTATATTCTAAATTATATGGAGACAACCTTGACCTTCGATCGGACAAGACACACCCTCCTACACTAAATACTTCTTCTACGGCGACGGTTGAGGCAGGAGCGGCTAGGATCTCCTTTGCTATCAAGGATAGAATATGATAGTTGTTTGCCCTTCGTGCCCACCACTTTACAATATCAAATTCTTCTATAGGCTCAAAAAGAAGTGATTAAATAATTTTCAAGTTCAACATAAGTGGAGCCACCTCGTTGACGTTTTTGACTTCTAGAACTAATTAAATTATCTATAAAGTTAAAGGGATCGCTATCATCGTGAGAACTACCACTACCTACATTTTCACTACTAGGATAAACGATATTACCAAAAAGATCATAATATTCTCTATAAAGTGCATATACAATATTTTTAGTCTCAGTTACAACGTCTTTTGCCTTTGGGATAGGTCTATCTAAAAACAAATCAAAGCCGGTGAAAAATAGATTCTTATAATAATAATCAAGTATTTGTTCTAAACCATTTTCTCTTATCCTAGGATCTAAAAGTTTAGCTACTAAAAATAATGGGGGAATGTTCAAAAAATATTTAAGCCATTTTGTTCTCATCATACTAATACATTCACCTAAAATTGAACAATCTTTAAAATGCATAAATATATAACTAATTTTAGCGGTGTGTTCTAAAACTATCGGTGAAGTGGGATAGTAAGAACCGGATAATTGTACGGTAGCCTCTTTAATACCTTTCAAAATTTTCTTTAAATTATGACAAACATCCCATTGATGAGACAATATTATAGTAGAATACTCTATTTGTTGAATAAACTGACACAACAGTTCACAAAAATCATAAGAGTCAGATAACATTTTATAATTGAAATTTCATCGGTTTGAAACATCTAGGAAAAATCTTTTAGGTGGGATATTATTTGTTTTACAAAATCTAATCCACAATTTTGTTACACTATGATTTCTCATTACATAAGCAAGAATTTTCTTAATTGGGGCTACATGTTCCTTTAAAGTTGATAAACCATCTTACACACACAAATTTAAAATATGACATATGCACCTAACATGAAAAAATTTACCACCAATGGATGGTTGACAAATTTCAATGGGTGACGGTAAACTAGCAGTATTATCAAATCCAATTGAAAAAAATTTGTGAATTAATCCATATTCTTGTAAAACTCTAGCAATTTTGTTACAAATATTTTGAATGTTACGAACAATATAGAAAGATTTATATGCAAGTAATCGTTTTTGTAATTTCCAACTACTATGTAATTCCTAAATAGTTATGAGTTTGCCAATGATCACTCCATATATCGGCACATATTGACAATTTTTGGGGTAAATCTTTAAACGTATTAATTAAAGTTAATTTCCCTTGTAGATATTGGGCTTTAGTATCACGAGTACTTGTATTTTTATTAATTTCTTTAGCCGCGAGATTTAAACAAAGTTGTGCCATATTAGACCATAATGTATCATTAGCAAAATTAAAGGGTAATCCTTTAGCAGCAGTATATTTTGCCATTTCTCTTCTATACGTTGCATTATCAAATTTAAATAATTGCGAAGACGTACCTTGTGAGAATCCCGTAAATCCTTGTAGTTGTGTTTGATCTTGGGCATCTCCAACTTGGTCGGGGTGCTTTGATGCCAAGTGTCTTTTAAATGACCCATAAACACCTCCATGGATAAAGGCAAATTTGGAAGTGCACTGGATGCAATAAACAGTGTATTTGTTGGTACCTTCAATTGGTACTTTTGTAAAGTGCACGGTCATGATGTCGGACCTCCCTGTGGTTCGACCTCCTTGACCTCGACCTCGAATTTGACCACCACCTCGCCCTTCACTTTGAGTTTGAGTGTTACTCCCTTGGGTATGACCATGACCACCCATTGGAAATGTTGTATCAACTTCGTCATCGCTTAATTCGAGCGTTTCATTTTGTTGTATATTATCCAAAATGGAATCATCGGGGGGGGGGAGGGAAATTGGATGCGTAGTTGGATTGGTAGTGGTTATCTTATACTTACCCAATTGATACTTTGAGACTTTGAGATAATATAGAGATTGAGAGAGAGAATGAGTTGAGAATGGTGTGAAAAAAATGGAGGGGAAGGGTATTTATGGGTTGGAAAATGGAGAGAAAAAGTAAAAAAAAAAAGTTTTTTTTTTACATTTTAGTCCCTAAAACGGCTAGAAAACCGTTATCTAACGGGCAAGTAACAACAGCCGTCGGATCAGCTTAATCAACGGCCCAGATCAAGTAACGGTTCACTTTTCACAATTTCCCGCCGGTTCTTGGCCGGTCCGGTTCCGGGCCGAACCGGCGGTTCAAGCACGGATGGGCAAGTCTACCTGAACACGACCACGATCACATATAATTTTACTACAAATACATAAGCATAAAAGATTAAAAGTGTTATCTAATAAGTTTGACTTTCAAGCGTAGTACGTGAATGAAATAAAGAGAGACCTTATTCATGGTTGCAACAATATAAGTTTGTGAAAGCAAGGAGCATGCTCAGATCACATTTAAGCCAAGTGGAAAAAGATCAGTCAGAGTAGTCACGATTATAAGACTTGCTACGCTCGCCGTAGTCGTCAACAAATGCACTCAAAGTGGTTGCCGGCTTGAAGTAGACCCCAAGCGACACGAGCCCATCTTCGCCATCTTCAGCAACCGCGCCATGAAATCCATAAAATTGACGACCTTTTCCCATTCTAAACTGAAACGTCTGGTCTTCTTTTCTAGGGTACGGATATTTTTTGCATCCGAATGACCCATACCTTAGCTTGTTGGTACATATTTCCAACTCAGTTATGCAATTTTCATAGTTACTGTAATGACCACCGATAGAAGTAACATATTCTGACGGATATTTTAACTGAATCTGATAGTACGCATATTGAGAAAAATCACTATTAATACTCCAAAATTCAAGTCTGCAATTATAGTAAATGAAAATAATGTAGTTTTGAGTAAATAAGTTGGATGGTTACCGAATCAAATGCCCAAGTAGACGTAGTTCCGTGCATTTCTCCCAAAACCAACTTTTCGTTCTCAATATACTGGAACTGGATTCCACAGATCCTAGTCTCGTCGTGCCAAATGAATATTTGAGCAATATCAGTGCGACCTTTGTCATCGAACAATTTTCCACTAACTAAGTCCCCTGCTGGACCAAGTTTTATGATTCCATCGGCATCCATAATTCCCGGTTCAATGCTGAAACACCAAGCTAAGAAATTGTGTCTACACAGTACAAAAACAATCAAAGGCCAAAAAAAAAAAATCTTTGTACAAAGAAGAGATCATAGAGAAAGAAAAGGGAGGTAAAATCAATGGTGAAAACTTAAATTTTAGGCTTTTAATACAATTTTAACATAAAACAATATATATATAATATATATATATATATATATATATATATATAAATATATATATATATATATATATATATATATATATATATATATATATATATATATATATATATATATATATATATATATATATATATATATATATATATATATTCCCTTCTTCCCGTACCTAAGTGCACATTTGAGTTTTTGCACGTAGATTAAGGAAAGTGAATAATGGAAAAAGTATTGTGAGTATAAAAGTAAAATAGGAGAGAGAATGAGTGAAAGGAATAGTAAAATTGATTGGTGTTGTAAGTGTAAAAGTATATAAGTATACATATATATATATATATATATATATATATATATATATATATATATATACATATATATATATACATATATATATATATATATATATATATATATATATATATATATATATATATATATATATATATATATATATATATATATATATATATATATATATATATATATATATTATAAATCACAACATGCCAACTCAGCATGAACAGTACTGTGAATAGTTTCAATCGACGAATTTCCCATTTTGCCCTCATACATTTGTCCCTTTCCCATTTTGCCCTTAAATTTTTTTTTTCTTTTTAAATTAAAAAATTTTGCCCTTAATTTTTTTTTTTAAATTAAAAAAAAAAAAAAACCCGTGTCCTTGGACACGGGCATGTACTAGTATATATACTCCCTCCGTCCCGGTAGAAACCGCACAGTTACTGTT